>JARJHM010000033.1:0-600000 GCA_033356055.1 Carex pumila
CCAACAACTCATTATAATCTCTTCAACCATAAAGAGATAATAAATCAACTTAGAATATCTTTTAACTTCTTCAAGAAGATTAAATTATTGAAAATATATATATATATAAACATCATGATAAATTTGCTTATCATATAATTTTTCTTTATATCTTCTTCAGGAAGATCTTCTTAATATCTTTTGAAATCTTCTTCAAGTTGATAAAATGGCTACAATGGCTTCGGGCCAATTGCTCGGTGCATTTTATAAAATTGAGAATTTTCGTAATATCTCTTGAAATCCTCTTCAAGAAGATTCAATTATTGAAGAAAAAAAATATGAACCACTATACAATATTTATACATCATATAAATCTTCTTCGGGAAGATTAAATTAAAAAATGCATTTCATATAAAATTCTATGAATCATACTAAACATCTCAAAATAAATATAAATAAATTGATAACTTATTTCATTTAGCAATTACTAGGAAGTATTATTTATATAAATAAAATTGAAATAAAAGTTACTAAAATTACCTCGAATCTTCAACTAGTAGAGCTCTCGTGCTGATAATGTGTTATAAAATAAATGTGAACAAGCATAAAGAAGAATAAGCAAAATAGAGATGAAAAGATGACAATCTCTTTATTCATACATTTCTCATGTGTGTACAATACAAGATTACAAAGCCTCTATTTATAGGCTACAAATTGTAAATGAAAAATTTCATCTAAATAAAATGGAGAAATAAATTCCAATAGTAGTGGCCATCAATTCCAATTGTAGTGCATAGAGTAGTGGGGATAGTGGGAAATGAATGTTGGGAGTTATGGACATCCACATTAATATTTCATTTATAACAAATTGTTGTAAATTCAAGGCAAAAGGATTAAAATACAAGGAGAACATCGATATCCATTGAATAAATCTCGTAGAAATCCAAGCCATCTCAGGTCCATTGAGATTGTAACCCAACTTCCCTTTTCTATAATATTTCGACCATATTTCATCGAATATTGATCCTTTAATTAAAAGACCCGTAAAGGACGCAAGACTTCAACTATTTAGGCTGTGCTCCACAAATGCAGTGCAAAGAAGAATGAGAAAGAAAAAAAAAGAAAAATCCGAACATGTTTTGTCTCTCTACAGTAAAACTTAACTCCAATTTGAGATTACGAATTTAAGAATTTTGTACCATGCCCTTGGCCGGTGTCGCCATGGCCTACATCGGCCGGAAGGAGTTCATCGGGGAAGAACCTTAGCTGGGAAACTCTTGTGCACGAATCTTGAAGCAAGCCTCAAATCTAAAGGCCCATATTCAAATTCCCTAATCAAACGGTTCTTGACAGCATGGGACCCCTCTATCAGTGACTCAAACGAATTAAAATGACATGACACCAATCTCAAAGCCTAAATGGATTAATCCTAAGCCCTGCACATTAGTTAATGGACCAGTGCACATCTCAAAGGCCCAAAAGCCCAAATCTTAACACCTTCCACCAATCTTAAAGTCCACATGTGACCAAATGAAGCCCTTTTGCATATAGACCCCTCTGTTTATTAAAATATACAGAGAAGTCCCTATAAATTTACACAAAGACCCCTGTCGGCATAAAACCTTCTCAAATAAGCCCTTGAAGGCCCAAATTGCATTCCAGACCCTGTCAAAAGCCCAAATCACAGTCTCAGGCCTCTGGAAAATTACAAACAAGTCCCTGAAACATAAATAGTTTATAAATAGGTCCTTTCAAGTCCTTTTTGACCATAATTTTTTCATATTAAGTCCAAATCAACTCAAACCAGTCCCAAATGAACCCAAATCCAATTCTCTATGATTCTAAATAATATTTGAACATATTTAGGTCTCAGCCATAACCTGAAATGACCAAAATACCCCTCTCTCGACATATTTTTATAAATAAAAAATATAAAAATGATATTTAAATACTCATTTCAAATTAAGAACACACAAATGATATTTCTCACGAATGTTCTCACACTTGAAACATATAAAATCCATGTCTTTATGCATACATCATGACAATTGACCAAAACATACCCATAAATCAAATGAGAACCAACTATACGACCAAAATAGACTATACATGAGCCTTTTTTAGCCCCATTATCTGATTCAATCCAAATAGGCACACATCCCGGAATGCATGAGGTCTTCAGATAGACTTGAAAGTTCTTTCTGATGTAATTAATGGCGGGGTCTTGCGCCCGTCGGGAGTAATACGTCCCTACAATTGCAAATAATAAAACCTCCGACAACTGATCATGAACGTAGGTCGTCACAAGGGGTGAACCAGGAGGAAAGCAGAAAGCAAATTCCGAGTGAATGCCTTCCCCTGAGTTCGGTGATCTGCCCATGAACCAGAGCACTGAGCCCAGCTGGGAGCATTTCCACTCACCCACAATGAAATCCCACACCGTTAGCTAACCTGACGCCGTGCAACTTTCTGCACCCTACAGTATGTATGTATGTATATGTGTATATGTGTATATGTGTATATGTGTATATGTGTATATGTGTATATATGTACATATATACATGTATATGTGTACATATATACATGTATATGTGTACATATATACATGTATATGTATATATGTATGAGGAGAGATCAGATGACACCGTTTTTTGGTGACATCGGATGACACCATCTATTTTCAAAGTTCAAACAGTTGATCCAAACCGTTCAACTTGATGAATATGTTAAAATGTGCTTGTAGATCAAATTTTACATTTTTCTGAATTTTTTTTGGGTTTATTTAGATGGGTACAAAAATTCAACGGTTCGAATATAGCGATTTTGTTAAATACTTAATAAATAGTAAAAAAATTCAAAAAAATGTAACAATTGATTTGCAAGTAGATTTTAATATATCCATCATATTGAACCGTTTGGATCGACTATTTGGACTTTGAAACTTCAAAAATGGACATTGTCATCCGATGTCACCAAAAAATAATGTCATCCAATCCCTCCTCTATATGTATATGTATATATGTATATATTATACATATATTATAAAAACCGAAAAAAAAGAAAAAGATCAACAAATTGTCAGAGCTTGAAATTTTTTGAATAAAGACCAAGTCTTTCATTAGTGTTATATTTAGACTTGTGATATCTAATTGACAAATAAAATCAAAGTTATAAGGAGTTACGACATCACTTCATAAATTTATCAAATGTCTTATTCTTTTGACATACACTCTAAATAAGAAAACTTTTTATTCACAAAATTTTTTAAATCAAAATACTCAAATCTTTAAAAAAGAAAAAAGAAAAAAGAGAAGAAGACTGCCCGTGGGGGGGTTGGGCGGTTTGGTCTCCTAGGAGACCGGCCGTGGGCCAGGCGGTTAGGTTATTTTTGAAAAAACATAAAATGCGAAGTTATTTTTACAATTAACTTCTTTTTTTTGAGGTACTAGTAAAAATAGCCGAAAAAACCATTACATAATAGTGAAGACTCCAACTAAAGTACGATGTTCCAATGTGCAAATAGATGCGCCCCAATCACGATATATGTTTGGAAGCGAGGCGTGTTGGATGCGCATCGAATTTAAATTAGTCCGATAGTACTAAACAGTTCAATTAGTTTCATTATTTGTAGGACTTGCATCAATATTTATACGAACAAGTACTTGCAAAGGATTTGACTACGGTGCTGTGGATTGCATCAATCCTATATGCTTACTCATAAATTTATATATGAAGCTAATCAGACTTTCAAAAAACAACAGACCCATACCTATCTCCACGGGTGGCAACGAGCTATTAAAGAGCGAGCTAAGTTATACTTGAATTCGGCTTGTTGGTGTATCAAGTTGAACAAGTGAGTTTGAATTTCAGGTCCCGAGCTAAAACGCTCAAGACTGACTTGTGGCTTGTTTAAGCGAGCCGAGCTAGCTTGTTTAAGCGAGCCGGGCTAGCTTGTTACTAACTTGGCAAATTTATAAATTTGTATATTTTCTGTCCTGCTGTATCTTAAATTTTCATAACACATCTTATCAATTATGGCTAAAATAAAATAATATTTATATGACTAATTATTGAGGAATACTCTTAATTCAATTGTAATTAAGCAAATCAACTACTATAAATTAACTTTATAGCTAAATTCATACATACAAATATATTAAAATCCTAAATTCATATAAACATATTCACAGAATAAATTTATGCATACCAAATCAAACAAATTCATACAAATTAATTTAATTGTTTATAATTAATTCACACACATTTCATACAAAATTACCAATAAACTTAAACACAGTCTAAAGTGCAATTGTCATAACATTGGCTATAACATTAATAAATCATACTATCTCTAATCTGAAGTGAACATATCCGATTAAACTATTAAACTATGTATATTAAATAGCTTGTTAACGACCGAGCTGGCTTGTGCCGAGCCAGACCAAACTCAAACTCATTAATTCTAGCTCGAGTATGTAGCGAGCGAGCTAATTTTAACTTGATCCATTAACGAACGAGCTGTTACCGATCGAGTCGCGGGCGAATACCAAACGGACCATGAGCCACGAACCACGAGCCACGAGCCACGAGCTTTTTTGCCAGTCACACCCATCGGACATGCCCAATTTCCTATATGTTTTGATCATCTTTAGACTCTACAAGTCCGAAATAACTATGCAAGCTTTTTATTCGATAAAAAAACATAATACATATATATTTTGAAGTTCGAGTATAATTTCCTTCATCTTTGGCCAATATAAAATAAATTTATTTTATTGAGAAAATAACCATAATGCTATGTGAATTCTGTTTGAGTTTGAATTTGTTACTTGTTTAGGGAGTGTTAAGAACTAGCTAAATGCACATTTTTATGCTCGTTAACCAACTAAAACACAAACTAGCTCCTCCTTTGTTGACTCTTCATGATGCTTCTTAATTTCTACTAGGACCTTAATCAGCTTTTACTACTACTTGATGTTGTTTTGTAATATGATCTCTATGTTGCTTTTAAAACTCTACTGTTAGATATCACTTAGTTGCTCCACAACTAAAGTGATCCGATCTTGATTGTTGACTTAGCAGCTAAACATTGCCTCAAGGCACATTTTGTATTATGCAATAGTTTCTAATGAAACTGGTGGTTAACAACCACTTTTATTAAAAAAAAAAAAACCCAACTAAAACACACAATACACAAAATACCGTCATGCATTTTCATTCATAAGCATAAATTTTACACAAACTATAACATTTAATAAAAAGTTATTAATTTATGAGTAAAATTAAGGTTCAAACGCCTCATGTCTTTCTTTCATGTCTAACATTCTTATCTCTATTTTTAAAGTCCAAACAATCGATCCGAATCACTCTAACATGATTTCCATATTAAAACTTGCTTGAAGTTCAAAATTTATATATTTTTGGGAAATTTTCTACTATTTTTTTAGATATGTACAAAATCACCGTCTTTCAAAAAATTATAGACTATCCAGAACAATGATTTTATACCTATCTTATCTAAAAAAGTAGTAATATTTTTACAAAAATATAAAACTTTTATCTTCAGACACATTTTAGTATAGAGATCATGGAGAGTTCAGATTATTTGTTTGAACTTTGAAAATCAAAATAAGAATATGAAGCATAATTAAGACATGAAAGACATGAGACATTTACACCATGCTCATAATTCATTCTTATTGACATGCTAAGTAGGTCACTTGCCTTAATTACTCACTACGCGCTTTTAATAAACCAATACAAAATTACAAAGACATAGTCAATTCATACTTATTGTACGATTTTAAATGCAAAACACATGTAGTTGGATTCAAGAGACTAAAGAAGCTGTGCAATTTTGGCTGCCATCCGACATGGATTTTGTTCTGTTACAGATGGCTCCCTCCTGTTGCAAATTGCTGATGACGACAGGGAACAACTGATACCAGTGCTTGAAGTTCTGGAAATAAATCTGCTATTATTCCGATCTCAATCGTTGATCTTCACTGAGATTCGTGCAAAAAAAATTCTCCCTTGAGATTTTGCATGGAAAAAATTTGAACGGTTGAGATCGGAATAATAGGTTCATGTTATTCCAAAGGAATAACAGCAGATTTATTTCCTGAAATTCTATGTATATATATGTTTTGTGTGACAAACCGAAAAATAGCTGTTTTATGCATATGTTTTTTATTGTTTTGTTAAACTTGTAGTATAATGGAAAAATAGATTGGCAAGAGCCTAAGAGGTACTATCATGCTTGTAGGTAACTTGGTACCGATTTGAGAACCGGTATCAGTAGAGCTTATGTGTGCCAATTTGTAGGAAATTCATATCACCTAAGGGAACAGATATTTCTGTTTAGATCTGTACTGTCCAATCATAATCCGCACAGATATTAAAGAGACCATGTGCCACCTTGAGCCGAATTGGTTTGAATTATGATCCAACTATCCGGTTCTAAACATAAATATTTTGTTACCTCAGAGGCTATGGACTCATTTGTAGGGAGATGATACTGGTACCTTGGAATAGGTACCAGTGAGGTGGTGGTGGTGTTTTTTTTTTTTTTTTTTCCTTCTATTTTTCTTTTCAGGATATTGCATCTATGTGGTTGTTTCTTTAATGAAACATATAGTTATATAGTTATTGCACCAAAAAATACACTGACGACAAAAATTATTATTTCTGATCCAGAATCAAATGCATCCACAATCAAATGTCGCCCCACTTGTGTGAAATGTCTATTCAGACCCATCCTGCCATGTTCAACAGGAGAGGCATCATGCAACTGTTTAAGGCCTTCGATAGAGCCCGCAGATACAGGTACTGGTTTTAATCAAGAGATGAAATGAGGGTGGTTTCTAGGGACGCCACATCATATGCCTAATAGGGAAAGTGTACCAACCACACAATTTATAAATCACAGGGAGCTATCTTCAGGAGTTACTGGACTTAGGAACCATTCATTTAAAACCTTTTCCGAGTATCATCCCTTTATAAACGCATAACCAATTAATCAGCCCGTACGCACAGGTGCATTTGGTTCAGTCAAGCATAAATCAATCAGTGTTAGATAATATCGTCTTTTAAGCCGTTAATCAAGGGATAGTGAAGTGAGGTGACAATCAATCCAAGAAAGTTGTGAATGAAATTTATTTATTCATTTGTAAAGTCTCAATAGTCTATTTGAACTTTTAATCATGATATTCATGTCACAATGCAATTGAAGATTAAATTTTATATTTTTTTTCTAATTTTTTTACTATTTGTTTAGATAGATAGAAAATTATTATTTTTGAATGGTCTACAATAATTCAAATTGGCTTCAAACGACAAATCAAAACCGTTGAAACTGATATGTTTTATGAGCATGTACATGCAAAATTTTGAAGTTTTTGAATTCATTTAATACAAAGTCAAGCAGTAAAACAAATGAGGGTTTACAAGTTATTATAATGTATTCATTTTTCATCATTTGTTGACTGGTTGATTTTGTACTAAATGAATTTCAAAATTGTGCATATATACACATCACTTTTGAAGTAGATCGGTTTCAACAGTTTATTCTCAAAGGTCATGTTTGGTTGTAGACTAAATAGTGGAATAAGAGTTTTAGCCTCACTTATTCTGCAAAATGTGGTTTAATTGAGTCGGACTAAGATGTAATAAGCTGATTTTTAGGCTAGCCTAAATTGGCTTAAATTAAAAAAAATTTATTAGAGTATGAGACCTAACTTTTTATTGTTTTTATTATTTTCAATTATTTAAAAAAAAATGTAAAATAAGCAATTAATTTTGTTTCCATTTAAGCACAAAGGAACTTTTAACTTTATCAATTATAGAATTAGCATTTTTTTTAAAATGACATTCTAAATTAACAAAATATGTAATCTAAAAAATAATTACAGAACATATGTTTTGAAATTGTATGACAAATAAATAAATTTTTTGTTTAGTCCAACATATATTTGAGAAAATAAATTTGTATTCATATAAGTTTAATTAAACAAGATTCACTACATGCAATGTCCATATCTAAGATATATAATTATTTTGTACATAATTCATTTTCTTGTACAATTTCTTTCAAATAAAATGAAACAAATACAAATGATAGTTTTATTATTGATATTTCAAATTTTGTAACACAAAATAATTTATAATATCAAATCATGCTTTAAGTCACCAAATTTGTAGCAAACAAGTAATAAATTAAGTCAAGGTGTAACTTTAGATATCAACCAAACATGAATAATAAGTTAGGTCGGCTTGAGTTGAAATAACAAAACATCATCAAAATAAACAACATTTTTTATTTCATGCAGCCAATGTACCCATCAAAACTTTCAAAATAATCAATTTTCTCATTGAAACATTTTCTTATTTCCTCATATGTTAATTAAATCTGAAAATTTAAATTGAATTTACAATTTGATTTATTTTGAAATTTAAATATCTATTTTATTCTTCTATTTAAAACTAAGATCTTCCTTCTTCTCCTTCTCCACCCCATCTTTAATGGAGCTGCTCTCAAATAAAAATGACAATTTGGAGGAGAAAGAAAAAAGGCATCAAAATTCAGAAATCCCAGAGTAAAGTTGAACCAAAACCCAGTAGGCAAACAAGCATCGGATTGAGCCCAAATTCAATCCTGGAATTGTTGCATGATGAAGTCTGGGCGGAGCATAGTACTTTGCTGAGATAGAGATGTAAACGGATTGGATATTATCCAATTAGGTTCAGATCCGAATCCGAAAAATTACCTAAATTATCCAATCCGTATCCGTATTCAAGACTATCCGTATCTAAAAAATTATAACGGATAAGAATACGGCAAGACTTTTCACTATTTGTATCTAACCGTTTACACTTTTAAACTACAACAAATGTGCTATATGTTCTTAAATTGATTTATTAAATTGAATATTGTATCAATAATTTATTAAATTGCATATAGATATATATTTTAATAAATAATATAACACTACGACATAATTAGTGACTAATATATTCATAATAAAATAGATATTTTGTAACCAACAAGTTAATTATGAAAAATATATGTATCCGTCTGATATCCGATCCGTAACGTTTAATATTCGATCTGATCAGTACTCGTATCCGTATCTGTATCCGAGACTATCCGTATTTATATCTGTATCCGAAAAATTGTAATGGATACGGATATGGTAAGGCCACTATCTAATCTGTATTTGACCGTTTACACCCCTAGCTGAGGGTTACTAAGTTTTCCAATAATTTCAGATTTTTTTTTATCAACTGTATAGTAGTTCACCTGAATTTTTATTTTTTATATGTAGTAGCCTCCCATATATTATTACAAACTTCTAAGGTCTTAAAGATCAAATTTGAAAACCAAATTTCAGATTCGGACCGCCTTTTTCATTTCTAGACCGTATTTTAAGGAAAGTTTTTTTTTGTTTTTGAAAAGCTTGTCAACGTACAGAAGAAATAATAATAAAAAGAGAGTAAGTGGCCCGTCGATGAAAGAAAGAAATCTCCAAATGATCAGATCCCATCAACATCTTCATTCTCCAATCCACTTAGAAAAGAAAAAAAAAAAAGAAAGAAAGCAAATTACAATCTTTGAATAGTTGCATAAAATTAACTAATAGAAAATAACAATGATTTAAATAGCGTTTATCACGTAATAGTGGCCGGATTAAAAAAATTGCGCTATACCCAAATAGTGGCGCTATTTGAACATAGCGCCATAGCTTTTTTGGGAGAAAAACGCTATAGCGGCGCTATAGCGTGTTATTTAGAACATTGGAAAATAAGAAGGCGCAATCAATTTGTTTGATCAAAATTCACCATCTCCAATGAACAGTAATTTATATCTTTGGTGCAAATTTACCTCTCGATCTTTGAAATCGACAAGATTCAATTTTTAAAATTGAGGTTTGTATTTGTTTGTATATATATATTTTTTTTGAATAAAGATTTATTTCTCTCACTTTTAATCTCCCAAATGTCCTCCAGTACTAACGGTCTATCTTCCATCTCAAATCTTTCTAATTTTTTAAAATTTCCTAACTTCCAATTTTGTCTCTATCTGTCCAAATGATCAAGCTTGAATAAGAAAAAGAAATCCAAGTTGTGCGCTCCGAACTTCATCGATTATCGCATTCTCATGTTGTCTTTATCCAATGATCTAATATGTCTTTGATTAATTACTCTCGAATCTTCCTCCTTTTTTATACCCACCAACAACACTCCACGCATCGTCCCAATCTAATTCGATTATGAAAGCAAAAAATGACAAAAAAATTAATGGAGAGAGAAATAATGAGAAGAGATATGGTTCATATTCAGGTGTTGAAATTGACCCATATTCAACTATCTTGATTACTTATTTTCTCATGGCCTGACTGTTAGATCTAAAGTCCTGAGTTGATCCGAATTTGCTTTCAATAATTTTCTTTTGAAATAATTTTTTCCTATGGATCATTTCTCACATATTGTGATTAGTGTTGTAAAAAATGTCCATTTAGGCCGATTAATCGTTGGCGGTCATCAAACCTTTATGAATTTTTATAACTAATCAACCAGTTAGTTCCAATTATAGCCAACTATTCCTGATTATTTATGATTAATCACTTGGCTGAGATTTTAATATAAATACTTGCCGATAATTTTAATATAGGTTGCCTTTTGACCTTTCTTTAAAAAAAAAATGTGACAACAACATAGCAAAATCATCAAACTTTATCAATTTTTGTTTGCATCATTGTGTTGAATTAATAATATAATTAAAATAATAAAAATAATATATATAATAGTTATATTGTATTCTATACTTTTGAAAATTGCCGTATCGTCGTATCCGTATCGTATCTGATACAATATCCATACCCGTATCTATGCAACATAATCTACAATGTAAATATTATTACATAAATGCACATATGTGAATACTTTTCATATTACGTATTAATAGAATCGAGTACCAATAGGGCTGAAAACAAAGCCGGATTATCCGTTCCGAATCCGCTATGTATCCGAATACGGATAAATGGATTCAGATAATTTCCGGATCCAAATTCAGATATTTATCTGTTATAGAATATTGATTCGGATATGAATACAGTTATTATTTCATAAACGGAACAAATATCCGCGAAACCCATTAAGCTATACTCCATTCGCTGAATCCATGTGACTTTCCTAAAAGATACTTTTTGCCTCTTCACTTTTTTCAAAGGGCAAGATAGATGCACGTGGATTTTGAACTATTGTGACAAGAGCTTGTATTGTAGAGTTAGGCTAATATGACATTGGTGTTATTTGAAACTAAATAATATCACATCTTAAATTTTTAGATCTGCTTTAAGATTTGTAATATTCGCTTTTACTGTTCAAGCACTTTATTTTGTACGAATCTTAAAGCAGATCTAAGAGTTTAAGATGTGGTGTTATTTAGTTTCAAATAATACCAATATTATATTAGCCTAACTCTGTATTATATATATAAAGTTAATTACTTAATAATAAAAGTTGTGGAACTATTGGAATAATTTGAAAACCGGATCAGAGCTTACTTTTCTTTACAAGTAGTCAAAGATAATCTGAGCCTATTTATTGGTCCATTATATCCTCTCTAATTTGAAAACATGTACTGTCAGTTTTTATAAACTATATCCTCTCTTATTTTTTTTATTTTTTTTATCAATTAATTAATATTATTATTTTAAAGTTTATATAACTCAATATCCAATAACTAGTATCGTGCCCGTGCGTTGTAACGGAAACATATTATAAGATTGAATATAATATGAAGAGACTTTTTTATTTGACATTCACATAAAATAAAAAAAATAAAAATAAAAATTTATAAAAAATGAAAATCCAAATAATAAATAACAATAAAAGAAACAACAACAAATGAAAAAAAAATCAAATATAACATGATTTTTTTTTAAAATATCATTGCGATTCAATATCTAATTTTCTCTACAAGTGAGACAGGTTATTAAACAATTTAGAGAAGATGATATGTAAAGAAACAAATTTGAAAAATATATAATTAAATGATTCAAATAAGAATTTTCTCTACATATATATTATTCATGAAAATTATTTTAACAGTAGAAATTTATGTACATATCATTTATGTACACGAAAGTTCTAGATATTATTCATTTTCTCTTCATATTAGAAAGATTTATTACTTTTGTTAGCATAAGATCTGATATTCATCTATTCACAAAAATACAATAGCCATAAACAAAATACGAAAAAATATGATTGTTTCCATTTTTATTATTAAAACTATTGAGGAAGATAAGAAATGAAGAAATCAAATCCTCTGCCTATTGATGGGCAGAATTTTCCTGCCGTCTATGAAAACTAACCAATCCTAGTCTGCCACGTTTCATACCTCTCAATGATAGTTTTTACAATAATTAAATACTTGGTCCGTCATTAATATTTCTAAACATAGAAAAATTGACTCAGTCAACAAAAATAGAAAAAAAAAATCCAGTTTGTCTTTATAAAATCTCTATTATTATATTATGATACCACAAGTAAAATAAATTTATAACAAATTAGCATAAGATTTGTTTCTATGAAAAAAAATGTAAGTTGTATAGAAGAGAGTTCCAATATAATAAATTTTACATCAATTTGAGTTATAAATTTTCAAATATAAATGAAAAAGTAAACTTTGAACATTTTATAGCACAAAAATTTGCCAGAGAATTTTGAATTTTAAAATTATTATTAAATAATATAGGAAAATTGATTGAGTACATTAGATTTTTAAAGATTTAGAAGGCTCTCAGTTAGTGGTTTGAATTAAAACTTTTGAACCAAGGTAGTAATTCAGATTCAAACTTTGAAGCCGAATTAGTGGTTCTAACTTAAACTTTTGACCAAAACTACCAACTCAATTCCAAAATTTAAATCCAAGTTACCCACTCAACGCTTGCTATGCTATAAAAAAATTCACATACCGAATCTATATTCTTATATTATTTGATAATAATTTCTAAAAATAAAAAATTCTCTATAATACTACGACATTTTGTAGCAATTTTTTTTGTTTATATTTGAATTTTTTTTAACCCAAATTGCACATTAAATTTGTTATATTGAAACTCTCTTCTGAATAACTTTACATAAAGAATACCTTATGATATTCTTATTATTAATTTTTTATATTCATTTATATTCATTGCAATGATTATTCTTTAGATAAATTGTGGTATTATTTATTATTTCATAAAAAGACATTGGATTGTATTTTTCTATCTTTGTACATTATGTGAGTTAATTTTTCTGCATTTAAAAAACTTTCTATATAAGTTTGTCTACACATATTAATGACAATTGATTATTGTAAAAACTTTCATTGAGAATTAACAAAATGAGGCATACACATATTCATTAGTTTTTATAGATGGCAGGGAAATGAAATGGAGAAAATGCAGAAATAAGAAAATAATTTAATTGGTAGAATAAAAGATAGTTGTAAGGAGAAATAAGGAAACAAATTGTTAAGGATTTATTCAATTTTATTGTGATAAACCATGTAGCAATCTATGTGGCGAGCATATTTTTAGCTAAATTTAAACTTCTACACATAAAATAGATATATATAATCAAAATAAGACAGATTATGTGATTGGAGGGTTGATATTCAATTGAAAAAATTATTTTTCAATCTCAGCCGTTGGAGGATCAGGACAACTACGTACATAATATAAGAATGGAGATTATCCGTTTCATATTCATATTTGAATCTGTATCCGTAGATTATCCGCTCTGTATTCGTTTAAGGCGGATATAGTTTTGAATTTTGATATATGTTTACTATCTGTATCCATATTCATATCCGCTCATTATCCGACGGATGAGGATATGGCATCAGCATTATCCGCTCTGTTTTCACCCCTAAGTACCAAACATGATAATTTGTGAAAAATATTAAATTAAGATACTTTTCAACGTAACAATTCATACTTTAGTTATAAGTATGAGTATTTACATTACGAGATATAAATACTTACAATATTTAATATTAATATTTTCTGGACGATGTATAAATACTTGCAATACTTTATATTAATACTTTCAGATATCATCTAGTGCCATACGAGAAATTTTTTTTAATAGAATTTGTTAGATACATATACTTGATACATGAACGATTTACAATTACAATAAAAGGTATGAATACTTGCATACTTAATATTAGTGCTTTCAAACTAGGGGTGTAAACGGTCGGATACGAATCGGATAGTGGTCTTATCGTATCCGTTATAATTTTTCAGATATGGATATAGATACGGATAGTCTCGGATACAGATATGGATACAGATCAGATATTAAATGTCATGGATAAGGATCGGATATCGGACAGATACGGATATTTTTTATAATTAGCTTGTAAGTTACAAAACATCTATTATATTATTAAAATATTAGTCACTAATTATGTCATAATGCTATATTGTTCATCAAAATATATATCTATATGTAATTTAATAAATTATCCGTCCAATATGCAATTTAATAAATTAATTTAAGAACATATATCACATTTGTTGTAGTTTAAAAGTGTAAATGATCGGATACGGATAGTTAAAGGTCTTACCGTATCCGTATCCGTTATAATTTTTTGGATACGAATACGGATAGTCTCGAATACGGATACGGATCGAATAATTTTAGTACTTTTCTATATTCAAATCCGGATGAAATCGAATATTATCTGATCCGTTTACACCCCTATTTCAAACGTCATCTGATACCATAAGAAAAAAATATTATTTATAATTTTTTTTAGATAAAACGCGTGATACATAAATTATTAACATTTGCATGATGAAGTATGAATATTTTCAATATTTAAAATTAATATTTTCATACATCATTCCGTGCCATATGGAAATAAAAATAAAAATTTCATATATTATGTTAGTTACTAACACTTGACATATGAAATATTTACACTTACATGACGATGTATAAATATTTACAATACTTAATATTAATATTTTCAGATGTCATCTAGTGCCATATGGATTTTTTTTTTTTAAAAAATGTTAGGTACGAACACTTCAGACATGAATTATTTACACTTGCATTACAAGGTATGAATACTTGCATGACAATGTATAAATAATTGCTCGACAAGATATGAATACTTACACGACAAGGTATTCACGACGATGTATGAATCCTTGCATGACAAGGTATGAATACTTGCACGATGAACAACTCGAAACTATGTCATCATGTATCTCATTTGAAAGAGAAAATTGCGTAGAAGACGTTTATGATTTTGAGATTTGCAAAATTTCTCACAGATTGTTAAAAATATTAGCGATATTGAATGGAAAAAAAAATCCACATCTAAAAATATGTATAAGTGTGTGATGTATCTAGTTTTTTTTTGAAATACTTGGTATATTAGGTATAAATACTTGATATATTATATATTAATACTTGTACACATAGGTATCCATATTTGTGCGCATCAGTTGTGAAATCTATCAAATATTAGGTGGTCCCCCAAGTAATTAATGATGTCAAGTTAATGAGTGGTCCCCACAAGTAGTAATTGACTGTGGAATGAATAGAGAAATTGACTGGGGGATAGTTAATTGATCCCTTTTTTTAATTACTCGGTATAACTCTAAGATTAAAGTTAATTTCACTTTGTGAAAGTTATGAAAATAATGATTTTTTTTTCTAAATTTGTACATAGATAAAATTATGTTTAAGAGAAAGACTTAGATTCTTATTTCAAATTAAAGAAAAATAACTCAAATTCTCAACCTCTGATAAAAATTTCAAGTTTTGATAATTAAAATTTTGTCACAATTCTATATGTAAATATTGATCAAGAACAATCTTCACAGAGCTCTTAAGATCATTTAAATATGAGAGATCCAGATAAACGCCTTCAATTATCGAATTATTCTACTAATGAAAGAGATAAAATTAGAAAATTTTATATAATTAGAGAGGCCTTATCAATTTCATATGGATGAACATCCATCCTTGAGCAAGGGAATCACGCTATAAGTTTCAATATTATTGGTTCAAAATATTTCGTCGGTTAGAGTATTATATAAATTTTATTTTTAAATAATGTTTAGCTCCCTATATGTAAATCTAAAGGCAACAAAATGTAGTCATTATGAAATTGAATCAATCCCAGCCCAACGAAATAAGGCAACAAAATGAATGATGAAATCAAAATCAATGACCTGTTCCATGGAATGTTTGAATATACATATGAAATTATGTGTCAGTTCGTAATGTGAAATTTAGATCTTCCAAAGATTCTGAATGTTTAAAATTTAAATATTCGAAGCTCTCTTTATTTTTCTCCGCCAAATCATCATTTCTAGTTGAGAGCAACTCTATTAACGATGGAGTGAAGAATAAAGAGAAATTAGTTTTGGTTAGAAGGACAAAATAGATATTTAAATTTCAAAATAAAATTAAAATATAATTCAACATAAATTTTCAAATTTAAACAACACAAGCAAATAGGAAATGATTTGAACTTAGAATTGAGAAATAAAAAGTTTTATTGTTTTGATAAGACAATTAGTTTTTGAGTAAAGCTAAGGTGTGATATGCTCACTAAAAAAGTTGTTCAGTATAACTCCGAAAGTATATCTGATCGACGCCAAATGCCAAATTCAAATCGTTGAAATCCACATACTTCATGAGTGATACATATAAGTGCAAAATTTTGAAAATTTCGAGTTTATTTGCTACACGGTCAAGTGGTCAAAGAAACTAACATTTTATTATAAGTCATTTTATATATTCAATTGTTATTATTTCTTTGACCACTTAACCGTGTAGTAAATAAATTTGAAACTTGCAAAATTTTGTATGTATATGCATCACTCATGAAGTACATAAATTTCAACGATTTGAATTCAGCATTTGACGTCGATCCGATATACTTTTGAAGTTATGTTTACCAAACTTTCTTAATGAGCATGTCACATCCTAACTTTACTCTTAATTTTTTTTGAAAGTTTTGATGGGTACAGTAGAAATCTTCAATAATTGTTATAAGTATCAACTGAGCAAAATTAACCTGTTCTCTAGTACAAAGTACAAACCATACAGTCAGTGTCGACTACAAAGGTATGCTGATTTCTGGACAGTAAAAACGTGCAGAAAATGCGACTGCCAAATAATTGGTTCCGAAAAATCGTTAAAAAATTTAAGAGGCTGGAAAAGCAAATTATAATTCGCGCACGTGGTAAATAGAAGGAGACAATCGGGGCCCACGTTTTTTGGCCTGGCCCAATCATATCTAGTTCTCTGCCATTTCAAACCTTTTTTTACGGCCATTCAAGTATGGCCTACCGTGTTTTCAAGGGAAATAAATCGCTCCTTTTTCGAACCCATCCGTTAATATTTTTTTGAGATGCGTGCATATAAAAGTTATGAAAAATATTACTTTGAGATTCATTCTCGAAAAAGCATTAATGGTTGGATTCAGAAAAGGATGGATTATAGGATTACTGTTCGCGAGTGGAGGATTGCAGCAGATTTATTTCCGTTTTCAAGTCTCAATCTATTATTTTTTCTCTAAGCGAGCATGAGCGAGTTAGAGTGTGCTCATGCTTGCTCATTTAATAAATGAGCGACTTGTTAAATGAGTGATTTCAAGCGAGCGGATAAATGAGCGAGTCAAAAATGAGTGAGTTTTAAATAAGCGAGTTATGAACGACTTACAAGTTATGAGTACTAAAATTTAATAAATTGTCATAATTCAATTAAATAGAATAATAACAAAAAAATCAACGGTATTACAAAAATATAATAATAACAACATAAACTAACAATAGCATCAACAAACAACAATTAATAAAAACTAAAGCAGTACTAATAAAAATTCAATATAAATCCAAAAACATAAACTAACAACAACACACTGTTTTGAGACGTATGTTTAAAAAAATAAATAAATGTATAACCTATAAATATCTGGGATTGAATGTGGCGGTGGGATTAGATGTGGCAAATTTTAAATGAGCGAGTTGGGGCATGCTCATGCTCGCTCATTTAATAAATGAGCGAGTTGTTAATGAGCGAGTTTAAGTGAGTGAATAAATGAGCGAGTTCAAGTAAGCATTTAGTAAGCGAGTTATGAGCAATTTAGTCACTCCTAGTAAGAACAATGTAACTGTTAATGCATAATTTTCATTATTATATTAATATTTTAATTCTTATAGAAATATCTAAATATTTTAATAATATATAAAGGTTTGATGTTTAGAGCTTCCAGGTTCCGTTTGTGAAGAAAATAAATTGGATTTATAATTTGTCCACGCTCAATTTTTGAGAAAATGACACCAATATATAATAATTCTTTTTTTTTAATTGTGGACCTGATGCAGCGGCACAAATTCTCATATCTTTTTCCAAAGAACACAAGTTAAATTCTCGATAATAACATCTAATAGATGTTGGATATACCAATGCCCTTCTCTCTCTATTAGCCTACCATGCTTTGAAAAATAAAGATGATGCTTACTCTCATTCATATCTCTATTAAATTTCAAATAGTTGATTTAAACTTTTCAACATATATAATCTTCATATTGATATGTGTTTGAAGACCATATTTTATATTTAAAACTCTTTTATTAATTTTTTAGAATTCTGAAAATCACAGCTTTGCATTAAATAAAAAATAATAAAAAAAATTCAAAAAATGATGATTTTCAATAATTTAAAAAAAAATGTGAAACTTGGTCTCCAAACGCATTACAATATGAAGATCATGTTGAGAGATTTGAATCGACTATTTAAATTTTAAAAATAAAAATGTGAATAGAATTTACCAAAGCAAGATAGTCTATTTCTCTATATAATAATCTAATTTTTAAATATTTTGTTGAATCTCTGTGTAGAAAGCTAGTTTTAACTGAACATGTATTCATATTTCAATAAAACATGGATTTGATCCTTATCAAAGACAGAAAAAATTGTGTGTAGAACCTACAAGTAATTCTAGAAAAAAACGTGTGTTCATTTCAGCAAAAGTTTTAATTTGCGCATTTAGTCAAGATGACCTCGATTCTAATTTGCGCATTTCCTTATTACTATTCTAAAAGCACGTGTCAAATTAAAATGTACATTTTCCAGCATTCAAAAATATAAAGTCCTCTCAAATCTTATATAAGCTAGAATGTTCTTGTTATTTTTCTTATTTCTGATATACAGAAAAACAAATATTGGAATAAAAAATAGCGGTGTAGTCAGAATTTAAATCAATAATGAACAATATATCAATAGTAAACAAAAATTACGGTTATCCTAGTAAAAAAATAAAATAGAATTACTAGTTTTTTGACTATTGATCTAAGTCGGATCTCCAAGCCACCTGACGCCTCCCGTTTTGCCGGCCGTCGCTCGACCCACCTCCTGTTCACGTCGACGTTGCTGGCCCTTCTATTTTTCCCTTTTTGTGCGCTTGTATTATTATTTTTTTCGTTGTTTTTTTTTTGTTTTTTTCACAAAGTGAAACGAAGAGGCAAAGAGGAATTAGAATATATATATATAAGACTTTTTTTTTCAAGGTTGAGCAACAACCCAATAACATAATTTTGACTGAAATTATGTTTCAAAATTCATATTAAGATAACTGCCCAATTACCTTAGAGTATTCTAGCTCCGCCTCTTAACTAAGTGCATATATGAAGGAAAAAAAAAACCATTTAATAATTAAGCAAGTACTCATTAATAATTAAAAACGATGATAAAATAAATGTAAAGATAAATCGATTTACTTCAGAAGTGATGAGTTTGCATGTGAATTTTATAAAATTTTAAATTAATTTAGTATAAAATCAAACAATATAAAACGAATTAAAAAAATAAATGCATTAAAATTAATTTATAAACATTCTAATTTTTTACCGCTTGATTTTATATTAAATTAATTCGAAAATTTGAAAACTTAATTTGCATGTAAACACACTATTTCTAAAATAGATTCGCTTCAATGTTTTCGATTTAGTTTGAAGTCAATTCGATAATTTTTGAAGCTAAACTTACCAAGAGGTTTTATAAGTTTATAATAACATCCTAGTTCTATTCAAAATTGCATCTCTCCTTTTCATCAGCAGTGACGCATGTGCTGATATTAATCTTCATGCTCTAACGGGTATCAATTATTATAAATGGAGATGTCCGCCCATTTAGCCGTGTAATAAATCTATTTAATGGAGATGAACGCACATGCATCAAAATTTATATATTAAAGTCAATTTGTCAATAATCTGACAGCTGAGATGTCCATCGGATCTCAGTTTTATTTTTTTAGTGCAATGAGCATTGGACCACCATGCTCCCCTCTTATATTTAATTTATAACTTCAGTACTAATTACAAGTACATGTATTGCATCGTTGAACCAACGTAATTAAACCAGCAAATTAAAGGTAAGACATCTAGAGCACAACACCAATCTTAAGCAACTTCTCTAGCTATGTAAGAAAAACATACATATATAGTCAGCCATGTATGAATCACACTAGAATAAATTAAGACATGCTTATTGTTATTATCGCTTGTAACTAATTAAAGCGCGCAATATTCGTGCATCGATCGCATACATGCATGTGACCATACTATATTTTATACAATATTTGGGTAAAATAAAATGTACATGCATGTGGTAATCATGAATAGATGATTTAGCTACAATTAATGAGACTGCTAATCAAACTAAATTAATCATTACGTAAAAATACATTAGATGTTTTCCGTAGTACACAGGTAAAAGGTATAGTTTGATGTACGTAGTTTGTAGATGCATTCTTCATTTTATAAATAGTGCGTGTATTATGAATCGATTTGAAAGATGTTTAGCTTTCTATAAAAAAAAAAATAGCAAAGTGGAGATTTAATGGCTTTATAACAGATGATCGATCAAATTTCAAACCGACTCAAGTTGGATACACACCCTATTAAATAATTTGGAATATAATCATAATTTTTTAATTTAACAATATTTATTAAGATATCAAATGGATGTAGCACCATAGAAATATACTTATAAACTTGTTTTTGACCTTCCAGCTGGTTGGTTATATATCAAATTTAATATATTTTGATATTTTTTTTTCTGATATGCATCAGAAACAATTAAATAAGATTGTCGTGAACTTCGGGTTTTTTAATAAGTACAGTACAGATTACGTCAAATTTCATCATTTCCTATGTGCAAATTAATGTAGATTACAATTTAGAAACTTCAAAATACAAGCAATTTCTACAAATATCTAGATTGTCAAATCAATCAATGGTCATTTGTCAATGAATCCTAATCTTTTTTGTTGTGTATTATCAAATCAACTGTACGTACGCTACGTGCACATCTAGTCATGCCGCATTTGAAGCACAATGTTGTAATTAAAGTTCATCAAAACGGATGTACAACCATTTGAATTATTGAATTAGAACATATATACGGAACTACATACAAATATTTTATTCACTGGATTGTTAATTCCGTTCCTTAGTTCAATTATGTACAACTTTAATTTTGATGAACAGTCTTCAGCGATTCGACTTGAGTTTTTCCTTTGGGACCATTTTTGCGAATGTAAAGGCGATACTCATCGTATGTCATTGGCTGATAAAGTGCGGGCCGTTCCGACGTTATGAGCTCAGTGATAGGTGCCATCGTCATGTCGCTGCGCGGGTTGTAGAAAAATGCCATCGAGAGGCGCTCCGCTGTCGAGCTTACCATCACACGATGCTCCACGCTCTTGTATACACCATTACTGAGCACCTGAAAAAAAGACACATATATAAATGTATATCAGTATATGTATCAGATATAATTGCATCTTGTCCATATATAACTATCGTACGCAGCTTTTAAATTAACATGCATATATAAATTACCTTGTCCTTGGGAGTATTAGAAGCTTTTGTGAATATATTTGTACATACATGTAAATCTTGTTCAAGTATTGATTTAATTTACATATCTTTTCATTCTGCTTAAAAAATAGGAAAAGCGAGATTGACAATATTATCCAAAGAATTAGCTATTATTGGATGGAATTTTGATGTCAGCCTCTTTATATATATGTTCTTGCTTATTACAGAGTATGGCTAAACATAACATCAATGTCATTTCAGTCTATATAACACCAACTAAAAAACCTATCAAATTGGGTTCAAATGGTGAGTCCAAACCGTTCAAACTAATTTACTTTATTAGTAATGCGTTTACATGCAAACTTTTTATATTTTCAAGTTATTTTGGTATTAAATCAAGCAGCAAAAAAAAAATTGAAAATTAAATGTATTAAAATTAATTTAAAAACTCAAACATTTGACCGTTTGACTTGATACCAAATAAACTCAAAAACTTATAAATTTTACATGTAATCGCACAACTAATGAAGTAGATCAGTTTGAACGGTTTAGATTCACCATTTGAACTCAATTTGATAGGTTTCGAAATTGGTGTTATATAGTCTAAAATAACACTGATGTTATATTAGCCATACTCCTTACTACATATAAACATCAATTACAAGTATATATATCTTGGGTCTAGGTAGGTGCACATAGGAACATGTTCAGGAGGCAAATCTTCACATTGCATGCACAACTATACATCGTGGGCAACATGTTTCAAGACATGCTCTGCACAATTATATCTCCAAATAATTAGATTTTATAAGCATCAGTGGGAACCACGTACAACAAATAATTTATTTGATATATATGTCTAACTAGACATATTCATTTCACCAAATCAATAAGACACGTCTTTGTCGAAAGAAACATCGTTTTAAAGCACATGGCCAATTAGGTTTTCAATCTTTCATTGTCACTTGTATCCTTTGCCGTGCAAGTTGTCTTGGTAAACCTGCACGGCTGCACTGCATACACGCATATAAAATCTGTACAAGTTACATGCACCAATGAATAGTTAGTACATATATAGATGCATGCACTAATATCTAGCTAGGTATATATATATGAAGATCGAGGCTTAACAGTTAAAAATGAAAGAGCTATATATATATATGCCTATATCTAGTTATAACTAATTTCAGTTTAATTATTTTTTCACAGTTACTACCTCTATCTGATCTGCGATGTTGATGATGAACGAGTCGGGTACAGGCTGAACAGTGACCCAGGCGTCAGCCTTGCGTACCTGCAAACCTTTGACATGATCATCTACTAGCAACACGGTCATGCCACCCGGGTCGGAGTGTGGTGATAGACCTAAAGTGAGATCAGGCTGGGGGCATTTCGGGTAGAAGTTTACCCTAAGGCATGCACCGTCCTCTTCACCACCAAACGCCTCATGTAGGCGTCCCTCTTTGATCCCGAGGCCTTTGGAGAGGACATGCATCAGTCGCCGGCACAGCTTTACTAGTTCCTGTGTGTACTCATCTGTTGTTGGCCTAGCAAATTATTTACAATTTTTAGGATGTTAATTAATTATTTATCAGAACTTCAGTTAGTGATGGAAACAAAACAGAAATTTATATCCGTTCACCTATTTCCCTTTTTTTGTTTGTTTTTCTTGTGATATTTAAATTTATGGATTATCCATAAGACTGTTCGATTTATAATAGACAATTAGACATGACCTCACCCAAACACACCCAAGTACCTAACGTGCTTGTTTAAAAGAAAATCCAAATAAAACATACTTAAAAGCTAGCCACAAAGAAAGAAAGCATACAAAAAGCTGCCAAAGGTATATATATATATATATATATTGATCGTTGACTAAACAATATTATTCCGTGGATTCTCAATCTTTTTACATGTGTACTATTGTCAAACAGATGAGCAACTTGAGAAAAAAAAAAGTGCAGTACATAAATAATACTAATCTGAGCTAATTAATTAGGTAGCGTTGCGCACCTTAAGGAAGAAGGCAAAGCTGGCCATTTCTTTTGGCTCCGGAGAGAAGCCGGGCGCACATGCAAAAAGTAATAGTCCCCCCAATCTAACAATGCCCCTTTCTCGATGCCGAGTCGGCTCCCGTATCCTTCGTATGTCTTTGGCGAATTCGCATACAGTTGTTTGACCTCCATCGGCTCGTGAAAGAACGCACGCCACACGTCCCTTGCATGCCTCATCAGTACCGGGTCCACTCCATGGTTCACAACCTGGAAGAAACCCCACTCTCTGCATGCAGATGCCACGGCCTGAATGGCATGTTCTGGGTCAGCTGACAGATCCACAACCGGGATGCTGACATTGCTATCTGACATGGTGGTTGGAGATGGGCGGTCGTTCAGCGGTTTTATGTACCGAGCGGGAATGATGTGGGCCCCACTTTCTGAGAGAGACTGCACGCGGACAACCGGCTCCGGCCACGCTAGGGAGCAATCCATTAGGGAAAATTATATCTGTTTTTTGTTTGTGGATCAATTAATTATATGATAATTATGCAAGTCATTCTTGGTTTATATAAGGATATGGAGCGAGCGTACAAAATCAGCCTTGTTGTTTTGCCTAGACCAGTTCTACCCTGCTGAGTCTGATCTATTCTAGTGTTCAACCTTGCCGAGTTATATGTACACCAAAGATATATACTTGGAAAGGAATTATATAATATTTATATAATTAAGTTTTGAATTGATGATATTATAATATTATAAAAAGAAGGTAGAATTAATTTTAAGAGATGGTCCCCGTTGAACTCTATATTTGAATTACAAATAAATTACTGCAGATTAATCTCCTGCCCGTGAAAAATACTTGCATGCGATTTTTGTCAATATATATGAACGCAATTAATGATCTGTGAGAATAAAAGTGTAACAATGGTGTTTACGTCTTAACACCATTCTTTCCAGAGAATTGCCAGCTTCCTTATAAAAATCTACATTATACCACCATAACTTCCTTAATCGATAAAATATTTATATCAATATTTCGACTTAATTTTGTAATATTAAATTTTATTGCTCCATATCGTGAATAGGAGTGTCAACATCGTGAATTGGAGTGTCAACAGTACGAAATAGGTTGGATGAAAGCATTTTTATACCTTACTCATTTAATTTTATCTTGATAAACTAAAAATAATCTTATTTGTACACGTGTAAAATGGTATCATTGAATATAAAAGCCATGAATATAACTTTTTCATATCATTTATCATCTCCAGATATATAAATATATAGCTGTTGATATAATTTTTAATTATTACTGTATAAAATAATGGATGATGAATAGTCTTTACTCCCGTATCCGTACGCGTTATGTTACTAACCAAAAACTTTACTCTTATTCATATATATCTCTCTTGTCTTATCAAATACAGTATGGATAAGATAAACAAGTGAAAAGAGTCTGTGTCCCTCCAAATGCCTAAGGGACAATCTAAAACAATGGATGGTATAGATTAATCCAATAAGATCAAACTCAATTTGGTGCCTATGGAGACTGTAAGATGTCTGCTTTGAGATTTGTGCCAAAT
Organism: Carex pumila; assembly: GCA_033356055.1. Taxonomy (NCBI): domain Eukaryota; kingdom Viridiplantae; phylum Streptophyta; class Magnoliopsida; order Poales; family Cyperaceae; genus Carex; species Carex pumila. The sequence continues at coordinate 25,468 of JARJHM010000033.1, forward strand.
AAAAAAGAACAGTCCGGATTTAACACTTGCACCTCAAGTACGGGATGATATGTACGGATTCAGATAAAAAAGTGCTATTGATACCTCTAATCAGGAATTCATGTCCCCTGAGATATCTCAAACTTTGCGTGATTTTATGGAAAAGCCCAACCGTTTAAGGACGTTCTGCACAAATCTCAAAGCACACAAAATACTGACCCCCTACATCACCCCCGAATAGGCACCGGACACGTAGGTCACGCAAAAGTTGAGATATCTCAGAGGATACGGACTCTCTAATCAGGAAGTACTTCTCCGTAACGGGTGGCAGCACTACCGATTAATTAAACCACGCGTTGATTTGGCTTTCGAATTATTATGGTTTTCCAATTGATTTTCTAAAATTTGCTAGCCAAAATTGGTAGCGTTGTAATTTAGTGGCTATCTAATTCGACCATAAAAAAAAAAAAAACGTAATTTAGTGACTATTTTCATTGTGTGAGGGAAAAGGTTTGGGTTATGACGGTTTGCGGTAAAGAATTTTAACCGAGCAATTTAGGTTTCATACAACATACGAGTCATATTCATTGATGTTTTGATTTTGTAGTTTGTGCTTTGCATGAAATCAAAACTGTTGTGTTAAAACTTTTTTTTGCGTCGGTTTGCTTAGAAGATGTATATATAGCATATTAGCATATATATACACCATCATATCAATTTATATATATATATATATATTTTGGTATATGAATAATCAGGAAATAAATCTGTTGTGATTCTGAAGAATCACAGGACCCTGCAATTTCTAATCCAGCTATTTATTCTTCTTCATGCACAATCTCAAAAACAGATAATTTAGACACACAAATCTCAAAATAGATGAATGGGTGGATTGAAAATTGCCGGTCCTGTGATTCTAGCAGATTTATTTTCGAATAATCAAACAACGTACGGTATGGTAGGAACTGAATGATATAAAAACGCTGGTGGAGATGTAAAGTGATACCTTTATTTTTTAGCTTGTTTCATGCCCGTAGCCCGTAGGCCACAGGCCCATAGTGATACAGTTGCAAAACGTGATAAAAATGAGAAATTTGAAGAGTCACTTTTTGAGAGCGACGACTCCCTTTGGAGTCAAGGATTCTTTGCATTAGTACAAAACTGGCCGACATGCTTCAATTAAGTGCTGCTCCAGTGCTCCCTAACAGTACTGGCCTACCTAATTTAGCACGGTAAACATTCTGTATATTTAGAGTAGAACTAGGGTGCTCTAGGTCAGTACTGTTAAGAGTAGAACCAGGGTGCCTTTAACCTCACCAAAATTTTGGTGAGCTTAATTCTAAAATTTTTTAAATTAATTTCAAATAATAAATCTGAAATGTTCAAATCCATTTACCTTATGTGTGATGCATCTACATATATATTTAGAGAACTGGATTTTGTCCAAAAGATTTGCAAATTTGAGGTAAAAGCCAGACTTAGACCGTATGATATATGTTGAGATTTGTACAAACATATTTTAAACTTAATAAATTTCAATGGACTAGAGAAATTTAAATTGTCCACATGAATTTTAATACCAATTGAACAGTTTAGATTTAACTTTGAATAGACTTTGCTCAAAGTCCTTCGGACAAAAACTTCATCCTTATTTGAACCAATATTAACAAGTGAATTTTTTTTATTTGCAACTCCAAAACTTGGAAATTAATTATTTGTCATCCCAAAACTTAAAATTAGTTATTTGCCACTTCAAAACTTAAAAATTAGGAAGCTGATAATTGTACCCCAAATAAAGTACCCGCACGCGTCCTCCAACCTTCTAGAATGTCGACGATAAAAAGATCAAGTTTTACTTTATACATCGCAATAATAGTATCAATCTTTCTTTATTATACATAATTTTGCTGCATGAAGAGAAAAACGCTCTGTTAAAAAAATTAACAAAGGCACCACCAAATGCAGCGAAACAATCGGATAATTTAAAACATATAAAGGAAAACGTTTAAACAACTGCGTTCAAGTGTTTAACTTTCATTATAAATGAGTTAATTTTTCATTTTTTAAAATAAAAACGAATCCCCAAATTCATCCCCGAGCATAAAATTTAAAGCTCTAAATTTGTACCAATACCTGAGCGCGTCCCCCACCAAAATGTTTACAGCCCTGAATTTTATGTTAGTCAAAACTACTAGTTCTAAGCAAGCAAAGCTCTATTAAATAACAATAAAACTACTGGTTCGAAACAACAATTGTTAGCAGCCTCATCAATTATTTTATGTTAGTCAAAACTCCAACAATTACAATTTCTAAGCATGCAAACCTCTGTTAAATAACAATAAAATTACTACTTCGAAACAATCATAAATTTAGAACTTGTCCCAACAATGCCAATTTATAAGCATGTAAAACTCTATTAAATAACAATGAAACTACTATTTCGAAACAACAATTGTTTACAAAACAATATAAACCTGTGTGTAAAGCATATAAACCTGTGCAAGTAAACCAATATATATTGGCAAGAAAACAACATTTTAAAGCATATAAACATGTGTGTAAAGCATATAAACCTGTGCAAGTAAACCAATATATATTGGCAAGAAAACAACATTTTAAAGCATATAAACCTGTGTGTAAAGCATATAAACCTGTGCAAGTAAACCAATATATACTGGCAAGAAAACAACATTTTAAAGCATATAAACCTGTGTGTAAAGCATATAAACCTGTGCAAGTAAACCAATATATACTGGTAAGAAAACAACATTTTAAAGCATATAAATCTGTATGTAAAGCATATAAACCTGTGCAAGTAAATCAATATATACTGGCAATAAAACAACATTTTAAAGCATATAAACCTGTGTGTAAAGCATATAAACCTATGCAAGTAAACCAATATATACTGGCAAGAAAACAACATTTTAAAGCATATAAACCTGTGTTTACAAACACATTTTAAAGCATATAAACCTGTGTTTACAAAAATTAAAAAATCTGTATTACAAATATATAAACCTATGTTTACAAACACATTTTAAAACTTATTCTTCAAATATATTTTAAAGCATATAAACCTGTGTTTACAGACAGTGAAAAATCTTTATTTAATGGATTACTTGTTCAAAATGAAGACTGTATTTTTAGTTATTAAATATAAAAAGCTGTTAATTTGCATAATTAAAATTAGAACCAATCCCTCATCGCATCCCCAAGCTAACTAGATTTAAATTGTACTTTAGAGTACTTTAAAGTACATTCAAGTAAGTAGTTAATTAATGAATAGATGACCATTAACAATCTGGGGGACTAATTTGGGGATTGGTAATTACAACTGTTTCTAACAGACTGTCCACAAAATTAAAGCGCAAGACAAAAGCATGCAAAGCTAACATTTAAAGCAATCAATGTAAAACTGCAATGAGTTAAAACAGCAATTCGTTAATTAATGAAAAATTAATAAATTATCGTTATTAGCGGACAGTTAAACCCAGTTAAACCAGTTGGGGGACGGACTCGGATTTGGTGGCTCGGGGTACAGGAACATTTCTCTAAAAATTAAGCTAATTGCCACAATTATACACTAAATTCAGATTTTTTATTTAAATTTTTCTGAAAATTCAACAAATTGTAACATTGACCAAAATATCCTTGCTGAAGATTATGTGAAATATTGAATCTAGTTGCTCCGTCAGTTCCCAAACCTAAGCATGCATATGACACCAGGCGACTCTCTCCTCCGCCCCCTTCTCTCCTCCACCCACTTCTCTCCACCGCCTGCCTCTCTCTCTGATCATCACCTTCCTTCACTCCGATTCCTCGGGCTTCCTCTTCCTCACTCGATAAGTCTCCATCCACTATACCTCTGTACTAGCCATGCAATCTCTCCAGTGTCAACTACATGTCCTATTGATAGATATTGCATTCAAAAATTTCACAAGCCTTCAAAGTTTGATATAAACTATTGGAGAAATAAATAAAAAAATAGAAATTGGTCATTTAACCCTCCCACATATTAAAATAATGATTAAGCGAGGGTAGCAGCGAAACAATTATTGATATTATCATTTTATTTCTGTTGGATTGATTTTAAGGTCTAATTTGTGTTTTTTTTTTGTCATTTAAGCACCGTTACACTCATCCAAAATTCAACCAATTTTTTTTTTTCAAGTAAAGTAAGATATTATAATCATATCTCAATCTCCTATTTCAATATCCATGTATTCTAATTTAGTTTTCTTAATTCTCATATTATTGTTGGAGAATATTTTTTTTTGGAAACATTTATTTATTTCTATTTGGAAATTTTTTGCAAGTTGGATCTCCAATTATCAAGTACAGGTTGGACCTGATTGTGTAAATGTGTTGCTAAAATAAAAATAAGGCCACATGTATCTTTTCCTAATTAATTTTGTTTTTCAACCATGTTTCTAGGAAACTAATATCCAAGTATCTTTTCCTAATTTTAATTTTTTATTTTTACCTTCATATTAGGCTACATCAAAAGGGAAGGTGAAGATACAGGGGCATAGAATGTAGCGCCGGTAAGTCATTTATATACCTTTCTCCACCAATATTGATGCTTTAGGAACGGGTTTGGAGGTGTGAATAAGATGAACAGGTCATGAATTTCTAGTGGACAAGATTTGTATTTCAATTTAAATAGTTATTACATGAAGTAAGTGAAAGAGTAGTGTGTCAACTAACATTAATTCTACAATTTCATATAGGTATGACCTTGAAGCATTCTACAGAAAGAAAGATGATGGTGACAAGAATTATGCAAAGGGAAAGACATTAAAATGGGTCATTGATTCTGATAGGTTTTCTTTATGTGAGTTGAGGAGTGACTTGTTTGATGAGCTATGTTGGGAGAGTTGTCAAACACCAAAAATATGAATGTTTGACAAAAATGAGGGCAAAGAAGTAGAAGTAGTGTCTGAGTTACAAATACCAGAGATGTTTATGATGTACAAAAATGAAAGAAAAATCTCATTTTTTTGTTGTAGTTTGTGATTCGGATGGAAGTTCAAAGTGTAATGGTACCAATTCTATTTATCCATGCACTCCATCCCAACCAACACCAAGGGCAGAGAAGTAGAAGTAGTGTCTGAGTCACAAATATCAGAAATGTTTAGAATGTACAAAAATGAAAGAAAAATCTCACTTTTTGTTGTAGTTTGTGATTCGGATGGAAATTCAAAGTGTAGTGGTATCAATTCTACTTATTCATGCACTCCATCCCAACTAACACCAACCATTACATTTGGAAGTCAAAGTCAAAAGGGGAGTTCTCAGGGATGTAACATGTCAAAGCAACTTGAGCAGTTTGACAAAACCCTGATGAATATGTTGGATTCAATGAGGGTCTATAATTGTCAAATTTTGAGGTGTGAATAAGATGGACAAGGCATAAATCCCTTTTTTTTCCCCTTGTTTTGATTGGAAAAGAAAGAGTAATTGCCAAATTTTGATGTTAGAGGTTCAAGCATGAAGCTGGTAGTAAGCTTGTAATAAATCATACCTTAATTATCAACATTTACATGACATTAGTATCGATAAAATTTCAACAAGAACATGCTTCGTCTCAATTCTAAAGAAGCTGTGATAAATCATTATAGTTGAGTTATTAAAGTAGCAATTATCCAATGTCTGGATTACACTTATCACAAGCATCCCAGATAGAGAAAATTTTTTAGCACAGTATTTAGATCTCTAATCAACAACAAATTACAATTCTAGAAATAATTTTAGCTCATAAAAAAAATTAAAATCAAGTCAACCAAGGGATTTGAGGAAATGTCGGACCTGGTCAAAGGAGGCAGAGACAGCATTGAAGGGAAGGGAATTAGATCTGTTCAATTGAAGAATTGAAGAGTAATATTGGAAATACTAAAATATGATTTTTTATACACTAATTTTCAGAATAATTTAAAGCAAAAATCTGAATTTAATGTATAATTGTGGCAATTAGCTTAATTTTTTAGTTTTGGGGTGGCAAATAACTAATTTTAAGTTTTGGAGTGACAAATAACTATTTTTAAGTTTTGGGTGACAAATAACTAATTTTCAAGTTTTGAAGTGGCAAATAAATTTTTTCCCCATTTTTCCCCATTTTAAAATATTTTTTTAGCTATTATATATATATTTTTTTCCACTAATACCTTTGCTTGTAATTATTTCATTTTTAAATTCCAAGAGGTCGTTCTCAATTTGAAGTTCATGGATGAGAGAATCAGCAAAGAAAATAAAAGTAAAGGGAAAATAACTAAAGATCAGAGGAGAAGAGAGGACAGAGAAATTTATTTATTTTATAAACCTACTTTTTAAGAATAGAAAAATCTTATACTAATAAATGAGAGAGCAGTATATTTTAAATAGAATAATTTATTTATAAACATAATTATTTTTATGAAATAAAATATTGTAATAATGTATGATAAAGATAAAACTGTCTAAATATTAAAGTATTGAGATAATATCTTGTTAATTAAAAAAATAGTAGTGTTAATATCATAACTCACTATATATATGCATGTGTAAACATTAATTACCACAATATCGGGACAATGACTAATACAATTAAGAGTTTGTTTTGAACTTTAGCAATCAATTGATGATGTTTGTCAATTTAAACTTAATCGTAATTATTAAATAAAAAGATTGAATGCATAATATATTTGACCAGACATAGCAGAGACAACGCAACAAGAGGAGGTTGAATTCGAAACAAATGCACTTGTACAGAAAAATGAAAGAAACAGATCCGAAATTTTTGTTAATATCCAAAAAAATATGAAATTTCAGAAACTATCCAGGTTTTTGCGTTATTTCGAAATCTACCCAAATTATAATTTTTTTTGCGGTTTTAGATTGAATTACCGTAAATTATTTTTTCAGGTTTTGGAATTCCAAACTGCAAAAAAAAAAAAAAATTGCAGCTTGAAAAAAAGCTATAATTTTTTGTGGTTTCAATTTTTTTTTTGCATTTTTCATATTTATTTTATTTGAATAGAAATGTTTATAATTTATTTATATTTTGGATTGAAATATTAGAAATCTGTTATATATTTCTTTAAAAATCGATGGAGTACTGCTACAAATAACTCAGATCAACATTTTTCATGCCGGATTTTTTGTGGCTGTAAGAAAAATTAATATATTTTTTATGAGTTATTGGAAAAAAAATGCTTGAATTCTGAGTTATTGATCCTAGTTTAGAAGTCACTTCTAGGTAATACAAAAAATATTATGCTCCTTCTAGTACATTTAATTTCTAAAAAGTTGTATCTATATTTGAAAAAACTAAAATTTTAAGTTATTTTTATTTTTTCAAATATAGATATAACTTTTGATAAATTAAATGTACTAGAAGGATGACAATATTTTCTGTGTTTACTTAGAAGTGACTTTTGTACCGGAATCAATAACTTAGAATCCAAGTATTTAAATTTTTTTTAAATAACACATTAAGAAATATATTAATTTTTCTTATACTCGCAAAAAATTTGGCATGAAAAATGTTGATCTGAGTTATTTGTAGCAGTCTTTATAATAAATCAAATTACATAGGATTCCATCTATTTTCAAAAAAATATATAAAATATTTCTAATATTTCAATATAAAAAATAAATTATAAATATTTTTATTTAAATAAAAATTATGAAAAATCCAAAAAAAAATTTGAAACCGCAAAAATTTATAGCTTTTTGTATGGGTGTACAACGGGCGGGTCGATGATATTTTATTAAAATTTGAATCCAACCCGATTACACCGGGTTAAAAAAATTATTTACTTGACCCACCCATAACCCAACCCAACCCATCTATTTTTTTATATACGGGTTATGCTGGTTAGACGGGTTAAACGGGTTATAATTTTGATCGAAAATCTATTATACATCTTTTTATTATTTTTATTAAAACTAGGTACAAATAAAAGTGACAAACATAAATAAAATAGAAATAATTTAGCATATAACATCCATAACAAAAAAAACATATCCAAAATGTAACATCCTAAAAAAAAGGCAGCGACATATAATGAAGCACTATATATTAAAATGTTAAAATCATATGTGCCAATGAACACAATTATTTAAATATTTTAGTAAATAGCAACTTTTGGAAGTTTATTCAAAGATTGATAAAGAAAATTAAGATAACATAAGTCAAGTCAGTTAAGCATTTTTGCAAACAGTTTGTGTGCAACATATAGAATAAATAAATTCCAATGTACATGGCAGTATAAAAAATTGAATATCATACTATCAAACCTTACACATTGTCTTATTAATGAAAAGATTGGTAACCTCAATGCAAGAAAGACAAAAAAAAATGTAGAAACGTAGATTTGAGGTCGGGTCCGGATATAAACGGGTTATTAAGAGCAAATTCATGACCCGACCCAAAGTAACGGATTTGATAAAATCCAATCCGTACCTGACCCAGTAACATCTCAACCCGGTAAAATACGGGTCAGATCGGACGGGTCAGACGGATTGGGTGGGTTGACAGTATTTTTGTACACCCTTAGCTTTTTGTTTAAATCACATTTTTATTTTGCAGTTGGAATTCCAAAACTGTAAAAAAATATTTGTGGTTTTGGACTGAATTATCGCAAATTTTTTTTGCATTTTAGAAAGATTTCAAAAAAATATAAAAACTTGGGTAGTTTCTAAAATTTTGTATTTTTTTAATGTTAATAAAAATTTTGGAAAAGAAATGCACCAGGATTTTTTTCCTTTTTTTCTTTTAGCCGATGGCTTAATTATTTCACCCACTTTAAGCGGTGCATGTGCATGCAAGAAAAATACACAGCATTATACATATGTATTTGTCAAATTGTCAGGCTATCAATTAACGCAACGTCGATTTTCGTACGTATAATTAGTGCTTCTTTTCAAAAAGTAATATATATAGTTGTTTTCAGTGACGAAATTAGAAATTTTTTACGAAAGAAGCTGAAAATTAAAATGCATAATGTAAGAAATGAAATTTGAACTTAAAATCTCTCAATTACAAAATAAAATTTTAATCACTAGACTACAAGTGAACATTTAATTATTATTGAGGAGAGTTAGACTATACAGAAAGTTCAAAAATAAAATAAAATTTAATTAAATTTTAATATTCATAATTTAAAATTTAAAATTATAGAAGTGACTTAGTCATCTTTCCAATTGTCACACCCCGCGGCCATGAGATGCGACAGTCTCTTGCCGTAAGCATACAACGCTGTGTATACTTACAAGGCTATTCAATTTATACTTAACAATTCAAAACTAAATAATATAAACCAAGTTTAGATATACACAAATCATAGTACACAGTATGGTCAGAATACAATACAACAAAAGTATCTCATCCGGATACTAACCATGAGGCCTACCCTAAAATTATACACCAAAATATATTTAGGGTCATGAGATGGTAAGCTACTACGGCCTACTACTCGCGTGCCTCTCCGGAATCAGTCGCACCAGTACCTGTAAAATAACTGGGAGGGTGGGGGTGAGAATAAATTCTCAGTGCGAATTTGCCACAGTTTAGATTATTAGACTTGCAATCAAACTCTATATTCAACAATGAAATCCAAACAATAACAATGCAAACAGATATATATATATATATATATATATATATATATATATATATAATCATAAATAACAGAATGCCAATGCTTGACAACAATTTACCAACCTGAAACACAGTTCACGGAATTTCCAATATGAATTTCAAAACACAACATATATTTTGGCTTAACTCGACTCATTAGGGCTTGTAGCAACTACAGATGTTCTTTCGAGCTGGACCGTTATCAAACCCACATCTGTAGGGTTACAGACGCTTACAGATGGCCAACCAAGCTAGTCTCTTTATCTGACACCCATCTATAGCTGTTTGGCTTAACCGTTTTCTAAGGACCGGTTACAAGTCACCAATACAGGTCAACTTGACAAATGCAATCACATGGAATCAAAGTTAGCCATACCGCTCAACTTTGCAATTTCATTCAAATCGAATCATAATCAGCTATCAGCTTTGCACAATTCATTAAACAGGTCAACGGATAGGTCACCATCACCTTATCCAGCCACCTAAACAGGTCGGTCTGGAAAATTCATAACAGGTCAACGCATATGTTAGCAGCGTCACCTTATCCAGCCACCTCAACAGGTCGGTCTGGCAAATTCGAACAGGCCAGCGCATAAGTCAGCAGCGTCACCTTATCCAGCCACCTAAACAGGTCGGTCTGGCAAATTCATAAATACAGGTCAACGGATAGGTCACCGTTACCTTATCCAGCCACCTAAACAGGTCGGCCTGGCAGATTCATTCACATCAAGAACAATTAATAGAACTAATCAAATAATAACCATACCAACATGCCAATTAATCTTAACCTAACAATTCAATTCATTCTTAGTTATGCAAGAATCAACATGCAGCATGAATTCCAAAATATGCAACAATTAATCATTCAACATGAAAATCGAATAAACAGTTTAATTCCTGAAAATAAAGTATCAAGCAAGTCTAAGAATCCCGCACTTGTTTAAGATGAGCGTACCGCTTAGTTACGGATCAGGCATCTCGAATTGCCTCGCTAATTCTTGTTCGACCGAGCCTACACCTATATTACACGTATATTAGGTTTAATTCGGGTTCAGTGGTCTATACATTTACTTAGGGTTTGTACAACCATAAATCAATTCTTATGTTTTGGTATCGAATCTTTTCAGTTCCTTCTTTCTTATTAAAAATCTCATATGAAAGTGCACAATTGCATCTAGGCCCTCTAGCCATATACCATTTCACTTTGGTAACCATCAATCATCGTTTCACTACTTTGGTTCTCGGATCAATTCAATTTATTGATTGGTTAAACCCTAATTTGGTCAAAATCTCAAATTAACCGTTAAACATTCTAAAAATCCAAGACCAGGAAGTAACCCTATCGATTACAAGTCTAATTGGTCGGGTTAAACAAATCAAATCACGATTATGCCAACTTTCAATTTTGGCACGAAATCCTAGAAATCAGATTTCACAAATCAGGAGGAAATCGGGAAAAATATTGACAATTAACAAGCAAGAAGTGTAGAGGAACTAGTCCTCGAGCAATTCAAACATAAATCTCGAGTTTAAAACGAAAACTAGAGAAATCAAGAAATCTGAGCTTTTCGAGAGAACTAGAAAGGGAAAGAGATACCAAATAGGAGAGCTGGGAGAGATCCTCAGCTGCTTACTCGGTTCCAGAGTTAATTTCTCGCAACAATCGGGAGTCTAAAAAAAATGGAAAGTTCTCGCACTTTTTTCCTTCTCTTTGGCCGAAAATCACGCAATAATGGGGAAAGTATGAAGTGGGAGAGAGAGAGAAGGTTCGATTTGAGTTTTAGTGCAAAAATCACCCTGAGTGCAGATTAACCAATCCGCACTGCGGGTTACTTGACCCGCACTCAACACTTAGTTGGTTTGCAGAACATGAAATTTAACACAGAAACAACCCGAAGTGCGGGTAACCTAACCCGTAATGGGAACTTAGTAAATTTTTGACAAAATTTCAAAAAAAAGTCTGAGCCTAATGCGGATGCATTCAACCCGTAGTGCGGGTAAATCAATCCGTACTGAGGACTTAGAAAAATTCAGACCAACACAGAATTGCATGAGTGCGGATGCACCAACCCGTAGTGCGGGTTAACCAATCCGCACTGAGGACTTAGAAAAATTCAGAACAACACATAATTGCATGAGTGCGAATGCACCAACCCGCAGTGCGGGTTAACCAATCCGCACTGAGCCTATAAAATCTCAAAATCTCAAAATCTCAAAATTTCAACGCAGTTTCGATTCATATTTAACTTACTTATTTAGGGGAACCTTAATTAAGGTTTAAACTTCTATTTTGTTAGCATGATTTATCGATTCTTGCATTTAAATCATTTAAATTTAATTGTAAAAATTTCGTAACGTAACACCAATACACTGAAATTCGCCCCTCAACTTGTTCCACTATAAAATATGTTTTGTTTTAACCTTTTTGTCAAGTCAACTATATATCTTTTGGCCAAGAGAATCATTTTATACTAATTGAGAATAATAACCTGTATAAAAACTAATGAAACGTGTTAGCCTATCATTCCGAGATCACATCATTCGTTACGAATTAATTGGAATTAATGATTATTTAATTATAGAATAATCATATATGTTTTGTTGAGAATATATTTCGCATATACTTTTTTGCAACTTCTATATGTGTTTTCTTTTCTTTATATTTCTAATTAATTGTTTCTTTTCTTACAACATATTTTTTTGAAGAGTGGTGAGAAACAAGAAAAGGGAAAGAAAAAATTGTCTATCAATCTTGTTTGGATGCAAACTGTAATTAAGTTTTATAATGAGGTCAATATTAATGTGATGTTGCTAATCTCCTCTATCTAGAGGTGCAAACAGATTAAATATAATCCGTTCATATCCGGATTCATATATGAAATTAGATACGGATATCCGATATTCGAATATTCACGCAAATACATATACATATATATTTTTAAATTTTAAATATCTGTCTATAAATAGTAGATATATATCGTATATATTAATATATATTATAAAAAATGTATATATTTACATATATTTGATTCATATCCGTCTAATATTTTATTTATGAATAAAGATTTATTTTCTCCAATTTATTTCCTCCATCCATCCCCCGATCATTAATTATATGAGGGGACCACAACTTCCAGTACAAAAAAATAAAATAAAATATGTATCAGTCATTAATAATGTAAGGGAGATCAGAATTTCAGTCCATATTCGATGAATATATTAAAAAAAATCGTGAATAGAGTAGCTATAACATAAGTTATTCTACATAACACTTTTTTAAAAAAATATTATATTATATAATTTTATTAATTATCAATATTATCTAAAGTTTCATAAAACAATAAGTAACACCAAATTAATTAAGAAATTGTAATATTCATATTAAGTAATTATTAACCATTGCAAAATCTATATATATTGTTGTTCAAAATATCTCTAGTAATATCATAAATTATTTATCTTTTTTATTCAAAATAATTAACTTAAGTATCATGACATAAATTAATTATTATTTTTATTTAAAATAACCTAGCATTATGTCATAAACTATTTATAAGCAAAATCAATTTGGGCCTTAAAAAATATTTTCAACTTGAACTTTAAAACAAAAATTTATGTAGCACAGCGTGTAACTAGACCTAACCTTGGTCCAGGACACCCAGAGTGATGACTCAACAAAAAAAAGTTTTGTATATAATTAATAAAAAACAATTATGTCTTCACTTCCCAACTTTCTCCCCGCCTCATCTGTAAGACGAGAAAAAAATAAAATAAAACCCAACTCCCGCACCGCCTCATCTGTAAGACGAGAAAAAAATAAAATAAAACCCAACTCCCGATCAAGTCCCGCCTCTGTGTGAAACGAGAAAAATAAATAAAACCTAATTAGCTCACGCCTCCGGCCTCCTCTATCCTATGTGTGAAACGAGAAAAAATAAGAAATCTAAAGGCACCAAACTCTTCTAATTTCTAACCATTTGGAGTTTAGTGTTTTTAAAAAATTTATGTAGTAATCTAACAGGTCAAAAATTTGGAGTTTGTTTGTTAGTTAGCCTTTATTACCAACTTCAAATATGAAATTTGACAGACTACAGCAGGTCAAGCAAAAATATATATATATATACAGAGAGAGAGTGATTAATATGTATTCGTAAGCACTTCAGCTAAAGTGTTTACGGTTCAAATTTAATTTTTCAAAATCTAAACGGTCGATCGGAACCGTTCATCTTGTTCTCTATAGTAATATGTGCTTGGAAACCAAATTTTATATTTTTCTGATTTTTTTTACTATTTATTAAGTATTTTACAAAATTGTTGATCCAACGGTAGCTGCTGATTTTACTGTTTTGTTAAGCTACCGTTAGATCAACAATTTTGTAAAATACTTAATAAATAGTAAAAAAATTCAGAAAAATATAAAATTTGGTCTCCAAGCACATATTAATATGGAGAACAAGATGAACGTTTCAGATCGACCGTTTGAATTTTGAAAAATTAAATTTGGACCGTAAACACTTCGGCCGAAGTGCTTACAAATACATATTAGTCTCTCTCTCTCTCTATATATATATATATATATATATATATCCTTTTCTCAATCTATGTACTGAATTTATGTTAATGAATTGCATCTACTATCTACGGACATTTTCTCTTAAAAAAAACCTAACTCTTCCAAGCTATGCAGCGGCACCGACTCTGTCTCATTGCCTGGATTTTATCCTTCTATTATTTTTTTTTTAATTTAAAACAATGTTTCCTAGAAAACATGCATCAGGTAGCGAAAAAAAGAAACATAAAAAGAGAGGAAGAAAAAAAAGATGGACATGTTTTCAAATATTTTGATTGCTTATAGAGTTTTACCGGCCATTTTTATTAATATCCCCAAAAAAATAGATAATTTTAAAAATAACCTCGTTTTTTTTTTTTTTTTATTAATGCCCTAACCGCTTGGAAGTGGAGCGGTCCAATATCAACACCAAACCGCCCGTATAGTGGGCGGTCCACTTTTTTTTTTTTTTTTTTTTTTTTTTTTTTATAAGTTTTTTTTTATAATTTTTTTTTTTTAAAAAACAGAAATTTTTTATTTTTTTTATTGAAATATTAGAAATGTTGAATATATTTCTTTAGAAATAGATGTAATACAATATAATTTGATTTATTAGAAAGACTGCAACAAATAACCCGGATCAATATTTTTCAGGCCGGATTTTTCGCGGCTGTAAGAAAAATTAATATATCTCTTTATGTGTTATTGGACAAAAATAAAAATGCTTAGATTCTGAGTTATTGATCCCGGTTCAAAAGTCACTTCTATGTAATCTAGAAAATATTATAATCCTTCTAGGACATTTAATTTATAAAAAGTTGTATCTATTTTGAGAATTCTTTTTGAATAACAATTATTAAATAACTTAAAGTTTTTATTTTTTTTTCAAAAATAGATACAACTTTTTATAAATTAAATGTCCTAGAAGGATTATAATATTTTCTAGATTACATAGAAGTGACTTTTGAACCGGGATCAATAACTCGGAATCTAAGCATTTTTATTTTTGTCCAATAACACATAAAGAGATATATTAATTTTTCTTACAGCCGCGAAAAATCCGGCCTGAAAAATATTGATCCGGGTTATTTGTTGCAGTCTTTCTAATAAATCAAATTATATTGTATTCCATCTATTTTTAAAGAAATATATTCAACATTTCTAATATTTCAATAAAAAAAATAAAAAAAATAAAAATTTATGTTTAAAAAAAAATTCAAAAAAAAAAGAACCGCCCTTGAATTGGGCGGTCTGTTTTTTTTTTTTTTAAAAATTTTTTTTTTTTTAAACAGAATTTTTTTTTTTTTTTTTATTGAAATATTAGAAATTTTGAATATATTTCTTTAAAAATAGATGGAATACAATATAATTTGATTTATTAGAAAGACTGCAACAAATAACCCGGATCAATATTTTTCAGGCCGGATTTTTCGCGGCTGTAAGAAAAATTAATATATCTCTTTATGTGTTATTGGACAAAAATAAAAATGCTTAGATTCCGAGTTATTGATCCCGGTTCAAAAGTCACTTCTATGTAATCTAGAAAATATTATAATCCTTCTAGGACATTTAATTTATAAAAAGTTGTATCTATTTTTGAAAAAAAATAAAAACTTTAAGTTATTTAATAATTGTTATTCAAAAAGAATTCTCAAAATAGATACAACTTTTTATAAATTAAATGTCCTAGAAGGATTATAATATTTTCTAGATTACATAGAAGTGACTTTTGAACCGGGATCAATAACTTAGAATCTAAGCATTTTTATTTTTGTCCAATAACACATAAAGAGATATATTAATTTTTCTTACAGCCGCGAAAAATCCGGTCTGAAAAATATTGATCCGGGTTATTTGTTGCAGTCTTTCTAATAAATCAAATTATATTATATTACATCTATTTCTAAAGAAATATATTCAACATTTCTAATATTTCAATAAAAAAAATAAAAAATTTCTGTTTTTTAAAAAAAAAAAATTATAAAAAAAAACTTATAAAAAAAAAAAAAAAAAAAAAAAAAAAAAAAAAAAAAAAAGTGGACCGCCCACTATACGGGCGGTTTGGTGTTGATATTGGACCGCTCCACTTCCAAGCGGTTAGGGCATTAATAAAAAAAAAAAAAAAACGAGGTTATTTTTAAAATTATCTATTTTTTTGGGGATATTAATAAAAATGGCCGGAGTTTTACTAGCTGTACCTATTATTGTGGCATCTACAGAAAGGAGTTTTTCAAGATTAAAGTTGATAAAATCTTATTTATGGACAACTATGACTCAAGATAGGTTGAATGGATTAACAATATTAAGTATTGAAAAAAAAATGTGTTAAAAACTACTGATGTTGAACATATAATTGATGATTTTGCTTCTAAAAATGCAAGAAGGGGTTGTTTAAGATGAAATGTGGTTTATACATGTTTTTTGTGCATGTATAACATACAAGGAAGGTTTCAGAATTGGTTTATCAAAAAGCAAGAAGCATGACGTGAATATGTTAGTCATTGACTCATTGTATATGTTTATTTTAAGTGGTATTGGTTTTATGTCCCATCGGAGCTCCCCCCTATTTTGTATGATTTATTGACATATTAATAAAAAAATTATGTATATTAAGGTCTCAAATTTTTTTCTTGCACCGGACCTCAAAATCTTCGAAACCAGCCCTGTGTGCAACACATATTATGTGCTATAGAAAACCACTATTACTGCTATAGTGATCATAACTGAAATAGCACACTTTTAATACATAAGTTATCATTTAAAGTCCGAAAATACTAAAATAAGTTGTTTAAACACTGATATTAATTCATATATATTAACTATTAATTTGGTCCAAATAATTATTGACTTGTACATTTCCAACACGTTCTCATTTGAATAAGTGGCTCTCGATTTTTATTTTATTTTTAACACCTGATATTTTTCTGTACTGTATTTTATAATAATCGAGAAAACTTGTGAAAAATAATATTAAAAGGTAAGTTATCATGCTTCGTCAATCACACCATCAGAAATTAACAGTTAAAAATATCCAAATTTAGTGTACCTTATGAATTTAAGAAACATCTCTCTCAAGCATTAATTAGAGACTGACCTGGTAATCTCTCATGAAAAACACATGCTACAATTTCGTCTAAGTCAAAATTAGGTGGCTCGATTAGTCCCAAACGTAAGAGTTAACAAATTTTTCACCAGAGAGAAAAATATTTATATTAATTTAAGTGAACTATTGGTTGTCCGGATGATCGTTTTAACATGAGGAGGGTTCAAATGCCTCCATTTTTTTTTACCTCATATGTCTTCATTTTTTAAAACTTAAATAACTCAAAATTTAAAACTTAAATGTCAAAATAAAACCGTTGAATGTGATCTACGTTATTTTTTCTCTGTGTCCATAAAAAATTATTACATTTTGATTTTATTTTTATGTGAATCAATAAGTTAAAAAATCAGCATCTATAAATTATCCACATTAGTATACATTTTTACAAGTTTAAGATGACAACCAAAACAAAGTTGAATTGATATAATTTTTTACACGTGCATAGATAAAATGATGTAGTTCATATTCAACGGTTTTATTTTGAATTTTAAGATTTGAATTTTGAGTTATTAAAAATTTTAAAAGTGAAGGCATGATAGAGACACAAAAAATGGAGGCATTTGAATCCTCCTCTTTTAACATATAGTCCAAACAACTCTGACATATTACTTGAGACCTAATTTTGAATGTTTTGAAGGCAAATATTTTTAAAAATAACTTTTGGTGTCTGATAATGATTATTATCACTAGTAATATATATTATCCACCAACATTATTACTAACAAGAATATGTATTAAAAGGAGTGTTCTAATTTAGAATGCGAATACCTTTTCTTTTCTTTTTTAATTTTGTCTTTCTAAATGTAAATGATACTTCATAAAATTGGTTGAGCTCCAATGCCTCTAAGACATGCCAAGTCATTGAGTATTGTTAATTGTTAAATCAACCATTATTATTTAATATATTTAATCGTACGGCTAATAATTTTTTTTTAAGTGAACATCTAATCATTGAACAGGGCCGGTAGATAGGTGCATTTACTTTTTAAAATTAAATCATGAGAATATTTCATCTTATATTCTTTTTAAGTGAACATCTAATCATTATCTCATATAAGTCTTAACTTTTCTATTGGAAAGCCAAGTAAATAAAGAGTGAACACCACATCAATAAGCGGGGATGGCACTTATTAATAAGTCTGAAGTTGACATATGAGTTGCATTATTTAGAAAATGAATTATATAATTTTACTATACGTATGTTCACATGTATATTCTAGCTAGAGGATCTTTTGAAAATTTATACTGGGCTATACTTAGTATATCTCTTTTATTATTGAAAATGTTTACTATTTCCTACCCAAATTTAAATGAGATAATTTAGAACCTGATGTCATAAATATGTATGAACCTGATGCCATAATTTACAGCTTTTTATAGATGGGTTGTGTACAAAATGTGAATTTGAGGAAACCTTCTTATTGATTGGCTGTACTGTAACATCAGTACTAATATGTCCCATTTTAGCATATTACTAATTACTAATTTGACATTCTTGTTTTGTACCATAGTTAAGGTGAAGTTGAGAGAGCATAAAATAATCTTGTTGTTTCATTAAAGCCAGAGATCACCCGGTACTATATTGTTTCATCTTATAATTTCAGGTTTGTGAGCATAAAGTTGTCGTTTGATTTTAATCCATTAAGCTATATTGTCTGTGACACAATGGTTGTGATTAAATAAAATAATGTCTATTTTAAAAGGCACAACCTTTATTCTTGGTCTTTCATGTTCAGAGCTAGATATGATTTGTCCACATCTCATACTTATCAAAATAGTGAATGTTTAGTAGAGATGCATAATCGCTGGATTTAGTCAATTCAGAAGTTGTCATAAGTCTTCTAGGAAATTATATAATTTTTTTTGTATAAAATGAAAGTGCAAGTTTACAAATTATCTCCACATAGTGAAATATAAACGCTTGATTGATATTGAACCTGATTAATATTGTATTTAATAGCAGTAGGGGTTTCATGGCATCGATTAGTAGAATCAATAACCGAATTGTTTGTGAGTTTTCTTGTATAGCTTTTCTTATGGAGTAATGAATCCACCAATTTGCATAGGTTTTGAATCTACCTCCTTTACTTATTTTGAATTTCCTCAAACCTCTCATCAACCCTTTATAACCCTCCTACAAATTAAGCAGCTTTTAATCAATTTATTGATATTGAACCTGATTAATATTGTATTTACATAAATACAAAGTGCAAGTTTTTAGCATGTTATGTAGTGAGCTGTTATCAGAACTCCTATAAATTTAAAATGAGTTTTAATAGAAAAGTCAATGGACTGGATCATTTTGTGAAATTTAGAAGGGTAAATATGATATTTGGAGTTTTAGGAGTGAAAAATACATAATTTTTAAGTTTTTGAGGGGTATGTATGAAATTTCCCCTATTTGTTATTCTTTGCTATAACTGCAGACAGAGATAATCCAGCAGTCATGTTGGATACCAAAGGTGGTTTTGGTAATTTTAAAACTCAAGGTGTAGAAGTTTTAGTTTAAAAAAAAAAGGTGTAGAAGTTTGAAATTTTCATTTTAAATTGGAACTTCTTGAATGCAAAGCCAAATATATTGACATTGCTTGAATATGCACAAGTGGCAGTTTTTGCATTAATTACCAATTTAGGCAAATGAAAATTCATCATATTAAATACATACCGGCAACCAAATTGTTCGTGAGTTTTCTTGTATAGCTTTTATTATGGAGTAATGAATCCACCAATAACTACTTTATTAGGTTTGAATATTGTAAACAATAACTTGCTACATATATTAGTTCCATCTCGAAAAATGCATGTAGTTATGTATTATTATTATTATTATTATTATTTGCTTTTCTCCTTTCTTTAACTTCTTGTGTATAATTCAATATTGTAATTTTTCCCCATTATAAAAAAAATAATGAATTATTTAATACGGCGCAAGATCTTGTCATGGAACACGTCCATCTAACTTGAGCTAAGAATAAGAAAAAGTTATCTGTGAGTGGGGCCCACTTGATGATTGTGTTCCCGGAAATAATACGATTCCAACAAGAATTATAGGACCGAATTTTTTATTAATATTCAAATTTAATATAAAATTTTAAAAAATATCTGTATTGCTAGGTTTTTTCGAAAAGTATTCATTTCGTAAATTTTTTTTCTGGAAATAGAGAATTTTTGAAATTTTTTTTTTTCCGGAAATAGAGAATTTCCGGAAATTTCTTTTCCGGAATTCCATTGAATTCATTTATAAAATTCGCAGAATGTCGTCGCTTTCATGAAGTGCGCTTTCTCATAGTAAGTTTTAATTTATAATTTAATTTATTTATAATTTAAATTTAATTAATTTACAATTTTAATTTTATTTATTTATATTTTAAATTTAATTAATATATAATTTTAATTTAATTTATTTGTAATTTATAATTTTAATTTCATTTATTTATAATTTAAATTTCATTTGTTTGTAATTTAAATTTATTTTATTTATAATTTAAATTTAGAAGTATTTGATTTGTAATTATTTAAATATGTAACTATTTAATTTGAAATTATTTAAATTCTGAATATTGTCATATTAATTGAAAAAAAATAAAAAATGCTGCAGAATAATTTTAAAAGTTTTATTTATTCTAAAATAATTTTATTAATTCTAAAATAATTTTATTAATTCTGAAATAATTTTGATTAATTCTGAAATGATTTAGAATTGTTTTAGGAACTTTTTGCTTTTCAGATTCCTTATGGAGCTCTACCAATCAGATCGATCGGTTTTCGATTGAGGTAATTTTATTTTCTTTAAATTCCAAAATAGTTTAGAATAATTATTGTAAATTGTCTAGAATATTTTTACTAATGGCAACACAATTTTATATTACTTATATGTTGTTATTTTTGAAATTGCCAAACCGATCAAAATTAAAAATGACAACTATTTGTGTGAAAATTTATATTGGAGGGGAAATCCAATATAATGATGACGGGGTCTATTACTACCCGAGCTAAATACTCATTACCGCTAACCATGGACCACAGTTTTGATTATCTTCTGAATGAGATTTATAAATTAGTTGGGTACAATTCTAGCAATGCAAATCTGAAAATCCAGGCCAAATTTAACATGTCCACTAATGGCCAACGTGACTACCAATTAGTACCGGTAATGAACCAACAATCATTCGAAATGATTTTAGGAATTGTGTCATCTTTTTCACAAAGGTTACCGGTTCTGGAGTTATATGTAGAATTGGAACCGAACTATACCAGTCATATACTTGAACCTCAATTCCGACCCAATACCAGTCGGATTCCTGTGGAACCCTACCCAATACTAGTTAGATCCCGACCTAGCACCGGTCGGTACTCTGTGAATGTAAGAATGAGACCCCGATCCAGTATCGGTAGCAACTCTTTGGATCAACCAGTTATATCCCGACCCAGTAGCAGTCAGAATCATGTCGATCAAGACCCAATACCAGTTAGATCCCAACCTAATACTGGTCGGCACTCTATGGATATACCAATGAGATCCTGACCCAGTTCCAGTGCGGTCCGCAGACATGTACGTGATTATTCCCATGTACCTGTGGATGCAATTGATTCTAAGTTTGGTGAGTGGAGATGAGATGCTCTCCGGTGAGTCGTCAGGTTCCAATGATGATATCGGACAGCCAAACCAGTCACAACCACAGTCCCGTCAAATACAATCCCGTCAATTACAGTACCCGATTACTGGTCGGGAAAATATGACACATCCGGTTGACAATTTCAATGACATATCTAGTTTTCGGCCTGCGGATGTTGATTTTTTCAGCAGCTAAAAAAAAATATTTGATAATCCATTGGCTAAAGGTGTATTTTATGAGTCGAAAACGGCTCTCAAGATAGCAATCAATGAGTTTCATCTTCAAAATAATTGTGAGTGTAGGGTTCTTAGGAGCAAACCTAGACGTTATGAGGTGGGGTGCAGAGATGTTTTTTGTAAATTTAAGGTGTCCGCAAAGCAGAACAGTCTGAAAGAATCTTGGATTATTACCAAACAAGCACTTCCCCATACGTGCACAGTATCGGCAACACATACTGATCATTGTCAGCTGACAACAGAGATGGTTTCCCTTGCGATTGATAAGACCATTAGAAAGGACGTGTGCTCTTCTATAAATCATATTTGAGATATCGTCATGATGAAATATAATAAGGTAACCCCCAAGTACAACAAATTATGGAGAGGCCGTGAGCTTGCTATTGCAAATCTATTTGGGAGTTGGGAGAACTCGTACAACTTGCTTATTCCACTATTGGAAGTCATCAAGAGAAACAATTCAGGAACTAAGTATTATGTGATCTCGAAACCGATTGAAAAAGAAACTGATAGGCACTTCCACAGAGCGGCATGGGCATTTGGAGCGTGTATTGCAGCGATACCATTCCTTAGACCAGTGATTAGTATCGATGCATGTTTCATGTCGGGACGATACCAAGGTAGGCTACTAATGGCATGTATGTACTGTTGGGGTTTTGACGGTTCAAACCCATTAGTTTAGCTTAACAGTGGAAGTGTGTAAAACAAAAATTTTACGGTTAAGTTAAGCTAAAAATTAAACGAGGTATGTCAGGAAACCTTCCAAGGCGGTCCACCTTCAGTATTCCTTTGACATCAAAACCTCATTTAATTTATTTACATATCTACTCCATAATTGATTTTCTAAAGCATTAAATCTATTTACAAATTAAATAGATTAATATAACAATTTATACCTTGATTCCAAATCTCAGTTGGAATGCAGATTAAGCGAGAAGAGCTACACCAAGGAAGGAATCGACTCGGAGTATCACACGTGTGATACCTCTATTGGTTATCCACCAGGACTAACCGGAGAGCGATTTATTTCTTTTGCCAGAAATACCGTAAACCGCAGAATTCTGCAAAAACACTATTCACCGAAACCGTAACTGAGAAAGAGAGAAAATAGAAACTCCAATCGATCAGACAGATCAGACACGATGCAAGTGAATTAGTCTATTCTCTCTTTCACCTCACCCCTCTATTTATAGAAAAATGAGGAAGTTGGCAAAAAATCAAAATACCCCCAACATTTGGCCTAATTACAAGGCATGCCATTTTGTGGCGGTTTAGAGATGCAAAAATCCAATTTGATTTTGCTTCAATATTTGGCCGACATGCATATATATATTGAATATATATATATATATTTGATTTTGTCAAGTCATTGCCGACATGCATATATATATTGAATATATATATATATATATATATATATATATATATATATTTTTTTTTTTTTTTTTTTTTTTTTGATTTTGCCAAGTCATTGCCGACATGCATATGATTTGAATATATACATTTTTGATTTTTGGATTTAATTTTAATTAAGGTTTTAATTTGCTAATTGTTGTTAGCTCAAAATTTAAAACCATAATTAATATTTAAAATATAAATCAAATATATATATAATTGTTCTAAACAATTATATTTCTCACGGTTCGGTTTCGGTTGTTGTTCGGTAACTTTTATACAACGTACCGTGTACGTTTATAAATTAACCGCTGTTTCTGCTTGTCAATTTTATATGACATTTATAATTTAATTATATCACGTATAATTAATTATAACCATCTTAATATTAATTATAATCAATTTATAATTAATCAGTAAGATTCTCCGAGTAGCTCCTATATAGTGTGACCCAATAGGATCTGTGTTATGTTGGTAAACAGAGTTAAAACTGTTTTAACTTCTGTAATCATGAGCGGCATCTGGCAACACATCATGATCATCCAATTACACAGATGATGCTGTACTGTACAATATCACGATCCAGTAAACAATTTATTTGTGTCAGTTCTTCTGTCTCATAGCTATCAGATCAGTTTCAAGGTAGATGTGTGTCATCCTTGGCAACTGTATCTTTTTATTGATCTTGAGTAGATTATCAAATATAATTACTCTTGTAATTATACCGCATGCAGACAATCTAACTCTACCAAGGGGCCCAGTGATGCTATAGCTCGTACAGAGATACGAGGGACAAATAGTATTCTTGGCAGACTATCATTTCCTCAACTAAGCTATATATATGGAAATGCTACCGTTATGGCTGCTTTTTACGGACATCGTTAGATAACACTTACTCATATATATTTCTTAGTGGGAACAATAAATACCTCATACTGTAGAACCTTGACACTGAATGAAAACATTAATGACACGAACACAATTCTATTCAATGTTTCATTCGGGGTCTGTCAAATATCATGTTCCTAGAACATGTATTTATGTGATTAAAATGACATCTCGTGTCAGGTGGTTTGTAAAACTTAACCATCTTTTAATCCACATACTAACCTTATAGCGGTAATTAGTGTTCCTGCTAATTACCTTGGTCAGTGACCTTTTAAGAGTATATATCATCTATATTATGGAGTTTCACAATTTCAGTCATGAACTCGAAATGATCCACAAATGCAATAATACTCACGGTAACAAAATGATATATAAATAAACATTCAATTCATGAACAAAGCTTTATGATTAATTTATCGTATTATTGACTTCTAGATTATTACAAACTAACATGTACGACGCTGAAAACCAATTGCTTCCAGTGACTTTTGTAATTGTGGAGAAAGAAAGCGCTGACAACTGGGATTTTTTATGAGATGGTTAAGGTTGGAAGTAATTGGAGATAATCGATTCTTTTGTGTCATATCGGATAAACATTTGGGAATTAAAGCCGTGTTTCAGAATTCAAATCTCGGATGGGATGAGTCTACCGATCAATGTGTGCATCGGTATTGCTCCTAACATGTTGCCGAAAATCTCTACAAGCACGTGGGCCGTAAGAGAGAGGTTAGCGATAGGTTCATAGCTGGAGTGAACAAATGAAAACCTAGGAGGAGATGTTACAAGACTTTGAAATTGGTTGTCTGAAGACTATCAACTACCTTAACAAGGTGGGTAAAAGGAACCCTAATGATGAAGACGAGCTTCCATGTCCAGAGAAGTTGTATAAAGCTTTGGACGAAGGCCACCGATGGGGGATAATGGCAACAAATGGGTCAGAGTCACTGAATGCCGTATTCAAAATTAGTCGGCGATTACCGGTTGCAGCGGTCATGGAGGACACGTTCTATAAGTTGAATAAGTGGTTTTTTGAACGATGGAACAAAGCTCAAATGTCATGTCAGCATGGTCAGGTGTGGTCCGACAGGGTAACTAAGTTATTGCAAAAGATAATTGAAAAAGGAAGGGACATGACTGTGATTCCTTATCGTACCGGTCGAGGTCTTTTTGAGGTCCTAGTTAAGGGTGAAAAAATTCTAGCAAGGCGTAATCAGCCGAGACTTGAATATACTTGTAGGGATTTCGGGTATAGGGTTGTTGTTACAGACAACAACAAGGTTGAATGTGAATGTCAGAAGCCTCAATTGATCGGCATACCTTGTTCTCATTTCATGGCCGTTGTCCGTGAAATGAGATATAATGAAAATTTATACATCAACCCATTGTACCTATGTCAATAGTGGCACAGACATGGAGTGGACATTGGGAACCGAAAGGCAACCAATGTGAATGGCTTGTGTATGAGGGCCCGAAAATTAAACCTAAGTCGAGACTGATAAAAAAAGGAAGGAGACGACACGACCGCATACCGATGGAAATGGACAGAATGCGTGATCGGAGACTTGGACACCAGGCTCATCGTGAGACAATTGATTGAAATGCTGCAGGTATAACTGATCAACCAACTGTTGTTGATTTTTTTTAACTAAATTCACAATCTAATGCATGCTCTACACTACATGTAGAGGAGGCAGCAAGACAGGCGCAAGCAGCGGCAGAGCAACCAGCAAGAATAAGTACAATCGTTTGGCGCACCCTCGGACAACATTTCAATCTGCGTCGTAGAAATTAACTTGTGTGTTTTTTTATTCCTATGTGTTAAGAACTACTTGATTCTGTAATTTTCTAATGTTGCTGATTACGAAATTGTAGACAATCAAGATGGACAGTAAGAATCGAGAAAAGACCGAAGAAAATAAAAACAAATGTCAAATCACTGGAAGAGATAAAAATGACTGTCCGAGATGTGTGCAGATAAAAGAATATATGCGAGTTGAAATATCTGATGATGATTTTGTAGATAAAAAAGCCTGGCTAGCACGTTGTCTGGGGGAGATAAAAAAGTCTGGCTAGCATTGTTAAGTACGTTATTTTGTGAAGCATTTGTATGTGTTGAGAATTATTTTATTTTTATGTGTTAAGAACTATTTTATTTTGTATGTGCTGAAAACTATTTTATTATGTACGTGTTGAGAATTATTTTATTTGTATGTGTTGAGAATTATTTTATTAAGTTATAGGATATGGCGATGCAACACACATGACAAGGTAAATCAAAAATAACAAAATATAATACAAATCTATAAATAAAAAAATATACGAGGAGTCCTACAAGATAATCAAAAATAACAAGATATAACTGTTACATCTGGCAAAAAAAAAATTGTAAAACGTTATGTAACATTTTTCACTGTAAAACTTGATAAAAAGAGCAATTTTATGAAGGCTGGATTCAATTAGAACGTCATATCGTTTTCAGAAAATGTTATAACGTTTTATACACTAAATTATGCATTTTAGACACTATTTCCTGCATTTTTCACCAGCTGAATCGTTACAACGATTTACCAAAATGTTATAACGTTTTATCCGACAATGTGAGGGTCTATTTAGCAAAATTATGTGTCTCTTTCTCTCTCACTCCATCCCTTCTCCCTGCCTCTTGTGTGTTCTGCCAAAGAAAGAAGAAAAGAGAGAGAGCTTCCCCTCCCTCCAAAACTCACCAAAACTCCCGTGAAATCAAAGGAAGGAGAGAGAAATTGGTTGCTTCTCTCATCTAGCTCTCTCATTCGGTATAAAGAGATTAGTACAACTCAAGCAAGCACTTGAACAAAGGTTAAACCAAGGGTACATGTAATATAGGTGTAGACTCAGTCGAGCAAGACTTTGCAGGACATTTCGAGACATCTGATCCATAACTAAGTGGTACGCTCGTCGTAATCAGGTGCATGATTCTTAGACTTATTTGATACTTTATTTTCAGGAATTAAACTGTTTATTCGTTTGTCATGTTGAATGCTTAATTGTTGCATATTTTGGAATTCATGCTGCATATTGATTCTTGCATAAATGAGAATGATTTGAATTGTTTGGTTAATGTTATTTGGCATGTTGGTATGGTTATTAATTGATTAGTTCTATTAATTGTTCTATACATGAATGGATCTGCCAGGCCGACCTGTTTAGGTGACTGGATCAAGTGACGGTGACCTATCTGTTGATCTGTTTCTAAATTTGCCAAGCCAACCTGTTTAGGTGGCTGGATCAGGTGACGGTGACCTATCCGTTGATCTGTTTCTGAATTTGCAAGGCCGACCTGTGTAGGTGGCTGGATCAGGTGACGGTGACCTATCCGTTGATCTGTTTCTGAATTTGCCAGGCCGACCTGTTTAGGTGGTTGGATTAGGTGACGGTGACCTATCCGTTGATCTGTTTCTGAATTTGCCAGGCCGACCTGTTTAGGTGGCTGGATTCAGGTGACGGTGCTGACTTATGCGTTGATCTGTTTTTGAATTTTCCAGACCGACCTGTTTAGGTGGCTGGATCAGGTGACGGTGACCTATCCGTTGATCTGTTTAATGAATTTTGCAAGGCTGATAGCCGACTTTGGTTCTATTTGAATGAAATTGCAAAGTTGAGCAGTATGGCTGACTTTGATTCCGTGGGATTGCATTTTTGTCAAGTTGACCTGTATAGGTGACTTGTAACCAGACCTTAGGAAATGGTTAAACCAAACAGTTACAGATGGGTGTCAGATAAAGGGTCCAGCTTGGTAGGCCATTTGTAGGTGCCAGTAACCATACAGATGTGGGTTTGATAAAGGGTCCAGCTCGAAAGAACATCTGTAGTTGTTACAAGCCCTAATGAGTCGAGTTAAGCCAAATACGTGTTTGTGTTTGAAATTCATCTTGGAAATTCTGTAAACTGTGATTCGGTTTATTATTTGTTGTCGAGCATATGCATTCCTTTTTATTATGAATATGTATTGATTTTTATTGCTATTGAATGGGTTTCATTTTTGAATCTGGAGTTTGATTGCAAGTCCAATAATCTAAACTGTGGCAAATTTCGCACTGAGAATTTATTCTCACCCCCACCCTTTGGGTACGTTTTCAGGTTTATTTCACGGATACAGCAGATGAGGATATTGGTAATGCATATAAAAGATCAACTGCCTTGCGTGTATATGTGACCCTTAATAAATATACGCGGCAGGCTGTTAGACCCGGGATTTGGGGTGTGACAATAACGCAAATAACAAGATAAAATCTATAAATCCTACTGGCCACGCTGTGAATATACATGGTGATCCGGATAATGCGAATGTGAGAAGCGAGAAGTGTCAACCCTAGCTTGCTGTGAGCGTCGCGGTCCGTCAGTGGGATCCCCTTCATGTGGTGTCTGAGACGGATCCTCTGCAGAAGGTGGATAATCAGACGACACCCCAGGATCACCTACTGGATAAGAAGATGACGCCCAAGGATCACCGAATGCGTGACCGGAGAATGGAGTCGGAGGTGCCTCCATATGAGCCATCATTGATTCGTGCCTTGCCTGGTCAAATTGCATTTGTTCCATCTCGTTCGCCTGCTCCTGAGACAGTCCTGGATAGTAACGATAACCCGCTTGATCCTGAGACATCTGCATTTCATAAGAAATTTTTTATTACTTGTTCATTGTAAATTATAAAACAAAATTAACTCAATTAAAGTATTATATACCGGGTCGACTTCACCGCCGAATAGTTCTTGCAACCATTCATCACCAGTCATCTCCCGCTCCTGCATCGGCTCCTGCGTCTGCATCGGCTCCTACGTCTACATCGGCACCTTTAGTTCATACATAATTTTTCTTAGCTACAAACTGATGCGCGCAAAAGCGTATGCACAAAGTTTCAGTACAATAAGATGTAAAAATCATAGTGTTATATCTTCAAGATAAGTATTTGATACAAGTTTATTAGGATTTGTATTTGATACAAGTGTCTTTAAATGTTTTATTCGGACATTTTCATGACCCGTTTTTACCTCTGTGATTTCTGATTCTTTAGATGGGCACAGCAGATGCTATTGTAGATCTTATCAGTAGTGCTACAACCTTGCGCGAAGATAATTTGAAAGAAGTTGAAGGCGACACT
This sequence comes from Carex pumila, assembly GCA_033356055.1. Lineage (NCBI taxonomy): Eukaryota > Viridiplantae > Streptophyta > Magnoliopsida > Poales > Cyperaceae > Carex > Carex pumila. The sequence continues at coordinate 54,993 of JARJHM010000033.1, forward strand.
GTTTTACAAAGCCAAGTAATATTTTTTTTCAACTATTCTGTTTGAAGCCATGTAATATTTTTTTCAACTATTTTGTTTGTGATGATCTTTTTTAGAATCCATGCAACAAGTTATATGAACATCTAATGCAATGTTGATATTTACAGTTTCAATTTTGAGTTACTGGCTGGGGTGGGCAGTCTATTTTTATCATCCATGTCCATCGGACTGTAAATCAACTAATTTCTTTTTTCTTTTTCTTTTTGTTATATGAGCTTGGTTTTCTTGCGTTTTTAAATTTGGTGAATGTTATATACAAACTATGATTTATGATACATGACAATCTAGATTAATTGGGAATGTGTTGAAGTCATAAAATCACTTACATATATATTTAAGTTAAGATTTAAGTTTAGCATCAAATGCTAAAACTTCTCAATCTAATTCTTTTTTTTTTGTATTTACTTATTACGAACTTTTAACATGATTGTATCAAATTGATTCGTAGTATAGACCAATCTGCGCTATGCATAGTAACATAGTATAGCAAATTATGAATGAATTTCATCAACTGATGGACTTTCTGCATACATTGAGATGTTAAGTTTTTTGCATTGTTTAATGTTTTTTTAGGATAATGTTTATCTTTTTACTAAAAATCCTACTTATGACGTTGAGACACTTAATTTCTTCCAATTTTAACTTTACTTCTAAGTCAATTCTAAGCTGGACCTATTCAATTACTATAATTTTAAAAAATTATATGCATCTAATATGCTATCATTTCTAAGTTCAATAACTTTAGTCATGTCTATGGAACTAGGTAGTTTAAAGAAAGAACAATACCTGAAGATCAAATTGAAAATGAGACACTAGAAATTTATATATTGTTTACTAAAAGGCTCAGACTGCTGGTGAAGTTGAGAAATGCTGGTTTTCATGGAGAGTTGTTGGTTCGGTGCTGTGTGCAAGTATTTATGCTTCTTCCCTAGATGATAATGGTGATGATATGTTTAATAATAGTTTTAAGGTGCTGCATTAAAGATATGATATGGAGTGTCAAATGGTTGCAACAACCAAAATGAGAAGCCTTAATGATGATATGGTTTTAATTTTCTTTTGCTGATACTGTTTTTTGGATTGTATAATTATAACCTACCTGTTTTAATGCAAATGTGATCTTTTGCTATGCTTATTAGAAAAAAGAAAAAAGCCGAGTGAGAATTATGATCTTCATGTGTAATATTTTTTAATGAAGAAATCAAATAAATAGTAATTACATCTAAAAAAATGTAAGTACAATAAGGAAAGACTACACTGAAGAATTAATTGTTTTTTTTTTTTCTTGTTTTAATTTTCATTGATTAATATTTCTACTATTGGTTTCTTTTTTTGTTAGTGCTAATGTTTTTTCTTGTAAGAAGTTAATAAGGCATATTAATAGATTTTTAATGAGGCTTGAAAGCAACATGGACACAAATGAAAATTACGGTACTTAAGGTGCTATATTTTTATTTCATTTTTTTGGTTCAAATATGGGTCTAGGTAAAAATCAGCTAAACCTTTCTCCTCTCCCAACACGTAGGCAAAATTAGTTTCAATTGGAGTCAAATACATGATTATGCAATTAATTCGTAAATTAATCACATCTAAAAAAAAGCAATCAAAATAATATTTCAATTCCTATTGCAACGCACGAGCACTTGACTAGTATGATAAATTATCGTATTATTGATTTGTAGATTATCAAAAACTAACATATATCAATAAAAAATTAGGAGGATAATTCAACCAAAAAAAATTAGAATAAAGATTTATTTATCCTAGTCTAATTTTCCTCATTCATTAACTATATGGGGACCACAACTTCCAATACAAAAAAGACAAAAAAAACTCATATCAATCATTAATTACGTGAGGGACCGCTTATATTTGAAATTTTTTATAATTGACACGCACAAATATATATTATACACGCAAGTATTAACATCTAATATATCAAGATATTAAGTATTTTTTTTTAAAAAAGGTCATCAACTTTATTTTATCTCTCTCATTACATATCAATATTTTACGCATTTTTAAAGGTGGATTTTTTTCTTCATTCAATGTTGCCCATATTTCTGACAATTTGTAAAAAAATTTGCAAACTTAAAATTACAAACGTCTTTTATGCAATTTTCACTTTCAAATAAAATCTATAATGAAATACTTTTGAATTATCTGTCTCACAAGTATTCATACCTCATAGTGCAAATATCTATATCTCGTCATGCAAGTATTCATAACTCATGACGATTCCAATCTAGACCGCATCACCTCCGACTTCCTATTCGCCGGCTCCTACCGATCGACTGGCAACAAAGCTTTTCATGTTGTCACATGCGATTTATGAATACTTGCACAACGAGGCACGAATACTTGCACAACGAGTTATGAATACTTGCTTGATGTGGTATGAATATTTGCTCGATGAGATATAAAACTTGCACAACGACAACTCGAAAGTATATCATCATGAATCTCATTTGAAAAATAAAATTGTGTAGAACATATTCATGGTTTTAGATTTGCAAATTTTCTCATATATTGTTAGAAATATTGACGAGATTGAACGGAGAAAAAAAAATCCACTTCTAAAAATGTATAAAATATGGGTGTGTAATATGTTCATTTTTTTTTCCAAAACACTTGATATCTTAGTTATGCATATTTAATATATCATATATTAACACTTGTGCTCGTATGTATCTATATTTACACACTAATTGTAAAATCTATCATATATTAGGTGTTTTTCAAGTAGTTAGTGGTCTCTAATTAATGAGCAATCTCTTTAAGTAATTAATGATGAGAGAATAAATGAGGAAAATGAATTGGGATAATTAGTGGCTCCCCAAAAATTACGGGATTCATAGACGAATTGTAATAGTTGAAGAGCCAAAATCAAAATTTTCACGTAACTTTCAATTTCGAAATAAGTTAACAGTGAAGTTTGAAGACTTGAGCGTCTTGAAATAGAAAAATATTAGGTTTGGTCCTTGAATTTTTTCAAAAATACAGAATTGCTTCCAATTTTTTACCTGCATTAAATAAGCGCGTAAACCATTTTTTTTTCTAAAAAGCCTCCCTAAACTTTTATTTGCATCGGTAAAGTTGAGGGACCCAGTCTTGTTTATAAGTAAATAAATTAAAAAAAAAAAACAAACAATTGAGTGTTTCTCAATTGTTCAAGAACCAATTTGGTAATTAATTTCTTTTTAAAAGAAAACCTTGGTATTTTCTAAAAAAAATAAAAATAAATAAAACATATTACATCGCCATAGGTTAGGTCTTTGAGTTTTCTCAACATAAATTAATGTACAAAAAATCGAGTGCGTGTCCTCTCAAATATCTGAGGGTTGCAATAACAAAATGGACAGTCCAAATAAATTTAAGTCAGATCAAATTCAATCTGGTACCTATAAAAACGACAGGGGTTCTGTTTTGAGATTAGTGTCAGATTAAAAGAACTGTGCTGATTTAATTATTGCACCTTAGATACAGGAAATTTTTGCCCCTATAGTCACTGCAGAGTGGGTCCCCATTTAACTCTAAACCCAAAACTATTTTAACCCTAAACTCTTTAACAATAATCGGACCCACCCCGCAGTGACTCTGGAGGCAGGAATTTCCTACACCCCAGGAGGTAGGAGATCTGATTCCTTAGTGTCAGACTAAAAGAACTGTGCTGATTTAATTATTGCACCTTAGATACGAAAAATTCTTGCCCCCAGAGTCACTGCAGAGTGGGTCGTCATTTAACTCTAAACCCAAAACCATTTTAACCCTAAACCTTTAACAATAACCGGATCCACCCCGCAGTGACTCTGGAGGCAGGAATTTTCTGCACCCCAGGAGGTAGAAGATCTGATTCCTTAGTGTAAGATTAAAAGAACTGTGCTGATTTAATTATTGCACCTTAGATACGGGAAATTCTTGCCCCCAGAGTCACTGCAAAGTGGGTCCCTATTTAACTCTAAACCCAAAACCATTTTAACCCTAAACTCTTTAATAATAACCGGACCCACCCCACAGTGACTCTGGAGATAGAAATTTACTGCACCCCATGAGGTAGGAGATCTAATTCCTTAGATACGGGGGATCCGAATTCCAAAAATTTCCTACAAATAAGAACCAAAAGTTCTTCAAATCCTTAAAAGAGGCCATTAAAGATTATGCAAATCTTTGATGGTATTCTAAAGAGACCGAAAATTCTGAAGTTAATTTTTGCCCTCTTTAAATCCTTAGAATATGCCCAAAATTCTTAACATAATATTTTTTTTCCCTTTGGACCTCCATTTTTCTCCCTTATTTTTAAGTACATGTTCGTTGGCTCCAGTTTTCTTCCTCCCATGAATTCGAGTTGCACAAAAATATTGGGTTGTTCATCCTTTGTTCTAGTTCGTTTTACGCCAAGCACGAATCCATCCATCTCAACATTTAAATTTTTCTGTATTTCACAAATTATCTTGTGCACCATGTATGTCACTTAGTTATAACTTTTGCCTTACGTTGCACAATATTCATCAACTGTTTATCATTCTTCAAAAAATAAAAAATAAAAGAAAGAAAAAGAAACCGTTCAAAATTGCAGTCCATTCTTGATTGGATCTGTGGAAAGCTCAAGTCAAATTTTTTCGTCTAATTTAAAAAAAAAATAGAAAATTTGAAGTCATATTCAAAGTCTTGCGCGCATCCCAAACCAATTTCAAGGCAAATTTCAGTTAAAAATATGCATCCAAGTTATTTATGACAACCAAGCTCCCGGATCTCAACCCAAATGCGCTCATCTTGAAGTTACATCTGCTGAGATGGTGGGATCTTTTGGTCCATTATTGGGGAAACAAATAAGAAATTCGGTTCCATGTGAAAGCCCAATAAATTTCCCAAGTTATATTAAAAGGAAGAATTTGGTAAACAGATAAGAATTCTTTTGGAAGCCTGCCAGTTTAATTAAGGCCCACTACGACTACGGAGAAAGTTACATGTATTCCTTACATTAATAGACTGAATATTATATTATCAGAAGAAGTTATAAAAATTTAGACACAATCAATGTGGAAAAGAAGTATAAATTTTCTGAACGATCTGGCAGTTTGGAATAATCCATGGCATGTATTTTCAATGTTATTCATGGTTTCTCCCTTTGTTCTTTCGCTTCTAGTGTGAAGATTTGGTAGCAATTATTTTAATATTTGTGAAAGTATCAGGGCCTATTTGTTTCAGGTCATTATGGGCTTTTGGTTATATTGGGTCTTCACAAAATTATCAATCTCAGCAGCTCATCCAATAATTCATGTTATAGGAAATAAATCTGCTACGATCCTAAAAGGGATTGTAGGTCCTACGATTTCAAATCCAACCTTTTATTTGTTTTGAGATTCGTGCATAAAAAACAACTTTTATGAAGATTCGTAATACTTAAAAAATGAGAGGTTGGATTTGGAATTGTAGGATCCTACAATCCCTTAGGATCGTAGCAGATTTATTTCCCATGTTAATGTTATAATTAGTCACATTATTATTTGGGCTCATGTGCTGTCTTTTTCCGATCAAAATTGCGATAAATAATTATGGCATTTTAGTCACGCTATGAATGATCAAATGTGACGTACGTTTGATCAAAAGTAAAAAAATGTCAAAAAAGTGAAAAAAAAATTATTATTTAAAAAAAATAATTATGTTGTAATAAAATGTAAGTTTTATTGTCTTTAATTTGAATTTTTATTTTGAATAAATAATAACATGAATAATATGTTGTTTTGATCATGTGTCGTAGTGTGTTATGACTAATCAGTTTGTGTATCATGACATATCCTTTTTTTAAATGATGACCACAACATATGAGTAGATACAACACACAAGTTACGATACATAAACCGACACATACCATACTGTGATGACAAAATCATGCCATACCGTCGCCACTGATCACGAGTTACAACGGCTTGATTTTTTTACGTATCTATCAGATTGTAGATTTATCAGTGAAAATATTCTCATTCTTTTTGTACATTTTTTTACTGTTTAACTGATGGGAGATTTATCGGTAAAAACATTATTTTTTGTTTTGTTTTGTTTTTGACTGTTAGCTAATTAACCAATACAATATCATCGTATTAATTTGACAAGAGACATCACCAACCACAAACCACAGCAAAGCATTATTTGCCCATGAATTATTGGGTACGGCAAGCTTAACGTGGACAGGAAAGAAATCACAAGTTGTCCTGTACTAGTTGCATGCTGATGAAAAAGGATATAGACACTGACAGTTTAGGTTGATGATCTTTCAAAGAAGCTGCATGGATAAAAAGCCATGATGTGGCTTAAATATTGCTGATCATGTGGTTGTTTGTTTTTATCCTTTTTATCAGATATGTTGTGATTGTTTTTTTTCTTTTACCAGATGTATCTTAGAAAAAAAAAAAAAAGTTGATAACTCTCATACTACTTCATATTTGATAGGAGCGTCAGCTCCGTTTATTCTACTTGGGTAAGGTGAATATCTGTATGAATTAGAGTTATTTGATATTTTTCCTAGATTAAAATGATTGATAAAATATATATATATATGACATTTTTTTAGAGTTGGAACATGGTATTTTGTGAAATAAGAGTCTTTCTATTTCACATGTATATTATTCATTTTCAAAGTCCAACTAGTTGATTCGAACCGTTCAACATGATCTCCATATGAAAATGTCCTTGGAGATCAAATTTAGATTTAAAAAAATAAACCACTATATTTTTATAGACTAGTAGAAAATTGTTGTTTTTAGAAGATTCATTAGATTGATATTATACAATATTTATATAACTTCTATTTATAATTTATAAAAGAATTAATTTATACATTTTTTATAGATTTCTATTACTAATTTATGAAAAAATAATTTATACAACATTTTATGTCGTTTATCTAATTAATCTGTCATTTTGTTTATAATTATATACATGGTACGTTTAATATTTTTGTTTGTTTGTTATTTTTATGAGTTAAATTATATAATCTATCATTTTATTCGATAAGTATTTATTATTCATTCGTTATTTGCAAGATTATTTATACAAATAAAGTTTACGATGATATTAGACTTAGAATGAATGAATATAATTTCATCGGAAAAATAGTGGATTGGGTAAACTGATACTTCCCTCCAGGATTGCTGAAACAAATACTTGTGATTTTATGTCAAGATATAATTAGTCTAATACTGCTAGGTTTCCACCGTTTCGGAAAGATGGCAAAAAACGAGAAAAATCATGGATTTGGAAGTAAATGTAGCTGCATGCAATAATGTTAGGATTAATAACATTATTGTTGCAAATGTTATTAATCCTAACACTATTGTCTTTATCTCTCTATATGCAAATGTTATTAATCCTAACATTAAACTATATCCGTTCTTTTCAGAGATTGACAAGATAACTGTGCTAGTAGTGTTGTCTGACTGGCAACACTTGCTGACTTACTGTGCTAAAATGTTGAGGATAAATTTTAACTTGACTCGATTTGTAAATAAATTAAAGCAGAGTTGGAAATATTTGTTCGAGCTCGATTTGTTTGCGACCCATAATTGATGGAGAGCAAAATTTTCCTACCCACTAAGCGTCTGACCATGTATTATTATTTGTACGATCTTTTAACCCAATAAGAAGCGATTCCTATGAATCAAAAGATCAAGTCTGTGGCAAAAATTAATCGGTATTTCCCTATCGCAAAAAAAGTCGAAAGCGACGAAAAGTATCTTTTTGCATCCGAAAAAGTCGACCAAGAATCGAGTTTTCCTTTCACATAATTTCGTATCCCTCAAAATGGTCTCTCACTCTGTATTGGGCCCAGTACACCACCCAATAATCAACCAATAACACATGTATAAAATCTCAAGGGAGATAAAACATCAACATCAAATATAAAAAAAAAACAAAAAAATACATCAACATCACCCCATCATACATAACACCGAAAGACAAGCAATTCATATTTTCTCTAAACTGAGATCCAAAAGAATGGTTACAATACAAAATAAAATAAGATGTTTTATGATGACAGCTTCCCCTTTTGAAATAATGCTATCATTTCATATCATTCATTATGAGGTTTTACTAGATAAAAGTTCTTAAGAGGCAGAGCACATATTCTCCTTTCTCATAAATGATTCAGTTGGAAATTGTTCCAAGCCGCAGAAGAAAATTCGGGCTTCAAGAAATATCACTTCTGAATTAAATTTGTACCACTAGTAAGGAATTCTCTGAAATTGAATCATGTGCTATATAATATTGCTTTTTTTGTGACAAAGAATTATCTGTTTAATTTGGCTTAGAGAAGCCATTTAATTGTTGGTCAGTTTGGTAGTAGACTATCTCTCCTGAATCACTGACATAGTGGTCCCGCTTTAAACTCTGCGCAAGAACACCAAACAAGTGGAATGGAAATGGGCCTGACTTGTCCGGTTCTCTGTAGTACTTGCCCAAAACCGGTTTAGCCGCTTCGGTCTGAAATTTTCATAACAAAATAGATTAATGAAACTAAAGTCAAAACAAAATGAGGAAGGTTTAAATGATGAACTAATTACCGCTTCAATCAGATTGTAATGAGGTATTTGAGGGAAAAGATGATGGATAACATGGGTCCCAATGTCATGATGGATGTTGTTTATCCATCCATAATCCCGATCAAGTGTCGTTAACCCACCACGGAGATAGCTCCATTCCTGTATTCATATAGAAAATACAACATTTTACTACCAATTTTATGCTTCTTTTAGTCGCCGCCACTAAACAATAATTGATCATGCATCAAATGCTACCAGATATTATTAAAACAATCTATAAAACAAAGTTCTCTCATGTTCTAAACTGAGCTATTTGTAAATAGAATTTGAGTTCACATGACTAGAAGCAGAAAATTGGTTCATTTGGAAGTCCTGCCCTAAAATAATTGGTTTATATATTAAAGATAACAAGGAATAATAAAAGAAATTTGGTGAATACATTAGTTTGACAAGTGCATACCTTTCCACGGTACCAAGGAAGCTTATCATCATGCCCATGATGATGCAAATAGGTAACAAAGTCCAACCACATAACAAATATCTACAAAAAAAGAATAACCAAAAAAAATTTACTCAATTCAAGCTTGACAAACCTAAAAGAATAAAGATCCAATGAAGGATGAAATAAAAGAACCACACATACCCAATAAGGAACTACGTAGAGCTTGAGGACCTGAAGTGGGCCCATGACAAATGCCAATCCGGCTAGTATCGCCACCATGGAAAAATAGCATGTGGTAGATGTGATGATATTCTTTTTCTCATTTGGTACAAATAAATCACTACTTGGATGGAAGTGCGAACCTGACTTGCCAGGACTTCTACCCCACTATAAAATGAAATGAAACAGCAAATGTTCAAATATACCCCAAAGGTGTAGATATTTAGCTAAGATTTGTCAAATTGAAGAATTGTATTGCTTATTTACCAAGTAGAAGGGGTACGCGAGCAGTGGGAAAGGAGCAGTGAATCTTAATGCCCTTGTCACATTATCTAAACTCCTAAACAGTTTCTCTGGTAGCTGTAAGAGAAATGAAAAACATTTAATGAAAATGAAAAATCACAAATATAACAAAACTTTAAGTAGAAAATGTATGTACCGGATGCCATGACTCATCCTTCTCTACATGCCCATGGTTTTGGTGGTGTGTTCTGTGGCTAATTCTCCTGTAGAATTGCATTTATTAGTAACTAACTATACTCAAAGAAGAATCAATCGGAGATAAATTGGTAGGTAAACATACCATCCATGGTAAGGCACAAGAATTGAAGAATGTAGCAAATGGCCGACCACGCTGTTCAGCTTTGGGTCATTTGAAAAGCTTCCATGACCACTGCTCAAAACAACAAATTGCAGAACATATTTCAATTATAATCATGAAACCCAACAGAAAAAATGGTAAAAATAAATAAAATTGGCAAATTTGTTACGTACCAATCATGGCCAAGAACAAAGAGAGCCCAAAACATAGTGCCTTGTGCAATCCAGTAAAGAGGCCACACTAGCCAATTATTTAGATAAGCCGCAACCGCTGCCAGACCAAATACTATAGCAACATCTCGGACCACGTAACTCATAGACTTCCATGGATCCTTGACCCAACAATGCTTTGGAATTGCAGCTCTTATCTCAGCTAAACCGAATGGAGGTGGCATGCCGGGGTCAAATTCGTCATTTCCCTCTTGGCTACTCTGGACTTGACTGTCCCAATTGTTGATTTCTTCCTCCAATTGGGAAACCCTCAATGGAGCACTGACATGTAGGGCCCAGTTTCTCTGAATTGCACTGGTACTGAGGCCAGTTATTGGTCGGCATGGAAGAAGGTTCTTCTTTGGGGCAATTGAAGAAACAGATTGTGGGCATCTCAATTTGGGTACACAAGAATTCAAAGGGAGAGGCTTTAGACCACAGCATTCTGAGAGAACCCAAGTCGCCATTGTCGCGAAAGATTAAAAGAGAGTGCTCTCTCTCTCTCTCTCTCTCTCTCTCTCTCTCTCTCTCTCTCTCAAGGCGGCGCCTCTTGGCTCTCTTTCAGAGTTTGAGTGGTACTTCGTCTTTTGTAGGGTTAGAAAGTAGATTGAAGATACGAGGAGAGAGGAGAGGAGATTAGAATCTAGAGGTGGGATACAATTCTCTCCTCGTGGCCTCTAATTGCAAGTTTCCAACTTGGTGCTCCTGTCTTCTCTGCTGCCTCTAACTCCCCTACTTTCTCTATATAAGCTTGTGAAATGAAATGGGAAATAAAAATCTGAAATCTTGGTGGGTTGGTATTTCAGCGTGAGAGGTCGGAATGGATTTCTTTCTAATCGGGATTTCTTATTGGTGGATCCAAATGATACCAAAATCCGTGGTCCCATGTGGTCTATCATTAAGTACAGTACTTGGAATAAAAGTTCATCGCACTTAGAACTTATCAGCGAGCAATATCTTTTCTCATTCACATGTTTTCGATTTTAAGTATTTAATTTTAGCACGACCATATTTTTAATCTTTATTTTTCCTTGTAGGGCCATTTATTAGTCAATTGCAATAATTTCCTCAATATTTTTTTGTTGTTATTGTCTTTACATATTTTCTGACATAGTTCTCTTTATCATTTATGCGCAAGTCATTTTAAAAAAGGATGTACAAAAAAATGTCATACTTACAACTGCAAGGGCATCGTCATTTTATTTAAAAAGAAACTATGAATGTTGATATAAACAATTGTAATTTTACTGTAAAAAACATAAAACAATCATTAACTTGACAATTTAAAATCATATTGTCTTTTACAATTATTTTTAAGAATCAATTTTACAGATGTAAAAAAATCACAGAGAAGTAAAAATAATATATTAAAATATTAAATGTCTCACATATTAAAAATAGAATGCATTACAGAGGTTAAAATAGTTTGAAAGTCATTAAGAAATAATTGCAAAGTTGTTGACTTGGAATGGTTCTTTTTTTTTACAATTGAAAGAATAATCGTGATCTGGCACACAAATGTTTTCAATATGCTCTTATAACAATCACGTTTCCTTAAAAATAAATGGTAGTCAACGTGCCTTTACATAATTTAATATAGAATAAGCCAGCAAGCAATTCGCCAACCTATACTTTCAAGTATACAATGCTGGGTCAAATACAAAAACTGCATTTTCCATGGAAAACATTAGGCGATGATGTTATCATGTATGAAAGTAAATAAAAGGCACAAGCTGTGAACGCGTTTGGAGACCAACGACCACAGACCACAGCAGGCGATGTTTGACTCGTTGAGTCCTGACGCCGTCAAATTATATAGAAAGAAGGTTCACATCTCCTCCAGTCTATGAGAACTTGATTTGTCCATTCGTAGCGATTTATATGAATGAGATCCTGATGGAATTAAGTAAAAGATTTACAAAGTCTACACGGGACCAATTGGATTTACAGAAACTTTAGCATAGCGAATAAACAGTTTGAAGTTATTCAGGAGGAAAGGACACCTATTCTTTCTGTGTTACCGGAGAGGATTTTATCAAAATAAACGGACCTGTGGAGAGCGCCAGAGAGGTACAACGTGAATATTAAGGAATCAAGGATTCATAAGGCGAATCCTTGTATGACAAGTGTGTACGAGAATCACGATGTGATCCAGCGATTGGAGGGACAATAATATGAATTCACATCCTCTCAGGTTACCGAACTGAGTACAATTGAATGGGATGATCCAAAATTATCCTTTATAACTTAGCACGAATCTCAAAGCACAAATAATATTGTCGCATGTCATTCCGAGCAAGGATCGGCTGAGAGTAAATATGGGTCGTCCGTTTCAATTGTGTTGAGTCAGGTACCTGAGAGGATACGGATCCCAATAATATGGTCATGGACGGATGGACCGTTCGGTAAGATATGAGATTTAAGGCTTCTTGAGTATTTTATTTAAGTTTTCTTTAATTTTCTTAGTCTCATAGGATCGTTTGACAATAAAGAATTAAGAGTGAAAAATAAGAGTTTAAAAAGTACTAAGGAATCGATGTTCGGTTGTCTTAATTCGTGAATAAAAACTAAGGAAGTTAAATAAAGAAATAGAGATGCCTTAAAATATGAGTAGAGAATTAAGATTCGGAGAGAAACAAGTTAAAAGATGTGATTTTAATCCGCGCTAAGGAACCGGTGTTCGGTATAATTAAGCGACTAAATAAGCTAAATAAAGTAAATTAAGCCTTAAGAAAGCTTAATCAATAGCCCCATAATTCTTTAAAACACTTATTCTTTTAGTGATGACTAAAATCATTTTTTTTTTAGTTTCTCTATTGCTATCTTAATTTCTTGTCCGGACTTAAGACATCTTTATTCCTAAATTAAGTCATCCTAAATTAATCTCTTGTCCATAAATTATTTGCATCAATATATTTTCACAAACTCTTAATTCTAAAAAATTGAAATTTCTTAATCTTTTATATGTGCATAAATAAAATTATGTAAATAATTTTAATTGAAAATGGACTGGCAGTATCTCTTGTCCATTTTGTGGTACTTTTGAGTCAACTGATCATTTATTTGTTAATTGCTACTTTGCTTTTTAGATTTGGAGTTGGATTGCAGCTCATAATAACTTCACTTTTTTCTGATTTTACTATGTCAGATATATGGTTCTTAGCAGCCCCTATTCCATTAAAGGAACCATTATTGATTGAACTTGTTCGAGGTGTAGTCTTATGGACACTTTGGTTAGAAAGAAATAAATTATGCTTTCAAAATTCTAATATCCCTTCTTTGCAGACAGTAGGATCAAAGAAAATCTCTTTGACAAAATTTTGGTGTTCAACTCTTAGTAATAATTTGTTACATTCTTTACATCTAATTTTCCCTTTCGATACTACTTCTTTGCCTTGTTAGGCTTTGATTATTCAAAGAACAAATATGACTCCTCCTTTGGCAAAGGAAGAGGATGGGGAAGAGACCAGGATTATACCAGCTACTCTGGAACACGATGATGGAACCCTTATGTGGTATCGAGCTTCTTCTGGCTTTAACGTGAATTGAATGTTAATATGTCTTGTTTTGTCATATTTTGTTATCTTGTAGTTTGTAGTGGTTTAGTTTAGGTCTTCTTGCTGTTATATGTTGTAATATGGATCTTGTATGCTATTGCATTCTCCAAATTTAGATTTGTTATGACTAATCTTTATTAGTTTCAATAGAAACTGGTGGGATTTCTCACTATTTCAAAAAAAAATTATAAAAAAAATACTTAATTGTTTTATTCTGACATTTAAATTCTAATTTTTAAAAATTTATTAGAGTTTTAAAAACAGAAATGCAATGAAGCATAAGAAATGAAGACATTTGAATCTTTTTAATGAAAATATACATGCACATTTTCATTTTTTATAAAAATAAGTGTGAACTATGTTAAATAAATTGCCTACGTGGCAAAATTTCATTAATTAATTAGCGGGAAAAATACCATAAGTTGGATAGAATTAAATTTTAAGCTCTGACAGGGCCAGTTCTAGAAATTTGGGGTCTGGGTCGGAAAAAAAAATTTGGGTTCTTTATATATACCAGTGTTGTAAAAAATAGTCTTAACGGCCAATTATATGCCTGTTTAATTGTTAACGGCAGTCAAACTGTTATGAATACACTTATCGGGATATCTATTAGTACATTTTTTTGATTAATCGACCGATTATTCTCAATTATTCCCAATTATTATGTTTATTCTTGTTTGATTGTTCATTTATTTCCGTTTATTCCCATTTATTTTCATTTATTCTAGTAATTATTTATTTTTACATTGTTTTTTTTTCTGTGACTGTATGATAATAAGTTTCATAAATTAGTTAGGATATAAAATACTCATAAATTTATGTCTTGTAATAGTTTTTTCATGTCATTGGTTAGGAAAAAATTTATGTGTACTCTTTAAAAACTTCAAAATTACATATTTATCCTTTTCAAATTCATAATATCATATTTGCCCTTCTAAAAATAAAATACTCATAAATTTACTCATTTTTTAATAAGGATAAAATAAAAATATTATAAATTTAAAATGAGTATAAATATAAAAGATTATAAGTTGTGACTTTTTAAAATTTAGAAGAATATAATATGATATTATAAATTTAGTATAAAGTCAAGCGATTAAAATTAGAAGGTATGTAAATTAATTTTAATGCATTTATTTTTTAGATTTTTTTTACTATTCACTGTACAAAATTAACTCGAAAGTTTTAAAAATTTGTTTGTAGACACATCACTCATAAAGTTAATGAATTTTAACAGTTTGAAATTCGTCATTTGTATTGGGTTTCGGATACTACTTTTGGGGTTTCACGGTAACCAAAATCTGTTTAGGCTTAAGGTGCGGAATGACCATAGAACAAAAATTTCTACAGCCAACTTAAGCTTAGGATTAAACGGGGTATGTCAGGAAACTTTCCAAGGCGGTCCACCTTCAGTATTCCTTTGGCATCAAAACCCAATTTAATCATTTTACAGATCTACTCCATGATTGATTTCTAAAACTTTAATATACTTACCAATTAAATAGATTAATATAACATATTTATACCTTGTTTCCAAATCACAGTTGGAATGCAGACCGAGCGAGTAGAGCCTCACCAGGGAAGGAATCGACTCGGAGTATCACACGTGTGATACCTCTATCAGTTATCCACCAGGACTAACCAGAAAGCGGTTTATTTCTTCTGCCAGAAATACCATAAACCGCAGAATTATGCAAAAACACTATTCACGGGGAAAAGACGAAAACCCGTAAACACGAATTTTCGGTTACTCAATTTCATCAAATGAGCAAAACTGACATACCGCGAAATTCGGTAAAACACTATTCATCGATCCTGTAAATATACTCCACAACAACCCGCAAGATTATACGTCAACTACGTATAACTTTCTTTTCTCAACCGAAACACTATTTGGGAGAGAAACCGAGAAAGAGAGAAAATACCGATTCGATTCTGCACGAAACGATACAAGTGAATTAGTGATTTTTCTCTCTACATGCACCCCTCTATTTATAGGCTTTTGAGGAGGTTCGCAAAAGATCAAAATACCCCTCAACATATGCCTATTTACAAGATATGTCATTGAATGGATAAGGATGACATGTGAATAAGATCGATGACGTGTTATCTGGATAGGATCGATGACACGTCATGCGGATAAGCACGAATCTGAAAAGACCCGAATGCCCTCGGCCTGAACACAAATAATGTTCGTATAATTATTTTGAAGAATTATGTATATTTTTCTTGCGGTTGTTGTTTTGGTAATTTATACAACGTGTCCTGCACATTTATAAATTAACCGGTTAACTTTTATACAACGTGTCACACACGTTTATAAATTAACCAATGTTTTTGCTTGTTATTTTTACATAACATTTATAATTTAATTATAACACATATAATTAATTATAACCATCTTACTATTGATCATAACCAATTTATAATCAATCACAATAAGATTATCCGATTAACTCCTATATGGTGTGACCCAATAGGATCTGTGTTATGTTGGTAAATAGAGTTAAAACTGTTTTAACTTCTATAATCATGGGTGGCGTCTGGCAACACATCATGACCATCCAATTACACAGATGATGCTGTACAGTACAATATCACGATCCAGTAAACAATTTACTTGTGTCTGTTCTTCCGTCTCATAGCTATCAGATTAGTTTCAAGGTAGATGTGTGTCATCCTTGTAAACATAATATTTTCTTGATCTTGAGCAGATTATCAAATATGATTACTTTTGTAATCATACCGCGCGCTTATAATCTTACTCTATCAAGGGGCCCAGTGATGCTATAGCCCATATAAAATACAAGGGACAAATAGTATTCTTGGTAGACTATCACTTCCTCAGCTAAGCTATACATATGGGAATGCTACTGTTATGACTGCTTTTTACGGACAGCGGTGGATAACAATCACACATACATATTTCTCAGTGGGAACGATAAATACCTCATACTGTAGAACGTGACACTGAATGAAAATATAAATGACACGAACACAATTCTATTTAATGTTTCATTCGGGGTCTGTCAAATACCATGTTCCTAGAACATGTATCTATGTGATTAAAATGACATCTCGTGTCAGGTGGTTTGTAAAACTTAACCATCTTTTAATCCACATACTAACATTATAGCGGAAATTAGTGTTCCTGCTAATTACCTTGGTCAGTGACCTTTTAATATTAAGAGTATATATCATCTATATTATGGAGTTTCACAATTTCAGTTATGAACTCGAAATGATTCATAAATGCAATAATACTCAAGGCAACAAAATGATATTAATCATTCAATTCATGAATAAAGTTTTATGATAAATTATCGTATTATTGACTTCTAGATTATTACAAATTAATAATTTGAAACTAATATGATAAATTTTAGAATTATATTTATAAATTAGGAGGTTGATGAACTTAAACGCAACTTAGTTATACTCTAAAATATAAGACAAAAACTACAAATACTTTCATAGGAGTTGCACTATTATGATGACTGCTGCATGACGCCATATCGTGGTTTGTTGTACTTATACGTACATAGGCGAATTTTTTTCATAAACCATAATTAATAAAACGAATTTTACGGAATCAATATACTGTGGGGTTTCCTACGGTCTCAATATTTTTATTTTTTTTATAAAACATAATTTTTTTTAATTTTTTGTATTAAAATATTAGAAATGTTGAATATATTTATTCGAAAATAGATGAAATACAATATAATTTGATTTATTAGAAAGACTGTAATAAATAACCCAAATCAATATTTTTCAGGTCGGATTTTTCGCGGCTGTAAGAAAAATTAATATATTTCTTTATGTGTTATTGGAAAAAAAATAAAAATGCTTAGATTCAGAGTTATTGATTCCGGTTCAAAAGTCACTTCTTGGTAATCCAGAAAATATTGTGATCCTTCTAGGACATTTAATTTATAAAAAGTTATATCTATTTTGAGAATTCTTTTTGAATAACAATCATTAAATAACTTAAAAGTTTTTGTTTTTTTTTCCAAAAATAGATACAACTTTTCATAATTAAATGTACTAGAAGGATCACAATATTTTCTGGATTACCTAGAAGTGACTTTTGAACATGGATCAATAACTCATAATCTAAGCATTTTTATTTTTTTCTAATAACACATAAAGAAATATATTAATTTTTCTTACAACAGCGAAAAATCCGACTTAAAATATATTGATCCGGGTTATTTATTGCAGTCTTTCTAATAAATCAAATTATATTGTATTTCATCTATTTTCAAAGAAATATATTTAACATTTCTAATATTTTAATACAAAAAATTAAAAAAAATTCTGTTTTATAAAAAAAAAAAATTTGAGACCGTGGGAACCCCACGGTCCTTATGGTTTTTGAAAAAAAAAAACTAATCATATTGGTTCCGTAAAATTTGTTTTATTAATTATAGTATATGAAAAAAATTCTACATAGGCGTACTTCTTTACAATAACAAAAAAAATGTATTATAATAATATGATTTAGTTAGTCTGTTATAAACTAATTAAAGGGGCGTGTGTATCTTGTGACTTGTGAATAATCTCATGCATTACGCAATTAAACTCAAACTTGATCATAATATATTTATCATTGGTTTGCAGTTAACTCGGTCTCGATCAGAGATGGGTATTCTGATGAATTTGTCAAACTTGAGGTGGAACTGTGGAGAGAAAATAGAATACGCTGTGCGTTATAATTTGACTGGGGACATAACTAAACACATGCTAGCATGTGCTGG
Organism: Carex pumila; assembly: GCA_033356055.1. Taxonomy (NCBI): domain Eukaryota; kingdom Viridiplantae; phylum Streptophyta; class Magnoliopsida; order Poales; family Cyperaceae; genus Carex; species Carex pumila. Next base: position 73,360 of record JARJHM010000033.1, read on the forward strand.
GAATAGATATGCTGCCTATTATTACTCGGTGGATCTTTCTTAATTGCTCTCTTTTCTCTCTTTTATATTAATTCTTAGGAATTAGGGGCGAGTGCGTATCCTCTGAAATATCTCATATTTTGCGTGACCGACGTGTCCGGTGCCTATTCGGGGTGAAGTACGTAGGGTTGAGTGCAGAACGTATATGAACGGTTGAGATTTTCCAAGAAGTCACTCAAAATAAGAGGATGCGAATTCGGAATTAGGAAATTTAGTGTAGATACGATGCACTTCTTTTCGCTTTTAATGCCGTATGGCTGTTCCGATGCACATTGTGTCACTGTGACATTGACCCAGGGAAAATGCATACTGTGGACTCTGGTGCACTTGCTGCAAGTTAGTCTCTAAAAATTCATAAAATTGATGGGAGTTGTCCACAGGACAGTAACATAACTTGCACAATTTGCGTATAATTTGCATATAATTTGTGTTTTGTTTTATATTTTCAAAACAAATACCGAATAAAATACAAAAAAATATATTACACGTTTTATTTGTGAATAAAATGTGAATTACGAATTATTTATCAATAAAACATGAAAAAATGTAAAAAAAAAATTTGGATTTTGGTTTTTTTTTTTTTTTTCCTTGTGGTATCAAATCATTCTTGAATTTTATCCGAATCACAAATTTTTTATCCTAATGAACTGAATTAGAACTATTAATGTCACTATAGTCGACAATACTCTATGGTTGGTACAAATCATTAAATTGTGGCTACAAGTTTGAATCTAAACTCTAAAAGTGTTCAGATTTGAATTTTGATTCATATACTTATTATTTCAAATTGGATCAGGTTCGGAATCAGATATGCATCTAATAGTAGACATTTCGGACCGAAATTTTTATAAATACCCAAAAAAAAATTACGAAATCAATCCATTATTTGAATGTATTTCAATTTGTACCCCTTCCGTTATCAAATAACCGGATTTGAATCAAATTTCCGGTCACTGGATGTTTGGTTAATGGATAACCGGAAAGAAGACCCATGTTTGCTTACTCAGTAAGCGGAAAGAAGAAGTTTTTTATAAAATTTGAAAATTTCCGGTGAGTGGGTAACCGGTTTTGGTCCGGTTATTGGGTGACCGGACATATCTCATATTTTCAGTAACTCAGTTAGCGGAAAGAAATCCGGTGGTTTGATAACCAGTTTTAATCTGTCTATAAATTCGAACCACATCTCATATTACACTCAGACGGAAAGAGAGGCTTTCCTCAGACAGGGAAAGGAAGAAAAAAAAAGTTAGTTTTTTTTTTTTTAATATATTTTGTAAGCTGGCATGCAGTTTATAAGAAAATATAGTAGTAATTGGTCTACTAAGTTGAGCTGAAAAAATATAAAGAAATGAAAAGGATATAAGAACCACTCGGACGGATAGGTATCTCCTCTCTACAAATGAACGCAGATTTCTCTACGAAAGGTATTATATTTCTCTATGAAAGAATGAAGGTTTAATAGAAACTCTTACGAATAAAAGAAATATATTGTTGTTATATTCATTACAAACTTAAAAATTACTTATTTCCGAATTAAAAGTAAATAGTTTTTCTCATTTTTTTCCTTCTGTAATCTAATTTTAAACTTTGATTTTATTGATTAGAATAATCTAGCTTTTTAACTTCTAAACTTTTAAACAAATAATCTTTTTTTTTCCATCAATACAATTTCAGTAGTTAAAATTATACATTAGCATTCAACATTTGATTGATTAGAATGTAAAATAATATTGATCATAGTTGGCGGTCAGAATGTGTTAGCTTGTAGAGAATGGTAACTTAGTCATTTCATCTTAAAATAAAATAATAATAAGCTCAAATAAAATTCAAAATTATATTAAAGAAAGAAAAATGAAAAAGGTTATTTGTTTTTAGTTGGGAAATAAGCAATTTTCAGATTTTTAATGAAAATTGGAGATATTTAGAAGTTTTTCACGAGTATAACAACAATTATTTTAATTTAAAATGAAAAAAAAATATTATAATAGAAAAATTAACAATTTAAAATATTTTAACAGATATGCCAACAATCCTCTGTCAACATAATAACACAAACACAACAGAGAAAAAAAGAAGACGATGGAAACGTTGAAGTGCGTGGTGACTCGTGGACACTAAAATTTTAATAAAAATAAATATGAATATGCGTGGCCCCGGCTGTCAGTGACTCACCACCAATGTAATGATCAACGCCTTTGCGATAGTGGATCCAACCTCCCAGTAGAGGCACGATTGGCCGGTTACTCTGTTGGCACGAGATCCATGTGCGCGGTGTGAAATATGTGCAAGTGGAAAAACACTACCTTATTATGTCTTGGTCATAAGGCACCACATCTAGTCTTTTTACATGCAAAACATGAAAAATACGGAATCCACAAGGAGCTACAGGTCCCCCAATTATTCAGACAGTAGCTGTGAAAGAGGAAGCCAAATAGCCTTTGATACATTGGAAAGGCATATATAATATGTGGAGGAATTCAATTACATCTTTTTTTTGTGATACCGAATTATACTCTCTATTTTTAAAGTTTTTAAAGTTCAAACAATCGATCCAAAATGTGCTTACAGATCAAATTTTATATTTTTTAGAATTTTTTTTACTATTTATTAAGTATTTAACAAAATCATTATATTCAGACCGTTGAATTTTTGTACCCATCTTAATACATAGTAAAAAAATTTAGAAAAATGTAAAACTTGATCTGCAAGTACATTTTAATATATCCATCATGTTAAATGGTTTGAATCAACTATTTAAACTTTGTAAACATAAAATATAATCCGGTGTCCTAAAAAAAAAGTGTAATTGAATCCCTCCTCATATAATATAACATGTCATAATCACTACTTTTTCTTCCCTTTTATTTGAAGTGAACTTAAATTACATTGCATATCTCATCGATTTGCACGCACACGACTGAATTTGAACGCCAATATTTTTTATTAAGTTCTTTTATTAAGTGAATGAAACCCACCGATTTCATTAGAAATTAAAAACCATAATGTTTAAATGCTTTCAAACTCCAAACAGCTAGAGCAAAAAGTATGTACAAAAAAGAACCGCTATATACCAGTAACTAAAAAGAACCCAAATACATCACAAAAGCAGCAAACTAAAAACATCAGCCTGGTAATTATAACAACTAATCAGCAGAAAAACTAGCCCAAACAACAGTATATCAGCTAAGCTATATAACTAACGAATGAAGAAAGTTTTAAAAATTAATTTTAACTATCCAATACATCAGAACACCACCAGAAAATTAAATACAATCAGTTAAAATGTTTTGATATCAGATCTTATAATTTGAATTGTAATATTCAAAAGATTGTCGAAATCTTTGTTTAAATACTTAAATAGAACCAAAGAAGGGAAGTTTTCTATTTAGTCAATTATTGTTCTAATCAGATATCATAATAGATAAATAATTATAATAATATTTCTGTCAGAAATCTTTTCCATTAAAAAAGTTAAACATCCAATCAAATCAATAATAACCCCGTACTGTTTTCTATGCAAAAGAGACTCGCCGTTAATTCAGAGACACTGATTCATCACCAAAGAAAACCAAAGTATACAAACCGAAGTAAATCTTTTCTTTCTCTAATATATGCAAATCATATAACTCAACAATGTAGAACTGATTGGTGTATACAGAGAATTATGTAGCATCTTCTCTTTGTCATTTTTAATGTAAATTAATTCTATGCACAATTGAGAAGCATTTATATGTTCCACCATTTCTTCTTTTCCATGTTCTTAACAAGTTCATTCGCCAAATTTGCAAAATTCTCTGCCCCGTCCTGAAGCTCTGCTGTTCTTTGGCTTATTCTCTGCAATCAACAGTTGGTTAATCGGGTGTTAAAACCAAATAATTATAGACAAAAATATTCCAACACAAGAAATAAATTATTACATCAAGCTTCTCTTGTCGTTGCATGAGTTTTTCTTTCGCATGGGCTGCAGCAGCTGAAGCATCCTGGAATTCAAAGAAATTTATTTTGAAGCAACCAGAAAAAACAAAAATTAGAAGAAAAAAAATAAGATAAACATTGAGAAAAAACAAGTACCCCGCCATATTTGTATTTTGTAAGAATCTCTTGTTGTGTTCTCATTCTTGGCTTAGGGACATCACTCGATCCTTCAAAAAGCTTCTCTCGCTCGTTATCTATTAGGCATACAAAAAGTTAAAATATATCCTGATTTTTCTAAATTTCTAATAATTAATTTGACGAAAACGTAAACTACAAAAGGTCGTACCACTCTTTTTTTGTTTCTCAAATTTTTGCATGGAAGAGGGACCACAACCCATTGGCTCGTCTATTTCCACATCATCAATTATGATATCATCTACGCAAACAATAAGAGGAAAAAGAGAAATAATGAATTTGGGAACCAGTCACAAATTGAAAGTATATCAGAGAGAGATAGAGAGAGAGAGAACCGATGTTTATTTCTTCCTCCTCGTCTAAAGCATCAAGTGATTTGCTAAAAGGAAATGTTGAGAGAAGTGCCTCTAATTGGTGTTCATCAGTAAACTTGGGGCTATTATCACCTCGGCCTCCTTTCAAACCTTTCACAATTCCACCTAATATGCTAGGAACCTGTTCCTGTTTCGAGAAATTAGTATATTAGAATTTCAATCATGCATGGGTGGAGAAAAAAAATTTAAAAAGGAATCAAGGCACCTGTTTCCTCTTCTGATTAACAGAAGCGCTTATGGCAGCTTCAACAGCTGCTGCAAGAACTTTATCGTGAAGGCAAGGAGTAGATTCCGGAATTCTATTAAAGTTATCATTCCATTATTCAAGAAAAGTATTTAATTTTGTTTAATTTACAAAAAAGAAAGAAGAAAAAATGAATGAATAAGCAGTAACCTGAAAGAATTTTGTGACGTGAGAAGAGAGATTATTGCAAGCTCGGAACCATTCAACTAAAAGAATTTAGGAATTAATTAAATGAAGATATTTTTAATTAAAAAAGGAAATTTTCCTCAAAAAGGAAAATATGTTGGCTGACAGCTCATCATTCAACTATTCAAGGCAACAACGGCCAGGGACAAACCGAAATATGCACCACGTAAATTTTATTTCCAATATGGCACCTAAGTTTTTGCTATTATTTTGAATTAATGGGCTGTCTATAAATAACTAATATCTGGAAAGAAAAAAAAGTAAGGATAGAAGGGTAAATCACCAAAGAAATTTGACCATCGGATGAACTCATTGTCTTGTCCATGTTTGTTTTGAAACTCCATCTTAAAATAGACATTAATGAGTTCTGACCAACAAGTTCTAAATCCGGTACTGACCTGTTCAATAAAAGGCAAAAGTAACCATTTACAGGCATCAGTTCAAAAAAACATTATATCTAGTAAGCAAGCTAAATAAAACACAATGAACCAAAGTTGTTTTGATTATATTTCATTTACCTGATCTCCATAGATCCATTTTGATAGACTAAGAGTAGGTCAAAAGACTTCTTTTCTATGTTACAATATAGTGCAGACCAGCAACAGTGCTCTGGCAATTCAATCTTTTTTAGATGCTCATCAAGCCCCTTTAATGAAAAAAAAAATTAGAAAAGAAGCTACGACTCACCAAAAAATATGAACTGCATTGCATAATATGGAGAGTCAACTACCTTCAAAATTTGGCTTAGAGAATGTAAAAGCAACATGTTCCCACAACATATCAAAAGAAGCTGATCAACTGCTAAATCGTCAGAGCTGTAAAGTTCATCTGAATTTGAATTTTGTACTGTGCTTGCTTGTATCTCAGTCTCGTGAGATTTATGACTTCCACTAGAGGTCCCTTTTGCTTCTTTACCATTCACATCTAAAAATAACAATTCACCATATTCTTCTCATGAAAATGATATTCTTGTAAAGATTTGGTACAGTGCTTGTCACGTACCAGATGTTAATGTTAATGTTAATGTTAATGTTGGGTGTAAAGTGTAGAGTAAAAATATCAATTATGGCAAAGAAATTTTTGCCATTGACATCAAAATTTACAAGTACCAGATGCTTCTTATGAAAACAGCACTGTTGTAATTTGGTACAGTGCTGATCACACCAGGTGTTATTTCAATGTTGGATGTAAAACATATCGCAAAAATATTGACTGAGATAAGGAAATCACTTGCCTAGTGCATACACAGAAATGGCAGTAACCTCAGATTTCTCACAAAGCACAAGTGCGCTTACTAGATCTCCTGTTAAAGCATCTAGAACTGAAAGGCGCGCATCCTTGGTTAAGCTAATTAAAAGTTCTTTTGGTAATTTTGGACCTTCCACTGGGGAAAGAACTCCTGGAGTGGCACATTCCAGTAATGATACAATAGAAGAGCTTGTCTCGGGTGAAAAATCAGTACAGAATATGGCAGACAGGTTGCTTACTTCAAGCATTGCAACCTAAGAAGGGAATTCAATAGATCATTTCAGAAAATTTTATTTTCAGAACCACTTGTATTTTTGAAATATGTGCCATTTTGTTATTTTATAGGCTAGCATATGAACAAGTTATTCTGAAAAGATAACTTGTCAGAGTTACTTTATTAAAAAAAGAAGTAAAGAAAAAAAAACACATACCTGACCATTTTCAAATCCAACAGAAAGGAACTGCCCCATTTTTGTGAAATTCAATGTTCTAATGGGTGAGTTTGATACCATGGCAGCTGCATCACATTGGATCGCCTTTGTGTGATATGACATGTGACCTACAAAAAGTAACAGAGAAAAACACAATGAAACCTTAGCCCCCTGGGCCTTTTATATTTGAATATCCCTAGACTCCATCTTAAGAAGTACTAGTGGCAAATGCTTAGACTGAAGTCCATGCTTAAACAACTTCCAGTATAATGCACTAGAAATAATCTATATAGAAGGTTGCAATGAATTACCTTCATTATCCACATTCTCATGAAGCTTATAAACTCGTACCTGTGCATTTGTAAAGAAAAGGATTGGGAATAAATTAATAGAACAGGTATTTTGCTTTAATGTAAAATAAGTTAAATTATCTAACCAGGCCACATTCATCTCCAACAGCTAAAGTTATAGTTACAGAGCAAAATCCGAGAGCTGAAATTGACACGTTCTCTCCACCTACTCCCATTCCAGCAAGCTGACCATACATAACAAGCAACTCCTTCAGTATGGCAATTTTGATATATAACCTCATGAAAACTAGTAATATAAAAAATTGACCCTTTAAAACTAAACATATCATGGACACTTCAACAGTTGTAGTTACTAAAGAGAAAAAAAATAGCAGCATTAAGTTTGGTCCACCTAACATTTGATGCATTGACATTGGTGGTGCAAAACAGTTAAATAAAGTCAGTGTACAGTTCTGTTGTACTGACCTTTCCATTCAAAACAAACATCAATTCCAAAATAGGAAAAGTTGAATCCCAAATTCTAATGGAGCCATCCTTGTAACCTGCTATATACATTCTCTCTATTAACCGTTCTTTGGATAATGACATCTCACTAGGGACCCCACCTGTCAGAGGCCACTTTGTGCCTCCCGATAGCGGTGGTCTTCCAACTTTTGTTGCATGAAATTTCTGAAGTGAAATTAAAACAAAAAGGTAACAAGATGTGCTAAATACATGTAAAATATGAATTTTCAATTTGAATTCTTCAAAATTTGAAAATAACTGCAGTTGTTTATGCGGGGTGTGTGTGCATTGCATGTATGAATTCTTAAACTGATATATATATATGGGCTATTCCTAAATTATAATCAATGTCTATTTTGTTTCTGAAAAGTTTCAATTCTCTGTCTCGGTTCAAAACTTTCAATTTGTATCATTTCATTGAATGAGTCTTTCTATTGAAAGGAAAATCACCCTAATAGAACTTACTGAACTAGACTGAGTTTTTAGCCCTTTCTAAAATTCAAAAAATGATCAAATGGACCTGCACAAATGAAATGTTAGGGAAAAACTGGGATCTTAAGCTGGAGGACCAAAACAGAAAATAGCTTACACTTTTTGGCATTGGTAATTTATTCAAAAGTACTTTTAACTTAACAATAGAAAATCAATGTGTAAATTTCAAGAAACAAATTACAAGGGCATAACCACGAAATCATTTACCTTCAAAACTTTGGTTGATATGGAACACAACTTAGTGACAGTAATGTTTGGATCCACTGTCGGCACCAAAACAGGAAACTTCTCATCAAGGGCACAGGATTCTCCATCCTCAGATTTTTTAGTAGAAAAATGAGTACAATCATAAATGGTCAGTTGTCCAGGATTTGTTAGAACAAAAAGTGCCGAGGAGGGGGTTCTCACAGGCGCCACTGAATCAGGTATTAATATCATATCAGCAAAGGATCCATTTAGGTGGAGGTCTACACGGGTTATCAGCCTTAAACTCTCCAGTCCAGTTGGGAATTCAATGGTAAGTACCTACCAGAAAGAACAAATTTTGTCCATAAAATATTAAAATGTATAAAATCGAGATTAAATAGAAAGGGTTTAGGAGGGACCTAAGTCCCAAATCTACTTGACTACATATTTGTTCCATTGGGAGGGACTAAAAGAAAACATCAGGGTTTATGAGCAAACTTACATTTTTGCATCATCCCGATGACCCATTATAAATTCACGTGTTACCTTTATAATTAGCACGTTATTAGTAAATACATTAAATACTGGGTATATCTGCTACAGTAAAATGTTAAGTGTGATTCACCCAAGGAAAAAAAAAATGAAATAAAATTAAGCCCCTCTGCAAAGAAAAAAGGGCGGGAGGGAGGGAGAAGAGAAGGAAGAGAGAGACTACCGTGAGAACCTCCTCAGACCCCATCTCATCGCCACCATAGATAAACAAATGACCGCCCCTGTCGCCTTCTCCTCTCAAACTAGGTGACCAGTGAAGAACAATAACTGGAAGCCTCCTGTCCCCACTTGCCAGTTGCAACTTCAATGCAGTGTTACTCATATTCTCGGTTTCCTTCCCTTTGTGTGAAAAGTTTTTGTTGGGAGACAGGTTCCAGAGATAAATATCTCCTGTTGTGTACCCCACTGCGGCAATTGAACCAGTGCTAGAAGCCCAGCACAAAGAGCATATCTCCTTCTCTTCTTCTTGATTCTCTTCCTCAGGAGCTTCTGCAAGTTCACTCGCAGGAAAGTTGTTTTGTTTCAAGCGGAGATCACCATTGCCTCGAATCGCAATTGCGTTGTTCTCAGTTATATCCCAAAGGACCAAGAGACTTTTTTGGTATGCGATTAGTACTCTGAAAAACAGGGAAAACACTATAATTATTAAATGGTTTAATTCTGGAGTTAACTGACTGGTGGTACAGTAACAACCAACAAAAATCACAATAAAAAACAAGTCTAGAATTGTAATTTGTACCTAGTGCCAAAAGTATTTGGTTGCGGAAGTATTCCAACAATCGATTGAGGATCAAGAGATGGAATCCCAGTCTTTTCTGATAAAAACTAGAAATAATAAGATTCATATTGTTTCTTATCTTAAAACAAGTTTTTATGAAATAAAGAAGGCTTGCAAGGCTTACATCCATCTATGCCTATCAGGAAACCCATGACCTCTTGGATGTCATCCTAGTACTTCAAACTCGAGTGCATATTTTGAACAATATTAATGAGTGGCACCAGTAAACTACAAAAGTAACGCCATACAGCTTGTTTGGTTTGGAACCAGGCTGGTTCAGCCACCTAAGATATGCAGTAGTTGGCCAAAATTTAACTACTCCGACTACAATTAAGAGCCTTGTACAAGCCAAGTATTTGAGAAATTCCCAACCTATGCACAAAATAAAAAATAAATAAAAAAAGATATGTGCAAAAAAACTTGCAAGGAATAGCACAGTAAAGAAAATTGTACCAGCTAATGAATCTAAAGGAATGTGGTACGGCATTGTTATTATTTTTCCATCTTCCAAGTCGTACTTCAGTACAGAAAACAACCCATTTTCATCCCCAAGAAATCTACAAAAGTAGTTACAAGTTCCATCAAAATTAACATATGAGATACTGCAAACACCTGTTAGCTGACAAAAAGGCATGTAGGAATATAGAACTTTTAATGACAACACACATGAAGGAGGTTCCTGGCACAACTGCAAAAGCAGTTATGTTTGTTTCCCACTGGGAAGAACAAAACAATTGCCGAAATTCCAGATTCCAAACCTGTCCCAATGAAAAAAACCAAATAAATTATAAATGAAAACAATTCAGAAGGAGAGGACAAGTACAAATAACAACTATACCTGGACTTCATTCTCATTAGTAATGGCCACAAGAAACCCTTGGTTTTGTAGAAACTGAAAAAAAAATGTAGAACCCAGTTATTTCAAATCTCATATCCGACAAAATTGAAGATTGCCTGAGTTTCTGCTCATCAAGAATCTAAATTTCATATTCCCATATTTTTTTGTCTAACTTGATTACACTTAAAAAAAGGGTATAGAAAATGAAAAATAAATTGTGCTCTAAGAAGGTTTGGACAGGCATCCAAGGAACCTGCTAAGCTCAAAGGACTAAGAACCAAGCAGTACAGTTGAAAATTTTTATACATAGAAACAGTACGGTACATATGTATAGTTAATGGAACTCTCTAATTCCTATTGTCTTGGCCCTACCAAAATAAAAAAAAGGTTTGGCATTGGAATGTCATCAGAATGATTGTTTTACATAGTACCTCTAGGTGCTTGTATGGAACCTTCTTAGGTGATATCAGGAGGCCTTCAATATTATCTCCTCCAATTATCTTTATCCTACCATCCCTAAAACACCAAATCACCAAAGAAAAACCATTAAATGCTGTTTGCAGGAGCCAAAAAAACCAGCCTTTTATAAAATCAAATTATACACTATACTCACAAGGTGCCAATGGCTAGGAGCCGTTGTATCGGGTCAAAAGCCATGGTTGATGCAGTGTAAGGTGTACCATAGTGCACGGCAATCTGTACATCAATTTCAGTTGATTTCTTCTTTGATGCATCATGAGCTGAGATGAGCTCATGTTGCTGAAAATTTTGAAAAAAAAAAAAAAAGAACACAGTGTATAAGATTGTATGTAGCTGTCGAGTTATCAAGTATACTTGTACACACGAGATTTTGGTACCAGATGGCAGTACTGTTTTGTATTTCCTTGGCATGTTTTGTGCTCGGGTAGAATTGTGTGTACAATGCAATACTGGTACTGTGCCAATTGAAATTGTTGTTTTATTTCAAATGCAATTCAAATCCTTGCCCTCTTGATTGTCAGTATGCCAAAATTAGGCTTCTTATCTATCCTACCACTCTACCAGTACAATAGTCAACGACCGGTACCTATACCAGTCACTGCTGTGATGTTCAGTCCATACGTTCTCATTCCAGTAGAATTGATCAGCTTAAAGAATGCAGTTAAAACCATTTTGAGCTGATTTAAGGTAAATGTACCATTTTCACACTAGCATTCCATTTCCCTTTGATTAATCTAAAGAGAAGGAATCTCACAAAAAGGATGAGATATATAGTTGGAGAAAGATTATTAAGTAGGCATCGAATCAACATAACTTTTGCATGTTCCGATCCTACGCAAATCTACCGAAAAAATAAAAAATTGTTAAATTGCAAGGTAAGTGGCATTAGGAGGGTTACCTTGTGAAGAGCTTTATCCAATAGGTTCTTTACAAACATTTCCAAGATCTCAGTTTTCCCGAGAAAACGAGAAGAGAAAGATTAGTAGGTATGAGCAAAGATTTTATCCCTTAATACAAAGAAAACGAGAAAGTATCGTTTCTCCACGGTCTCTGCCTGGGAGGAGGGAGGGAGGGAGAACGGAGGGGTCTGATGACGTGTGGAGATCTGAAAGGTTGGTTACTTGATGAATGGCTAAGATTTTGATTTGGGATGGCGGATATACTGTTGTGTTTCGGGTCAACACGTACCAGTCTATTTTTTTTTTTTGTTTGGGCTGAACCGGTCTAGTTGGTTGCGTCAGGACGGAGAAGAAACGAAAAATTCAGTTCCATGGGCTCGGTGTACCATGTGGCTGCTACAGTAATAAATGACGTAAGGGAGGCCTATTGCGGAATTCGTATCCAGTCTGCAGGGGAAGCGTATCCGAGCAATTCTGTCGAGAGCTTTTAATTTGATCTGTTTATTTTAGATTGACGGATAAGATCATATTTTATTTGAATTGAAAAAATATATATATATATATATTTTCAAAATTTGTAAAATCTAATCTAATCTATTCAATCCGAAACAAACATACTAGATTAAAAGCTCCGCAAGAATTAGCTCCGCAGAGGATACATTTTTGTCTACAGGAGCTGACCGAGAACAATTAGATCTGAGTCGTCAGTTTAACTTGGCACGACTCTCAGAACGGACCCTATGTCTAAATTGGCATCAAATTCCAATCATTTTGCTGAGATTTAATCAGAGCTACGGATTCCTAATTGCGTACGGTTTAATTCAATAATTTTGACAATATTCTGTCAAAAAATTTAGACAACAGAACAAAATTTGGAGACATGTTTGTCTTGTTTAGATTGATTGTATAGAATGTTGTTAATTTGACATTTAATTTGAAACTATCAATTTTCATACAATTTAATTGTCATTTGATATTTAATCAGGTATCGTTAATTATAGAATGTTGTTAATTTCAAGTCACTAGGTTTTTTTTTTTTTTTTTGCTTTTTTGGAGGATTTTCTCCTGAAAAAAGATATTTATTGGACAAAAGTTGAATTTTATAAAGATTTTTATCAAAATATATTCCTCTCCAATACCTGATGAGAAATTTTTTTACAATTAATAAATCTGTACCATTTTTTTTAACTTGGCACAAACCTCAAAGCCCAAAAATACGGCTCCTATGCTTGTCCGAATCTCAAACCGGCTGAAATTTAATTTCAAACCATAAATTGAGGATAATTCTCAGCAATACCTGCGAGGATATGAATCCTCCCTATTCGGATGGGTCTTGAGTTGAAGGTTGGTCAGACGGAATAATAATGCTATGCACAAGAATGAATTGATTTTATATAGATTTAAAGCGGTGAAAGGGTTTGTTCAACCTTTGAGAGCTAAGAGAGGTTGAAGCTCTCTTGGCTCTCATAGAATCAATTTATATGGTGATTAATATGGGCATCACATCGTGTTCTTTCTTACAGATTGCTTAAGGGTTGTTCAAATTCACAACCACCAATTTATATGGTGATTAATATGGACATCACATCGTGTTCTTTCTTGCGGATTGCCTCACGTTAAAAAGGGTTGGTTCAAATTGACAACCATCAGTTCATAGGCATTTGAGGAAGTCTTGGAGATTTGGAAGCTGTCTCAAGAACATAAATCATTTTTATGCTTTCATGTTTAAAGATGTCAGAATGAATTGGCTGATAAATTAGCAAAACAAGGATAGATTCATAGTTGGAATTATTCGGATTATATTTTTTCGTGTTTTAGTAATTGACTCGTGATATCATAAATTTTAATGTTTTTGTTTGATTAGGAGGGTTACTTTGAATTTCAATTATGTATGCTCTCTTATTTAGTGAAGAGATAGAATGACCTACGGGTTTTTTTATGACAAAAAAAAGTTTATTAAAACCGTTTCAAGTCATGTTCTGGATAAATTCTTGTAATAGAAATTCATTATCGTTCCCGGCCCATCCTCCGGCCTCCACGCAACGATCCACTTTCGCCACACAAGCAGCTCAAGTAGTCCACCAGCAACCAACGGATTTGAGGCCGGGACCCCGTGCCCAACCCTCAAAGCCAATCCTTTTCCCCAAGTTACGGATCCATTTTGCTGACTTCTTTTGCATACATTGTTCCACCAGCCAGAGCCTGTTGTTTATTTATTGCGTGCTATAAGTTGAATGGATGAGCGTATCAGGTCAACATAATTAATACTCTTCAACGAACTGCAGCAATGGTAATTGGTAAAACTGTTCAATTCCAGGGCAGCATTTAGTCAATTATTCGACTTCATAAATAATATCCAAATATATTATTATATTTGAAAAGACCAAGAAATCTTAACTTATATCATCTAATTAAGGGAGAGAATATGTCAAAAGAAAACGAAACCTTAGCAAGCAACTGATCATAGAACGAAAAACAATCCCCAATAGAAACGAATATGTAATAATTAATATGCAAGAGAGTATTATAGTGTTCAAAGTATTTTGGAAGGCAGTTTGTCTTTTAAAATGGCTCTTCTCATAAACACTCAAACAGCGTTCGCAATAGCAGGCATGCAATTTTGAGTCCAAATAAGGATAAAATTTATCAAACCGAAAAAGCAAAATTGTTGCCAATACATGCCCAGTGCCGCTCTAAGTACATGGTGCCTCTATAAGGTTGCACTGAACAAAATCAAAATCAGGCAGTAACCTCCGTGGTCAGCTGACGAATACAAAGTAGTAACCCTACGTGTTCCAATGGTTAGCATCATTAAATGGCTGACAATATAATATATACAACAACAATGGCAGTACCACCCTGGAATGGTACTTGGAAAATAATCCAAAGCTAGCTTGAAAAAAAAAATGTTTTTCAAACAAGGCCACATAAGCGAGGCCGTGAACAGAATTGTTTCCCATTAGCTTTGACCACTGCTAAAACACCAGCTGTTACCCCAGCCCAAAGCATTGAGGCCGGGAAATGTTGCATGTTTCGTCCAGCTGTCAGATACAATAAAATTCAAATACTTGTTAGTTATATACTTTAATTTTGTTTTGGTTTTAAAACAGGGAAAAGAAAAACCTTGGTGTAGACTTAATGTCGTAAGTGTGATGCCTCCTATGATGACAGCTGATGCAAGTGGCAGATACTGCAAAGCAATTTCATCTATTTACTTAAAAGGAAATAGAAATATGATTTATGCACAAGAATTTAGCATGCCTCGATTCCTTAGTGATTGTTGCTTCTAATAAAAAGTAGAGGGGCTATTTCATGATAACCCCTGAAGTTTTGTTATGAAGTATCCAAAGTACCCTCTTCCCACATTCTTTTTCCCTCATGGTTGACTGCTATAGAGAGGTTACTTTGGATGCTTTAGAAAGGAGAGGTACTTGGAGGATATTTATGCATTTTACTAATTAACAGGAAATTTTGAGTTTTCCAACTGGTACAACAGCATTCTTCATATAATAGTGGGCTTTATGATAACAATGTGCACCCAATTCAGAAATAAAATTAACAAAGACACTTACTGATACATTCTCAAAAGCATTTAGCTGGAATGGGGAGGGACCACCTCTACTGACATTGTACCGGCCACTTATTAGATCCAGTGCATCCTGTTATTCACAAAGAATGATAAATGAATTACATAGGTACATAATGAAAAATCCATTATACATCTATTTTAAAGGAAACAGAGTATGTTAAAAAATATGTACTTGTCGAATGCCATCCTGAAAATTGTTCAAGTAATATCTAGAGAGAGCACTAAGGCCATCCTTCACTAATCCAGAAAATGTTTGCCTTCCATATCTGTATAAAGCATTTCAACAGTGCTATCAGAAATCAAATTAATAGAAAAGCCTAATTCAGTGGCACTTAGCCCTGTAACATAAATGCGCAGTAAACCAGCATTAGCCAAGGTTCTTTGCATCTCTTGAGGAAAATGAACTTTGAGCATACTTTGAGGCCTAGCCAACAAAAATTCACACTTCAGTACCTTACTAGATCGCCTTTCAGAGCATGCGAACCAGCATATTCTAGGCTTATTTCATCTCCATGCTCAACCCATACTGCAAATATTTATTAACAGTCAAAAGTCAAAATGTGATTCTTTTGGTTGCACAACATTAAAATAAATTGCAGTTTTAGTGTATGCCAGTGGCTAAATTACCTAAGTCTTCAAAAAAAAGTTACCTGTCTTAAACATATCAAGAATATCGTTATGCCCTGAAATGCTTTCCTCTGAAGAAAGTAGCCCCATTTTCTGTAGCTGCATATCAAGCAATTTCCTGGCTACAAAACTCTAATAAAAAAATAAATAAATCAATATGAAATTAGAAGCAAGAAGCAAGAAATCCACAACATACTTTAGTTTCTCCAAAAAAATTTTTTTTTTTACTAAATCTCCATATAAGGATTTAGATAATTCTGCCCTTATTTTTTAAGATGGGTAAAAAAAAAACTAGCAAGGATCTGAGTCTGTGTGTGCGGCGGCAGGTCGGAAGATGTTAATTTCCAGGGGGTACTACCATTATAAATATTTGTCCTCAATTCACTTAAAATAAACGAAAAATTAAAATGGGAAAAATAATAAGCAAACCTGGGTTACGTTAGTTCGATCAAGGCAATCTATGCAATTAGACCTGATAACACCTTTCTGTTCCATTAACAGTTCTCCTTCAGCATTCATGAGAAAATATCTGCTCAACTGACCCGAATGTTAAATTAGAAATGTGCTACATAGGAAAATGTACTTGGCTATACAAAAGGTAGAATTCAAAATTACCCTTGTTTGTCAATGTCCTCTTTAATTTCATCATAGAGAAGCTGTACATTGTCAAAATTCCCTTTCCCACATGTGTTATGGAAGTCGAATGATACATATCTGTCAACAAAATGATCCGGAAAAATTAAAAATAATTAAAAGTACAACACCCACCAATACAATAACTACAAATAGAACTAGTATGTCAAGGTCCACCTGACATCTGAAAGCTTCTCCATTTCATCAGAATACGCATGGCTTAGCTTTCCTTCATCACCATGCTACAAAAAATGAATTTAATAGATACTCAAAAGCATGAGATCAAACAAAAGAGAAACAGTAGATCAGACAAGATGATGCTTGGATAAAGCTTACTTTGTCAGTTAGATCAACCGCCACTATCTCACCATATCTTTGCATGAGATCATAGAAGTGTCTTTGTACAACTTTAGACTACAATCAAGAATGAACTATAAACAATGTGAAAAAATGGCATTTGATTTAAAAAAGGTAGATTTTTGTTCGTTCAAGTTACTCGTACCGTTTCAGCATGCTCGATTAAATTTAATTTAGGCTTGTAGCTTAAATCAACAATTTGCTCCCATAGGAGAGGGATTGAACCACGTATCTGCCACAGAAAAATTGAGCAATTCCAAATGTTTAAGATGAATAGGTCCACGGTAACATTTTTTTTTTTGTTTTAGATCTTATTTTTCTATCTGAACCTGTAAAAATGATGATTTAAAGCAGTCGAACTCCGCAATCTGTTCAGATTCAACGAAGTTGGCAACGGCGCCCTCGAGATTTGCACCTCGCCTCCACATTCGTGTTCCTGTAAATATCTCCAGTAAGGTTCTAGATATACTTATCAGATTAGAGGAGACATGTTCCATATTTATATTATCATGATATCATACCTAGACGTCGGTTGCATCTTCTTGAAATTAGTGTAAGCTTCACATTTGCATCTTTTAAAGTAAATTGAACTGTCTTGAAATCTAAGACAGTGTTAAGGACAAATTTAATGCAAGTTTTATGATAATGACCATGGATAAATTAGCATTATATCTGTACTTTTCTCATACTAGCCATAGAGCATAAGCCATAAAGTGAGTTATCATACAATATTGGTAAAGGATACTTCCTTGTATCAAAGGAATTATGAATGGATCCAGCTGCAAAATAGATTTATTTATTAATTATAAATAAATTGATTGAACTATTCAGAGTTAGAAATAAAAAATAATGAAAATATACTACCTTGGCCTCAATAAGCTCCTCCAACAAGGTTCTGTTCCATATAAATCGTGGATCAGCCTGAAAAAAAGAAATTAATCAAAAATGGCTCCTGAATTCTCACATTAGCAAAAATATGATGCATCATATATAGAAAACAACCTGTTTCCATAAGGGTTTACGAGTCCTCTCTTTAGCTAATTGGGATGACCTCTGCAAACTAATAGCCAATCAATCAATCAACTCCTATAATTAAAGTCCCAAGCTGCCCCACACCAGTATTGATTTTTTATACTTTCATTCGTTTATTATGGGTCTTCTTTCAAAATTATTCTATTTCTTTTTAAAACTCGTTCATATTTGTTACTGTAATGCCAAGTGTAATTGGTGGAATGACCTGAACAACATGCATCGCTGACCGTAAGCATAAGAAGGACAAACTTACTTTATTGTCAAGTCCCTATCATATGAGAAGTATAAGCCAGGTGTTGCCTCCACAGTCTTCAGGAGGGACATGAAGTATGCCTCATCTCTTTTCTACATAAAAAACATAAATATTTCACTGAAGTTCCCAAGTCCAAAATCACAAGATTTCTATATTTGGTGATATTATACCTCTTGTGTGGTTAATTCCTTCAAAGCTTCATTACAACTCAAAAACCTCATAGATGCCACACTGTAAACTGTTGAACCAAGAAAAGAACCAAGTTCCTTTCTAGAAGTTATAACAAGAATGTAGGTCCCTATTTGAGAAAATAAAATGTACAAAACAGTTTTAGAGACATTACGAACTAAGAACAATAGCAAGAAAAATGAGTAGGGGGTTGCTAAACTGCCTCCAAGATAAAATTGCAAAAACAGATCCAATCATGCGCAGCGCTACTAAGGCTAGGGTCTTTGGTATGTTAATTATGTCAATAGAGATAATGTGAATATATAAGTACAATTCATGCGAGAAGAGGATACCTGCTAGAAGTCTGATGACCCCAGCCACTCCATAAATTGTAGAAATTTTCAGCAGGTTCTCTGAGCCAAGATCACTTGAATCTAAAAGTATCTCATCATCAAGAGTTTCAGAAATAGACTTGGTTAAATTATAATTTAAGTTATAACTTGTGAGATCATGGGAATATGCATTTACTGTCATATTGTTACCAGGTGTGGTAATACTTGGAATGGAATAGTTTCATCAAGTGATATACTTAATGAAAATATTCACAATAGATTCATATAACTGACTGGAACAAAAAAAGTCATATTAGGAGCTTAAAACACAGCCTGCTAAGTTTGTTAATCAAAGGTACAGGGAGGACAGGAGCCGCACTGATACAGATAGGTGAACTTATAGATTGGAAATATCACATAATGGAGCCGCTAGTCTTGTTCACTGGAATCGAATTCAGATTCCATTCGAACCAAATTTCTACAACGAGAGCAATCCAGGCGCGACAACAGAAATAAATTAGATTTGACTGAATAACCTTCAAGGGGTTGAATAACGCCTTGAGATCGATCGACGGAGAAAGCATAACCAACGGAGTTCGGATCGGTGGAGCGCACGACGTACTTGTGCGTATACTCTCTTAGCTCCATCTCCGGGCAACATAGGCCTCGTGGGGCCACACCATCCCTGCCATCTCCATGGAGAAGAGGTTGCACCTCTTCCGACATTTTTGAACTTCGGCTGTTGCGGTGCTTTTTATTTTACTTTTTTTGCTCTTTTTCTCTTTGTAATAAGATTTGCTGATCTTTCGCTTGTAAGTTGTAAGAGTGATTCGTGTTTGGCGCGTTAACAGGTCGTCGGCGGCGACAAGTGATTCAAGAGATGCTGAGGAGTGAGGAGTGAGAGGCCTTTCCAGATTCACGGTCTTGTGGGAGGATCAATGTGAAACCACTTTCAAGTAGGTCCCATACATTTATTGAGACTGAAGCATATGCCACTCTCGGTGCAGGGAAATACTAGAAGGAGCGCTTGGGAAACATCGGTACAGAAAATCAGAACATAGTACGGATCTCTCCCGCGGCTGAAAATATGCGCCGAAATCACTTTCAAGTGGGTCCCATACATTTATTATGACTGAAGCATGTGCCACTCTCGGTGCAGGGAAATACTAGAAGGAGCGCTTGGGAAATATCGGTACAGAAAATCAGAACATAGTACGCATCTTTCCCGCGGCTGAAATCTGTAGAGGTTTCCTGAGCTGAGACGCATGCTAGCACGACTCTTGATGCATTTGTGTGTATTGGATCTGTGCTGGAAAATTTCTGTGCAGAAGAGGATTTGAAATCAGTCGGGACCTACTGCCCTGAAATTTTCCAAATCTAATGTTTATAATTTGATTTCAAATCCTCCCTAATTTTTTTTAGCACAGATTTGACTCATTAATAAGTATTTAAGATTTGTACTAGGACACATTTCAATTTTCAAACCTCCTCTTGCAGATCCGGAATTGAGTTTTGACCCAAAGACTTTGGACACAATCCAATCCAAAACTTGATTCAAAATGTCTGTTTGTATTGAAACTTGTGCAAACAATTTAGGTTAGATCACATAAATTTAAATTATCCACGAGAATTTTAACATTAATCAGACAATTTATATCCAATTTAGAATAAGATGTCCAAAACCATTTTGGACAAAAACCTCACTTAGAGTATATTTGGTTGCAAAATAAAAATAGCTAAAATAGTGAAATTAAGAATAGTTATTATTTGTTTTATTAAAAGGGAGCAGTTAATAGTCCCCGGACCTTTAACACTAATCATGTAAACAAGTCTATTAGATCCGGTAGTGTTATGCAAATAATTCTGTAAACAATTTCAATTGATGTTGCACATATAAAACCGCGTGTGTCCAAAGCAAAACGCATGAAATCAGTCCAAACTGCGTGGTCAACTAAGAAAATACAATCAAAGTACAGTTAGCAGTTATAATGGGAACCACCTTCTAGAAGTTATAACCAGGACCAGATTTTATATTTTTTTTCCACACCTTCTAGAAGGTGTCTGTTTAACAGTTTGTACGTTGCATCTATTTTCTAATTTTATTTTATTTTAGATACTTATGTAAATATTAGTGAACAATTTATGTGAATTAAAAAATTAAGAAAAATATTATAAAAAATATTATAATAAATTTCATATTTCATAATAATTTTTTTAAAGTAAAATAAATTAAATTAAATTTACGTTTCTACAAAAAAGTTGATAACTTAAACAAGATAATGTAAAATAGTAAAAATTCTATAAACATTATCATAAAGTCTGTAAACATATATGAATTATTCTATTAGCAATTCAAATTCTTTCAACATTTTTGGAAACATATACAACATAACACTGAAAGAAAAAAAAAATTACAACAATTTTACATCATACAAATCACTACTTGCATACTCTTTAAAAATTATTCTACAAGTGTCCAAACTATAATCACAATAGTAACCCAATACTGTAACTATATAAAAGTAATCATGTAAACAAAACGCTGTAATCCTATAACTATAACAAAGTAATCCTGTAAACAAAACTATGTAATCCTATAAACAGCTTTTCAAAACTAAAAACTAACAATGACTATATTAAAACTTTGTAAACAGAAATATGTAAAAAATATTCGAGTTTTTTTTTCAAAACTTTATTTTCGAAATTTTTATTTTCCAAAATTTATTTTCGGAATTTTTATTTGGAGTTTTTTGTCAAAAAAAATTTTCAAATTTTTTTTTCAAATTTTTTTTTTAAGTTTTTTCTTCAAAAATTTTTTGTCTCCTTCTAGATACTACTTTTAATTATTTTGAATTTTGTAGAGCTTACTACATAACTCTGTAAATAGTTTTGTTTAGTTCTATAAACCAGTAAAAAAAAATTCAATTTTAAAATTTTTTCAATATTTTATTTTATTTTTCAAATTTTATTTTTTGAAAATGTAAAAAAGAATTTGAATGTTCTTTTCAAAAAAAAATTCCAGCTAATTCTGTAAACATCAATACCAAATCTTGTAAACATTAATACCAAATCCTGTAAACTAATTCAACAAATCTTGTCAACATAAAACTTTCAATTATGTAAACATCAATACTAAATCTTGTAAACTAATTCAACTAATTCTGTAAATATCAATACTAAATCCTGTAAACTAATTCAACTAATTCTGTCAACATAAAAACTTCTCAACCTTTCAAATAAGTTAACAATTCTGTGAAAAAAACAAAATGTCATGATGAAATTTTATGTTGAAATATTGATTCAACATCTCAAACCATAAACTTTATATTATTTTAATATAAAAAAATAAAAAGGACAAACGATTCTGTTCTTATTTGGCAATTAAATTTTGAGAGGTGAAAGTGAACAGAGAGAGATTGGAAAAGCTTTAAATAAGCAGTTTGAGATGGACCGTTAAAAATGATTGAAACCGCGTGAAAAAGTCGGCGGGAATTATCGGAGGACTGAAGGTGGGGGAATGATACCTTTTCTCTTATTAAAATAGTCAAATCTCAATAATTTATCCTAATAAGACAAAAAAGTTTTGATTTTCTAATAAAATTTTAACTATTAATTATTTAGTTAGATACTAACTCAGGGAATAAGGATTTAGATCTCAATTATTCCGTCAAAGGAGACTTAACTAGACTGACTTAATTAAGCATAAGTTGAAAGTTAGATCTCAAAATTTAAACAACCCCTCGAGATGGAAAAAGGGTTAGATCATGAATGGATCCACTGTCAGTGAAATACATCATATTTTTTTCTCTCCCCTGGCCGAACTTTTTTGTTTTTCATCTTTTTCTCTGGTTTTCACGTGACCTGCTCGATTGAATTCTTATCTATATTAATTTATAATGCTTTGTCTTGATTTAAGTTCCTATATTCAAGGATGATTAGATTGCTTGGTACCTAACAGTTCTGATGAATAAATTTTTTTGTAAATATATAGTGAACAGTTGCTTGAATTGCTTGTTTTTTGTTCAAGTCCATTGAGTGAACTGATACTGGTGCATACCAATGAACTGGTACCAGTATGAGTGGGTTCAGCTTCAAGTTAATTATGAAAAAAACATTAAAGTATATATCAATGTTGTAAATAATGGTATGTGGTCGTCGTACAGACGGATACCACCATGCGATTAATTTGTATAAGGCCAATTAATCGGAATTATGCGGATAATTTAACGTTTTTATTAAATTTATGTATATATATATATCATAATTTATTTAACTTATTAAACTTATCAAATAAACTTAATTTAACTTAGTTCCACTATTATAACACGACACTACGTTTATTTCTTCTTAATGCATAATCACTTTGCATGTGTAAGTAACGCATTTATTTAATGAAAAAATAAATTTAAGAATTCATTTTTTTTCAAATACCAATAGCATATTATTTGAAAAAAAAATGAAACATTCCACCATAAAATCATTAAATTTAGTTTACGATAACAACTTAGTTTCACAAATGAATATGTCATATTAATTGAAAAAATTACATCAGTAATTAGTAAGAAAAATATATGGTATATAAATAACAGAAGAATTAATCAATTTCAAAGTAAGTAAGAAAAAAACATATATGAAAAATATTGAATGTATGTCAAAGCACAAATAAAACTACAATACATCATTTATAAAACTTATTATCACACATTATCACAGGGAAAAAAAGTCAATGTGAAAATAAATATTCACTGGAATAAATTAGAATAAATAGAAATAAACATAAATAAACGGGAATAAACGAACGATTAAATGGTATAACCGTCGATTAATTATTTTCATCAGCAAACATGCATCTGTTAAGTGTATTTGTAATAGTTTGGCAGCTGTTAACGATTAAATGGCCGATTAAACAGCTGTTAAGATTGTTTTTTACAACACTCATATGAAGGATGTGTGTTTTGAAAGTTATCTTTTAATAATAATTTATGTGTTGTTCATGATTTTATTACGAATATTATTATTCTTGTTCCTTGAGATTTATATGTTATATTTTTGGAAGTATTCAAGAAGATGCTCTTGGTCTTGAATCATAGAACTCTTAAGATGAGAAACATTTAATCACTAAATAAGTTCACAATCGTGGTAATTAAGTAGGAACATTAATTTCTGAGGAAGATTGTCATGTAGATTAAAGTACACTGAAGTTCTATAAATGTTGATAAACGATTATCATTTAATTACATGAATATATAAAATGTGTATTTTATATATTGAGCATCACCTAAATGAATGAAACATTATATGGATTGTGTTTTGTGTCATTAATGTTTCCATTGTGTCTTTAGAATCTTAGATATGAGATGTGTAGGTTTTTCACATGAGAAGCATATAATGTGATTACTATTTAAATACTATCTTATGATAGGAATAAAATAGCAGTTCGTTGTGTACAACTTGTGCGGAAGAAATCTATATGTTAATATTATCATTGTCTCTCAATTTGAGTTATGATATTACTGGGCCCCTTGGTAAAGTGGAATTATATCGCATGCAATATAACTGATGTAGTTATAATTATAATTCACTTGAGAGACCAAGAAAACGAATATAATGCAAAAATGACACGGTCCTATTTTGCATATTATTCATAATATCATGTGACAAGGATAGACACAAAATTAGTGAATTGAGTAAATGATTTACTATGTCGTTTGGATAATTATAATGTAATGATAGAACCTCTTATAGTCAATAATATAAAGTTTTATATTATTGCCAAGATGACATAGATCCTCTATACGGTCACACCAACTGAAGAGAAACAACAAATATTTTACATTTCATAATGATGTATAAGATAAAATACATGTGATGAAATGCTAAAATAAAATGTCATAATATGACATGCTTAAATCATAAATAAATTTATGAAGTTATGCAAATATTATTTGGTATAATGTTTGAATACATTATAAGAATAATATAAATATTGTATAATAGAATAATATGAATAATATTATTTGTTCATAAATTAATTTATTGAACCAACCATAAGATAAGATTAAAGAGAGCATGAGATGGCTAAATAAGGCTAGTGACATTTGTGTAATTGATTCAAACCTTACACAAAGGGTTGCCCTAACCCTTGCCTATTTAAGGGGGCTCATTTTGGAGAAAAACAAGCTAATTTTCTGCCTATAACACTTGCCAAAATCAGCCCTTTTGAGCAGCCACGTTTTTCCTTTCTCCTTGACCAAAAGTTGAGAAGGTTGCTCTCTCATCTTCTCTTGTTAGGTTTAGCCACCAAGAAATCAAATAGTTTGTTGATTTAAAGATCAAGAGGTGGTTGTATCTAAGCCTTGAACTTCACATCCATCTATCTAAGTGGTGTGGTAGTTTGTTGTTTAGGTTCAAGATGAACCAAGAGGTGCTTCCAAGAGAACGGCGGTTCTAAGAGATCTAGAAGGGAAATCAACTTCCCTCTAACAAGAGATTTGACAATTTCTTTAGGTATAAATTATTATCTCCTCTTGTATAAGAAATAAATAAATTTATTTATGTTTATTTAGTACACATTAGGTGCTTAATGAAACTATTAAGAAGTTTCTTGTTTGCTATTGTCATATAAATAACGTCCTTTGTGTATTGAGTCAAGTGGTGATTGGAAAATTTTTTAATTCTCACCATAGGCATACACATGAAATCCTTACATGATATATATAATTTAAGCCACAATTTAGGCCTCAATCAAAGATGAATAATTTAAGTCAGCCTAAGTTAAAATAACCAACTTAGGCCTCCAAAATCTTATTTCTCAACCAAACACCACCTAAGCATGTATTTAGCATTTTATGAAGAGACTAAACTATATAAAAATCTTAAAAAAAGAGAGAAAATCAACCAAATTTAATATGAGGAGGGATTCAATTACACTATTTTATAGTGACACAATTTGTCACCTTGTGATTTTAAAGTCCAAATAGTTGATTCAAACCGTTCAACATGATCTCCATATTAAAATGTGCTTGGAGACCAAATTTTATATTTTTCTGGAACTTTTTTAGTATTTATTAAGATGTATACAAAATTGATGTTTTCAGACAATTTCGAACCATTGAAAAACAGTGGTTTTCAAAATAATAAAAAAAAATAGTAAACAATTTTCAAAAAATATAAAATTTAGTCCCAAGTACATTTTAATATGGAGATGTATCACCATAAAATGTTACTCCTCATTTAATATATATAATTAAAAAATCTTCGAAATAATGGGAATGACTAAGCATTTATGACTTGACTGTGATCCGCCCTTAATTAAAATAGTAACAATATGGCAATAACAGAGTTACCTAGCACTCTAGCAGTTTCGAATGGTTGATAAGTGGGTTTAATAGTCTTTATATATTGCCTGTATATTGCAGGAAAAAAAAATCGTAGCGAATCTAAAGATGCTTACTAGTTGATGCATTTGTCCTCATCATCAACAATCTTATTTATTGGTCAGAAAGATTTAAAATAATTGACGAAACTAACTTTAATTACAGTAGTATTTCAAAAGCAAATTTGATGCCAAAATATTGTAAATTGTTTCTACAGCTCAAATATTGGATCCGAATTTGTTAAAATCCGAAGTCTGTACTGTTCATTCTGAAATCCCTGCAATCTGAATTCAGCCGTCGAATTGTTTTGAGATATGTGCAAGGAAAAATCAGCCGTTTCGAGATGTGTTCTCAAAAAAATTCGATGACTGAATTTCGGATTGCAGAAATTTCAGGATGAATAGTACCCGATTTCATAATTTCAGCTGATTTATTTCCCTCAAATATTACGATTCAATTTATTTCTTTTTTGTTTATGACTACATATTGTCAAACAATCAGGCATTTACATTGGTAGAAAAGTCATAAACAGCTAGCAAGCACAAGTTTATAATCAACATTTAAGATTATGTAATAAATATGATAAAATTTACAAATTTGATGTACTTGTTCGAAATTTTATTATCTATATATGTTGATGAAACTTGAATTATCCAAACTTTTGTGGAATTTATTACATTTTGTGCAAACATGACTTTAATTTACATTTATACGAGTTAAATATTCAGTACTTGACATAAATCATTTAAGTTAATGCGGATAAATAAACTTGTTGCAATCAATTTTCAAACTGAATGCACGTACGTTCGTACGTAACATTTTCTTTTTTTTTTGAGAGTTAGTGGAAAATTTTCCACTAAAATATATTAATATAGAAAATTATTTACAGATGTGTTACTTGAATCAAGTGACCCTTGTAATCTTGTTTGGATTGAATCAAACTACTTAGGTCTTAAAAAGTTCAGCTAGTAATATTAAAAATGCTCATAAAATGTCCAGACCCTCTCCTCTACTATCTCTCCTAACTGAACAAGCTCTAGTAATGCACATCAGTTGGAGCCTCATTAATTATGATATACTCTGTTTTTCTCTTCTGGGTGAAGGTTATTCTGTTTTTTTCCTTCCATACCGTCCATGAGCCTGCTGCCCATGTCGTGTCCCAGTGTTGTTTGTTCTGTCCCGTCAATTTTTGCTTGCCCATACTCTAACACTCATACGGCCAGGTTGTTACCCACCATTTTCTATATGATCTCTTATTTTGATATGCTTGTAACCCGGTCATTTTTATTAATACCCTAAAAAAAAGATTTTTTTAAAACTGTCCTCATGTTTGGTTTTTTTTTAAAGGGTCCTGCTAATTTTACATTTCATATATATAACAAATAAGGGGTAAAAAATAAAAAATTTGCTGGGCTGTTTTTAATCGTACATATATAGCATATCCAATTTATCCTCAATACATTCTGAACAATCATATAAAAAATAAAACGCTAAACATATCATATAAACTACAAGCAGAAGTTATATATGTTCACACTAATTTATATAAGATTGAATTTAGCATATATAGAGAATGTTTTTTAGTCGATGTCTTTAATTAGTTTGTTCCTGGTACATGTTCGAAAATAACTAACTATATATATGCGCCTGAGCCGGGCCAATTCGCTCAAATTTATAACAATATGAATGAAATGATATTATTAAAATAAACTAATTTTGCAAGTTTCTGATACTAATAGTAATTAGCATGAATCACCCGATCCTAATTGCTTCTTGACGTTTGGATTGGAAAATACTTCACTGGAAAGGATTGACACTGCGGAGTCTAAATATAAAAGCGCGCGAAAATAGAGGTGCGCCGGGCCCATCTGTGGCACTGGGAGTTGAGAAATAGAAAATGTTTTTTTTTTTTTTTTTTTTATATATAATGAAGGCACCTGTTGTAGGTGACATGGACCGACTTAAGTCTCTCCAAAAATCTCTACAAGGAAACTAAACTTTCCGCATTCTATTTCTCTCCCTCTCTTCTTCCTTTTTCTTTTCTTGAATAAGCGCTCTCTTGGTTCCTGAGAAAGCGTTTTTCATCGCACAACCGTGTCGTCTGAGAATTTCTCAATGGCAATCGATTCCGACAAGTGGATGATGAACGGCATGAAAAAGCTCGTAGTGGGACAACAGGTCGAGGTTAGTTAAACTTTGATTGATTTTCTGGTGATAAAAATACTCCAAAGATCATTTTGTTTCTCCCTTAAATTTCTTCTACTCCCAGATTTTCTTTTCAGGACCCCATTTTCCATGTCATGGTAAGACTAAGCATGTTCTTTATTTTCATTATTTTGAATTTTCTAATATGAATCTGGGACGTA
The DNA here is from genome assembly GCA_033356055.1 of Carex pumila. Taxonomy (NCBI): domain Eukaryota; kingdom Viridiplantae; phylum Streptophyta; class Magnoliopsida; order Poales; family Cyperaceae; genus Carex; species Carex pumila. The sequence continues at coordinate 101,765 of JARJHM010000033.1, forward strand.
CTCCCATTATCTAAATTATGTGAAGATAAAATATGCTCTTTCTTTATTCTTTCTTTCTTTTCTTTTTGATTTTTCCGTGTGAATTGGTACTCTCGATGTACATTTTGTCTTCATTTTGGTACGATTTGCCATTTCTGATCAAATTCCTCGTCTCCCTTAATTCACTCTAATGTTATGAATTCCTTCAACAGTTGCAAGTTTTTAGGCAATATGAATTCTTGAAAGTTTTTATTACTAGGTTTCGTTTGTTTAGCACTAACATTAGGGTTTTAGTAAATATGAGAATTGATGTTAGGAATTTACTTTCCTCGAAAAATGTTAGATGTTAGGGTTTTAATAATATTTTTTATTTCCTTGTTTAGGTATTTATAACGCTATTCTGCATTTTGTATTTGTTGCATAAAATTCTTAGCTTTATGATTGTATCATCCAGTTCTTAATTTGTTGGCTTTTATGATGTGAGATGCGTGCAAGCTTGATACCAAGAAATTTGGACATTTATGCAAATTATGAACTTCACTACAAATTTTTTGAAGATTAGCGGCTTTAAATGCCTACTAACAATTCGATTGATAAAAAATATATTTATAACAAGTCAAGCTGCTCCAATTCCTAAATCTACTCATTTATTCTCACAAAATATTCTAAATTACTCTAATTGCTCTTAATCACTCTCTAAATTCTTAGATCTACTTTTTAACTAGACCCAATCTTCTAATTTTACTTATATAAACTCATAATCACTCTAATACCTTAATCTTCATCTCGTTTCACGACTGAATCCACTCTTCCAACTACCGCTGCACTCTGACAGTCGGATCTACTCACCGTCACGCTTCCATCAAGATAATGACTCTACACTCCAAACTCTAACGATACCACACTCTCAATTCTGATCGGCTCCACTCGGTTTCCTCCTCTCTCTCATTTTCTTCTCCACTCAAAGAAATAGAGTCAAACGAAAGAGGGAGAAGAGGACGTGATCAAGAAAAGGTGACAAAGGCGAATAAATATAGAGTGTGGTCTGTGGATTAGAGAAAGGGAGGGGAGGAGGGTGTGGTGCAGCAGTGGTGAGCAGCGGCGGCTGGCTCTAGTGTTGGGAGAACCCAACGAAAAAAAAAATTGCTCTTTTTTTTTTCCACGCTCGATCCCTTTATTCTCTTCACTACAAATTTAGCTCCTGCTTTCATAGTTTTGCTTTTATTTAAGGCAATAACATATAGCATATATCGATAATTTCTAAACTGTTTTGGGGAAGTTCATATTAAAGTACCTTTCAATAATTGTGCAATTGTCAGGGCCACGGAAAAGTCAAAATTTAAATGAAATATTGTCACTTGCATTTTCTTTAGTGTAAATATGGTACCTTCACATAAACGGAGTTTTATTATAAATTAGGTGTTGTTCCTTTGATTTACTTTTATTACATTTCCTTCTAGGAAATTCACAGAGGAAGAAAACAATTTTTCATATAATGCATGCATATAGTATACCCTGGCAGTAACATGCAGTAATCATACCAATACCTGTTCATATTTGACCTGACTTGCAGGGGTTTAGCTAAACTTTCAAGTTTACTATAGAGATCAATCATATAAAATTGTCATGCTACGAGAGTCAATTTTATAGTATTCATAACATTTTTCTCTAAACTATATAGAAAATTATGTATAATTATAAAAAAAAATGAAAATGAATGGATCCTCTAAACTATATAGAAAATTATATATAATTATAAAAAAAATTGAAAATGAATGGATCCTCTAAACTATATAGAAAATTATGTATAATTATAAAAAAAATTGAAAATGAATGGATCCGCCTCTGCTGACCTCTCTACCACGTACATGCTGAAACTATACCTCTTACTAAAAGTAATTAATTTCAAGTACAACTGAATTCAATAGAATCTGAACTAACCTTGGTAGTTTATTACTTTTTAGGTACTTTCTTTGGAGATGGGGATACAAGGTTGCTGGCATCGTGGCATGGTAATCGATACGAAGCCACTCCAGCGCATTGTGAAGTATGAGTACCTCTTCCAAAGCGACCATCCCCAATCACCTAACATAGTTGAACCTGTACCTGTTTCACCTGCAATAGATGGCATTTTGCATATGTCCTTCTCTCAGCTTCTTAATTCAGAACTACATGAAGATTCCCCTCAGACCTTGATGAGGAACAATATACGCCCATGTGCATGCCGCCTCCCGATCCAGCCATCTGAAGTAACCTATGGAATGTGTGTCGATGCATGCGAAGAAAATGTGCACTGGGAAGGTATCATCCTTGATCACTCGAATGACCATTCTGCACAAACCACACAGAGAAATGTGTTCTTTCCTGATTTGGGGATTGAAGAGTCTGTGTCGCTTCAAAATCTCAGCCTATCGTCAGATTGGAATGAGATCACTGGCGAGTGGACCACACGTGGAAGGTGGAAGTTTCTAGTAGCTCTTGAGGCAAACCTAGAGAGAGCCAGTTTGTGCAGGACGATGCAGCAGTTGTGGGACATGGCAAAGTCCCACACTTATTTTGTCTCAAAAATTGGTGCATGGACCCGTGGGACACGTGATGAATGGTTTTATCTAGTACCAATTCTGATGCCTCAGCTAGCTCTCTTGACAACTTTCACATCAGTACAGTCAGGGACATTTTGGGGTAGTGTATCTGATTTCGTTGAAGCCTATAATAACAGGAGCTGCAGCCGAGCAGGTAACTTAAATCAAATCTTGAAAGAGAAATCTAACATTGCACGGTCCCACCTCAAGTCAGTGGGTTGGCAATTTATGGAGACTGAAGGGGGTGCAAAATACTTTGTTTCAGCTGAGGGTACACGTTATAACTCATTCATCAAGGCCTGTGAAGAGTACCTCGCAGGGAAGGCAGGTCCTCCTCCTCAGGAAACCGCCATTTGTGCTGTGGTAACAGGGGGTATGTCAGAGAATAAGAAAAATAAAGGACCTTATAGACCAACAAGCACATGGAACCCAGTCAATCTGATTCCAGAGTTTTCCTCTGTGTTGACACAAGGTGCTAAGTATGAAGATGTCACGAGGGACACAGTGAGAAAACATCTCTTGCATCTGGGTTGGATTGTTAAGTACAGGAGGGATACCAACCGGCCCATGACCCGGTACCGATACCACTCGCCAAAGGGTAAAACCTACTACTCCCTGAGAGAGGTTTTTGATGAATTTGCAAGTGGGTTCCACTCCTGGAGTGATGATCACAACGAAGATGACCAGTCAAGTTCAAATGGACATGATCCAAATTTGGGAACTCCAGAGGAAAATGGTGAAAATACTGTCTTAACTGAGAGTGTGCTCATTGACAATATCCTGCCAGAGAACCTACCAGTGCAAATTAAGGAGCAATTAGGGCACCTGCATATTGATTGTGGCAAGCTAGAGGCTAACAAACCAACTGGAGAGATCCAGTCTAGCCCAAATGGAGGCTATATACACTCTCAGCAACCGATTGGCAATGAAGGGAATCGGCTGGGCTTAAATAGGGATTCAGTTACTAATGTTATCCAGCCGGAGTACCTACCAGAGTCAATAAGAGAATACATTGACTGCATTAGGAGTAACCAAAAAGGATATATTGCTCCTTCTAATGTGAAGTTAAATGCTAAAAGGCATTTATTGTCGGCTGGATGGACCATGTGCATAAAAAGTAATAGAAGGGTTTATTACCGGTCACCATCTGGCAAGTCCTTCGGTTCTCTCTTACAAGCTTGTAAGGCCTATCTGATGGAAGCTTTCCCTGAAAGTGGAGATGCCACAACAATCATTCAAGAGAGAAATATAGCAGGTGAAACTTCAGGATCCTCTACTTATGTTCTTATGAAATATGGATCAAATGATCCAAAGAGAGAGCATCACTCTCAATGTTCTGCACTGAAATATCACCATGGGAGATCCAAGAAGAGAAAGATTAGAGATAGAGATCCTGCAAATCTGATTAAAGCGAGGAAGAAACTCACAAAATCAAAGGGAAATTCTAATATTTATTGTGAAGCTGAATCGAACAGCAAAAATTCTCCCTTGACATGTTCGAAAACAATCATCTCTCTTTTAATAAACAAAAATCTGGTGATGCCCAGGACTAGAGTGTCATATAGATACATGAACTTTTCCAAAAATGGAGTTATAACTTCCAATGGTATAAAGTGCATCTGTTGCAGCAAGATTTTCAGTGCCACAAACTTTGAGTTGCATGTCAGAGGGGCAAGCTTTGGGGAACCTCTAGCAAGTATCTACTTAAGGGATGGAAGATCTCTCCTGAAGTGCCTTGTGGAGGCAATGGAGACAGGCAATCTGGATATGCAGTTGGAAGAAAGTGATGATCATAACAATGACAGTGATGTGATATGCTCAGCCTGCCACCATGATGGGCTTCTTGTCAAATGTTGTAATTGTCCCTCAGCTTTTCATTCTTCTTGTGTTGGCTTGAAGGTAATTATTATTTAATTGTATTTTATTGTACTAGATATGGTATTGTTCCATTTTGGATATTGATCATCGACATATTGCATATTGCTCTTGGTTTAAATTCATTCCATTAATGTAGTGAAACAACTTGATTTTTTTTCTTTAGAATATTGGTTGAGTGTAAATTAACCCTCTCTTTTGGTTGTTTTTTTTCTTCCCCAAATTAGAAAATTCCTAAACGCTATTGGTGTCCTTTCTGCTGCTGCCGGGTTTGCAGTTCAGGGGTTTACAAAGCCAATTCAAATGATTTGTGCAACAAAGCCACAGTGGTCTATTGCGAGCAATGTGAAGGCAGATGTACATTTCGCTCACCTATTAAATTTATTCAAATATTATCTATTTTTTATGGTATTTGTACTAAAGATACAGTCATTCTTAATTAGTTCTAACATTCTTTATTTTTGCATCATAATAGTTCACATTGGATGCCTTACAGAGGGCTGTCAGGATCTGACGTTTTGCTTGACTGAACCATGGTTTTGTAGTAGCCAATGTTGTGAGGTAATTCAAAGTCGATCTCCTTTTTCTTCTTTCCATTCATATTTTCTGGACATTTCTTCTATTTTCCATTTTTTTATCAATCTTACCAGTGAATTTGTAAGAAGGCCTGTTTACTGGCGATGCAATTTTTGTTGTTGGATCTGGGCCCTATAACATAGAGTTCCCTTGTCAACCCTGTTATGATGAACTATACTGGTAGAAATATGCTGTTGCCTATAATGAACTTTATAATTCCACCATTTCCTTTGATTGCGTGTATGTCATTTATTATCTTCTTTTTACTTTGTCTTTTGTCAAAATTGTTGACAAACCAAAGGTGGTGCACAGTTTCCCTTGGGTTCTGCACAGAATGAACTCAAGAGTCAATGAATATAAAAATGTAAAATGTTGTTACGATATTCTAGAAACTTCGGTGCAGGTGGAAAAAATGCTGGGGAGCTTAATTGGCAAAAAGATCTTGATCTCCCCCTCAGCTGAAGGTCTTACCTGGAGCATATTGAAATATTCAAGGTGTGCTCAGGACCCAACTGCAAACTTGCAACCTGAGCTAATGGCAGAGCAGCATGCCAAACTATGTCTTGCAGAAGAAGTCATACACGAATGCTTTATGCCGTTGACAGAGCCGCGTACTAATAGCGACGTAATTTCTGATTTGATATTTAATAGAGAGTAAGTATTCCTACCTTTTTTTATTTTTGCTATATTTTTTTGTTTAAATGAGGGTGTATTTTTTGTGATATAATACCCTAGTATTTAGTGTCTTCTTAATTTTTTTTTTATTAAAGACAGTAAATAATTCACCAACATGACTAAGCAAATATGTATCTCACTTATCAAGAGTTAACCAAGGAAGCTGACAAACTAAGATGAATCGATGCGTCTCGTAGTAACTATAATGTTATGTGTTTTATTTGGTTTTAGAACAAATCTTGTTTAGCAAATATATTCTCTTTAATTGTTTAGAATTTCCCTTTTGGTCAAATACTAAAAAAGCCATTTTGTTCTAACAGGTCCAATCTTAGCCGCATCAATTTTAAAGGATTCTACACTATCATTCTGGAGAAAGAGGATGAAATTGTAGCAGCAGCTACCCTCAGGTACTTTTCATATTTGAAATTGCATTATCATCTCAATTTTGGCGTCCTTATATAATTTTGTGGTAATTTCTAACTTAACAGGATTCGTGGAGGAAAGATAGCAGAGTTGCCATTTGTGTGCACACGTCTTAAGTATCGTCGCCAGGGGATGTGCCACCACCTTATGATAGAACTAGAGAATGTATATTCTTTCTATAATCCTTTTATTCCTTATATTGTCATAACTCTCACATTAAGCCAACCACAAACAACCCAGTTTTGTGGCGGTGTAACTGTCTTCCCTGTTGGGTTTCTCATGCCATATAGTATTAATATATTGCACACATATAACAAGCATGAGTTTCTTGGGACAGACAGTTAAGGTGTCCGTCTCTCATTCAACACTTAACTGGTTCAAATGTACACTTTGGCTCTGTTAACTTTCACTAAAACTAAAAAAGAACAGAAATGAAAGCATTTGAACATAACACTTCTGGAATGCAACTACAAAATTTTCTTGCATTTCTTCACTTTTGGAACTGACTGGAATTTGACTTAAAACAGATTGATTGGACTTCTGTTATGATTTTTTTTGTTGTTGAAAAGAACAAAATCTAAATTCTGGCTGGAATAGCATGGAATTAACAAGCTTGCATTTTTGTGCTGTTCTAGTAGAACCTGATGACCAGCACTGGTTGATATCTGAAAAATTGCATTATAGTCCTTTTTATTTTAATTCTTCCCAAATTAGACCTAGAATTGGATTTTCACGCTAGTTTTAGTATCTGCTTGGCTTTTACAGTTCAAGGTTTTGATCTTCTTCTTTTTTTTTTTCAGCTTTTGAGGGTGCTCAAGGTTGAAAGAATAATACTTCCATCAACTAAAGAGCAGCTGCCGATTTGGAGCTACTCTTTTGGTTTCAATCCATTACAGGAAAAAGAGTTGCTGGACTTGGTCAAGCATAATATATTAACCTTTACGGGTTGTACTTTGTGCGTTAAAAAAGTTCGCTCCATCTGACGATGTGTTGTTCGCTTCCTCTGCTTTCCAAGAAAGCTTTATTATATCTGGAGCACTATATATATATATATATATATATATATATATATATTTTTAAAACAGTATTCATATCTATTTGATGATTATGTTGCTGTTTAATTTTTGAGTGCTCATTTTTTTTATAATTGATAATAGAGTTGTTCTGCACATAGTTAGGAAATAAGTTGTTGGTCAACTTTTGAATGCATGTGAATTATTGTTGTATGTGAATTCAGAATATAGTTTTTCTGCATATAGTTGCATATAAATTATTGTTGCTTTATAATACCTCCATTTATTTGGAATTTTTACCCGGCAATATATTTTATGAGCACATTCTGAGGAGCACTGTATATGATTGAAAAGCTTATTAACTAACTTTGGTTTTATGATAATTGCACCCAGTCCGAAAAGGTGAAGTATGAGAAAAGTAACTTGTAATACGACATATCAGGCTTGACATGGCGAAGTACTTTTAGATCGTAAAAAGGAAATGAAAACAGTATGATTCTCTTTCTCTCTCTTGAAAAACTTGGCAGCGGTTATCAAGATGTTTGTATTAATATAAATGAACGTTTTACATCAATACATCTAGGGCTGCAAACGAATTGAACCGAATCAAATTTATTCTAGTTTGAGTTTGAATTTAAATAAGATTAATATTGAACTGGTTTGATTTGTTTCATAATGAACTAATTTTGTATCGAATTAATTTTGAACTACAATTTTTTCGAATCAAAGTCAATCGAATTACAAACTACATTTTTTTTACAACCCTAGTTATACCGGTAGTTTATGCATTAGTTTTCTTCTCGCGGAACAAAATTCACATGGTTTCCTTTTACTTTTACAAATTCACACTGATGAATTATTGACCAGTTTAAGATTCCCTTACTTTTTATGCTACTGAATTGATTAAAATCACGGCATGTACCTAATCAAATGGAAATTATTCCATTATTAATTTGGAAATCATTCCATTATTAATTTGTGATGCTGGTGAAACTTTTTCCTATTATAAATTACCATTATATTAACAATTTTGAGCTCTAATATAAGTTTGGTTCCTGCATTATTAAAAAATTGATGGTTGAATTCATTAGTTGTATTATTTGATATTCGAACCTAAATAGTTCGTGAATCAATTTCAAATGAATTATATCCAGTTTGAGTTTGATTTCAATAAGATTTGAACATAATTGATTTGATTTGTTTCAAAACGAACTAATTTCAAATTGAATTAATTATGATTTTTTTTCCGAATCAAACTCAAATCTAATCACAAACTCCTAACTTTTGTGCAGCCCTAAAAAGATCAACCAAAATAACATATTACTCTTAAACAGGGATTCAAACTATGAAATTTTTTTTACTATTTATTAAGCAGGTTTGAAAACCGCTGTTTTCAGTAAATTTTTGCAGCATTGAAAAAACAGTTTTCAAACCAGCTTAATAAATAGTAAAAAAATTCCAAAAAATGTAAAATTTGGTCTCCAAGTAGATTTTAATATAAATTAAACATCTAACGTTTGGATTTGTTGTTTGAACATCACATAATAAAATATAGCCCCATAAGCACCTCGGTCGAAGTGCTTCTCGTAGCAAATTAGCCAGATTATATATATAGAGAGAGAGAGAGATGGGCTATGGTGCATTGCAATGCATGGATTCCTTTGTGCATTGCACTGCAAATCATGGATTCAAAGTCCAAACGACCAATCTGAACCATTCATCTTATTTTCCATATTAATATTTGCTTGGGGACCAAATTTTACATTTTTTAGAATTTTTTTACTATTTATTAAGCAATTTTGAAAGTCGCTGATCTGATGGTCCAGAAAATTTTATTGTTTTTTATTGTTCACAGCAAAACAACAATTTTAAAAAATGCTTAATAAATAGTAAAAAAATTCCAAAAAAATGTAAAATTTGGTCTCCAAGCACATTTCAATATGGATTAAACATCTAACGGTTTGGATCGGTCGTTTGGACTTTGAATCCGTAATTTATAGTGCAATGCACAAAGTGGTCCATGCATTGCAATGCACCATAGCCCATCTCTCTCTATATATATGACTAAAAATATATGCTAATTCATCAGTGGTAAAAAAAAAAAAAAAAAAACATTTAATTCATCAGTGGTATCCTGAATTCCGCTTAAGATATTAACAATTATATGACTAAAAATATGACCACAATTGATTTATGGCCCTTAAAGAGTGTCTTCATCCTCCATCTTGTTTTGAAAAATATACTTCAAATTTCAGTTATTGACTTCTAGTTACATCAATTTCAGTTGGTTTTACAAAAAGGAAAAAAAAAATCTTGTTGAGCACTTTTCTATAATATGAAGAAAAGTTTTTGAAGTAAAAAGGGCTCTGAATAAGAGAGATTACAGTGAGGTGCAGTTCTATTTTGAAATAACGACTTTCCTTTTGAATGTTTATTTTTTTTTAAAGATGTCTCTTTCAAACCATCGGCAAAACAGGCGGCCGGTGGTCCACAATGAACAATACTATCAATAAGTATTCCATCTACAAAAGTTTATTTTTAGTATATGTGATTCCTTGTTCATGTAGAGCAATATATTCTTGAGAATTATTTATTATTACTCTAAGAATGATCGTATTAGTTTGTTTTCAGACAGCGGGGGGGTTTTTTTTTTTTTCCTGTTATTTTTAGTTGTACCAGGCTACCAGTCATCAGGAGGTATTGAATTAGGGTGTTTGGTCAACTAATAAAGGGATCTACATCTGCTGCTTTTGTGTAAGAAAAGCAGCCTCTTCCATTTCTTCGATCTGAACCATTCAATTTTATTTCACGGTTTAGGTTGATTCTTATATTCTAACAGGGGCTGTTCAGTAGCAACGGATTAAGTCTCCTTAAAGCTTAATTCGCTTTCTTTAGTTTCTTTAGCCGCTTAATTTTACCTAATACCGGTTTTTTAGTGCGGATTAAGAACACCTCTTTTAGCTTTATTTTGCTCTGATCTTAATCCTCTGCTGGAATTTAAGGCATCCATACCTCTTCCTTTAGCTTTCTTAGTTTTTTTTTTTCACGAATAAAAACAACCAAACATCAGTTCCTTAACATTCCTTAAGCTCTTAATCCTTTACTCTTAATTCTTTGTTGCCAAACGACCCCTATATGTTTTTATTTGCCCATTCTGCTGCATTGACCTGTACAATTTACTAAAAAAGCACTGCCCAATGCTCGACGTTGACCAGCTCTCTCTCTCTCTTTCGTCTCACGTTGACCACCTCTTGTCTCTCCCCCGAAATAACAAAGCAAGAAAAAGAGTTTGGAGCTCCGTTTACAGCTAGGCGCTAGCTCCATCTCTTCATCAATATCTTTTTTCTCTTTTGCTTTCCCTTCTCATTCTTTTAATGGCGAGCCACATCACTCTGCTGAGCTGCTCGGTGCTGTCCCGAGGTTCTAGTAATGGTGTGCCTACAACCACGTGCACCAAAAGTTTCTTCTGAAGTATTACTTCAATTGTCCTAGATAATATCAGGATGTAGGACAACCGATCCTAAATAATGAACTAAATAATGAACAATCAATTCTAAATAATGAACTATTAGGATCGAGTTTTATAGTCAACTGATCCTAAATAATAAATTATTAGGATCGGTTATCTATAAGAACCGAGCCTGATACTAGTGCCTCTCTCCTTTTTATTTTTATTTTTTTCTTGATTCTGTCTAAATTCCTCTGGTATTGGTGTGTGGGTTCGATATCTACTTAATTTTAGTTCTAATTATTTGTAACCAAACAACTTCCTTTCTATTTAGAACTTAATTGTGTATTGAGTTTTTTACTGGTAAGTTTGCTAAGAAACAATATCTAACTATATCAATAGCAAGAACTGCTAACTGGGCCAATTCAATTCTAAATAATTCCCAAAAGTTTTGGGGGAATTTATCAGCCTTTTCTAGAAATTTATTGAACTTTCAATGCAATGTTGCCTCAAATGGCACTAGAGATAATGGATTCGATCAACCTACGACAAATAGTAAGATTTGGGCTGCTAATGATTAAGGTTCGGCTCAAATTCGGCTCGGTTCAATAAGAGAAACAAAATGATTCGACTCTAACTCAGCTTGCTTTTTAAAAAAAAAAAAAAGCTCAGTTTGGCTCATGTAAGTATTTGGCTCAACTCGGCTCGTAAACTCGCAAGTCGGCTCATATTACATATTGAAAAAATTATTATTTAATTATTTTAAAGAAATGATTTAAGTGGGATAGAGATATTATACTGACTTTAAATTACATGTTGAAAAACTTTGATCACTGATTATTTTTTAAAGAAATCGATCTAAATAAATTAAAAAAAAATCATTTATTTAAAATAATTTCAAAATGCCAGCTCATATTATATGTTGAAAATTTTTGAAATTTGAAAAGAAACTTCTTTAAAAATAATTTGAAAAAACGAAAGAAATAATCATTTTTTTTCAAATTTATTTAAAACTAATTTGAAATTTGAAAAAATTTGGAAAAAAATTTGAAAACTTGAAACTTGAAAAAATGATCATTGCGAGAAATAAAAACTTCAAATTGGTTTAAAAATGATCATCTGCGAGAATAAATGGAAACTTAAAAAATTAGGTGAAGATGTCTTTTGACACTGTTTGCAAATTGCAATTGGTTTATGATCTATGAAAAATAAATATAGATGTTGGTTGAGGTGTTGTTTGCAAATTGCAATTGTAATATGAGCCGACTCATGAGCCAACTCGCAAGTTCGCGAGTCAAGCCGACTCGAGTCAAGTCAAGTGTTTACATGAGTCGAATTTTTTTTTTTTTAAAAGTGAGCCGAGTCAAGTTAGAGCCTTTTTTTAATTTCAAGTCTGATTCGTTATGAAATATTGAGCCGCTTAACTCATTAATTCGCAAGCCAGCTCGACTCATTAGTAGCCCTAAGTGAGATACCAATGTCACCTCATATATGGTCAGATAAGAATGTTTATTTTTTGTTCATTTATATTGTTATAAGCTTGTAGTTACTGGTTCTATTATGTTTGCAAACATAATCTCTTTTAGAGTCTGTTTAGCAGCTTAGTAGAGAATAAGAATGAATATAGGAAATGAAAATTTTGAACTATATTTTACTATTTGTGGAAAAAAAAATTTAGTTTGATTTTTTTTCTCACATAAACAGTATTTTTGAAATTACTGTCGATCAGAGCCTTATTATCTGATGATAGAAGACCTCAGGTATAGTTAGTTTTTTGAGATAATTTGGAACTTTTTTGAATTAAAAGGGAAATCCTAATCTAGTTGTTTGTATTTTATTATCGTAGAGCATGCTTGGTTTTATCCTCTCAAGGCTTTGAAATTAAAATCGGAGCTCCGGTTTCTTTTTCTGGCTTTCTTATTTTTATTTTGGGAGAGTTCTTGTGGTGACGAAAAGGGAGACGAAAGGGAGATAGAGAAAGCTGGTCAACGATCAAGCATTGGGCAGTGCTTTTATAATAAATTGTACAGATTAGGGCAGCAAGATGGGCAAATAAAAATATTATTATAATATAAGAATAAATCTAAGTCGTGAAATAAAATTGAATGGTTTAGATCGAAGAAAAGGAGGAGCCTGCATTTCTGTAAGAAAAACGGATCCCTAATAAAGGCCCACAAAATTTCAGGTTTTCAGCCCAATTGGTGATGTATCGGAGTCGGGGATCCATCGCTGATTCCAAAACTAGATATGCGGATCAGAATTCAGAAGGTAATGTTTATCATATACGATATCAATTTAACGTATTAATTAATACGGTAGACCCTTTTGAAGGAGTAATGCATGATAAGGATAACTACTAACTCCAAAATATTATAGATACCGTATTTGAAGTATGAAATTTTATAGGAATGGAAATTAAGTTGTAGCATTTTTTTTTATTTCGCGTTATGTTGCTTTGTTAAAAATATACGAATTGTACAGGGAAACTACTGTACAAAAAATAATTTTAATGAACGGACACGAAATGGAAACAAGTACAAATAATTTATTTATAGACATTGATAATATATTTACGAGTATATCTGTTATATGGACACGAACAAAACGGAAAGTTTTCCGTTATGTTACATCTCTAGGATCATGCCGTTTTAACTTCTAGTTGAATTCTGAGTCCATTTCCCTATTATTTGTTAGGGAGAATTGTTGATATACCGTTGAATTTAGTTTAAGCTGTGAGTGTATATTGCTGATTTATGAGGGAGAATTGACAAGGAAATGTTCAAATCGCATATTAGAATTATCTAAGATGCATGGAACAAAGCTTGGGTGTATCGATCTTGATTCCGCAATTAGATCAAACCTAGAATATGTTCCTCTGTTTCAAAAACATTAAAAAATGATAAGGGAATGTGAAAAGGGAAGAAGAAAGGCTAGTTTTTTTCTTTTCAGATTGACAATCTAGCTCTCTGTGCAAAGAAAAGCATAGAAGGTGTTATCACCTTTGCATATATTCTTTCCCTTTGAGATTAGAAAATATATATATCTTTCCTAATCTCCTGATTAGCTAGTGATGTTTCCATTTTTTTTATTTGATTAAAGGGCCTCAAACACTCAACATCTTTTAGATGTTATTTTCGACAATTGAACATGCGTTTCTCTATGCTAAGTCACACCATTTAGTGACATTTCCATTATATCCTTATTAAATGCAATATGTCATATAGAAGGGAAAAAATTTAATTTATCATGATGAAATCCTATCCATTTGTTGTACAATAATATTGGATGTACATATATAAGTTGTATGTTAGGATAATATTACCTTTTATGATATGATTAACTTGTTCTTGAATTAATACCTTGCGTTAGCCAATTTGACTGGCAATCAATATGGATAGCCCTCTATTTATATTAAAACATATTCTTTGGCAATGGCAAATTTGTGTGCCTATATATCTTCATATATGTTTTTTTTAATCTTATCTTACTTTTGCCAAAACTCAAACCTTTGTCTACAACTTGTCTTTTCTAAATACATCCTAAAAGCAAAGAATCAATACTCAATGAAGGGAACTTATTAATTTGGCTTCACAAACTCCAAACTTGATTCTCTAAAAACAAAAATTCTCCTCACGTGAATAATCCAGCTAACCTCTCACATGCACTTCTCTCCGAATTTCTCGTGCCAATCCAAAACTAGCAAGCCATAAATTTTGTAAAATAACCCCTCAATAAATAGACACATCAAGCATTTAAGTCACACCTTTTGTTTTTCTCTTCCTTTTCATCAAATGGGTTGTACTTGTACCAGATGGATGGTATCATCAGTTCTAGTAATATTGCTGATCCTTGAGACAATTCTCAGCTCGAAAGCATTGGCCGTCGGCCTAAGTAAGCGCCACCAAGTATTCAAGAAACCCGTACCAGCTGGTTTCACCGCGAACCAACCAAGTTGTGACATCTTCACTGGTATCTGGGTGCGGGATGAGACGTACCAGCCATACGAGCCATTGAGTTGTCCCATCATTGATTCTGAGTTCAATTGTCAGTTGTATAGCCGGCCTGATACCGACTACCTTCGGTACCAATGGAAGCCCCTAAATTGTGACCTCCCCAGGTTTGATGGGCTCAATTTTCTGACAAAAATGAGAGGGAAGACTGTCATGTTTGTAGGTGATTCCCTTGGAAGAAACCAATGGGAATCATTGATTTGCATGGTACATGCTGCTGTACCACAATCTCCTACGCAGATGAGCAGTAGAGATCCTTTCTACACCTATAAGTTTCTGGTATGACTACTTAATGACATACAGTTTAGACTCGTTTGGCATTTTTTTTTCCTTTTTTATGAAATTTGTATATATTCTAAAGACTAGCTTGGAGGTTGTGTGAATAGGACTATGGTGTAACGCTGTCGTTCCACCGAGCACCGTACCTGGTGGATATAGACGTGGTACAAGGGAAGAGAGTGCTGAGGCTGGATGACATATCAGCAAATGCAGTTGCATGGAAAGGTGCAGATATATTGTCTTTCAATTCTGGCCATTGGTGGACACATAAAGGAGCTCTACAAGGGTACCGCATAATTTTTTTTTATATTAGCTATACATGTGCAATATTCTCTTTAATACCATTAATAGTGTACACATTGCATGTGAACTACAAAGGTACGTTCACAAAGAAATAATCAAATTGCCTAGGTTTACAAAATGAAAAATAAATAAAAGCGGTTGTCGTTCAAAGATCATTTAGTGTATTTTATATATATAATGGAGATTTTGTAAATTCGTATAAATATGAATGTAGGTGGGATTACATGGGAGAGGGAGGCATGTATTACATGGACATGGATAGGCAGAGTGCATTTCAGAAAGGATTGACCACTTGGGCTAATTGGGTCGACCTCAACGTTGATCCCACCCGTACACGTGTCTTCTTTCAATCCATCTCTCCCACACATTACAAGTAATTAATTGACCACTCTCTTAACTCACTATTTCTCTCTCAAACTCTCCAGCACAAATTGGTTAGAAAAACAAAATTTTGAAATGACAATAATTAGAGCAGTCGATCAGAAGCTAATTAACCTGGGAATACCCCATGTTGACACTGCAATGTTGTGATCTGTTCGATTTGAATCGAACGGCAGATGTTAATTGCTGACTTCTCCAGCTATTCTTTGACGATCCGACCTTATCAGTACACGCGGTACGTTATATACTTGGAACTCGCTCCTCTGAGATATCTCATATTTTGCGTGACATTTTGGAATATCTGAAACGTTCAAATGCGTTCTGCACGAATCTCAAAGCACAAAGAATACTGGCCCCTGCGCTATCCCCGAATAGGCGCACTCATATACTTGGGGACGCATGAGCAACTTGTAACAATATTAACGGAGCTAATTAAACTTCATGCAGCGCACCAATCATATTAATTTTTCATTTGTGTTTGTTGATCGTGTGCTGTGTCAAGCTAAACTAGCTCTGTTAATATATTTACCCTAACTTTTAGGCTTGGGTGTGGTAATGTAGAGTTGTCCAATGAAATCATGAGATCAACTCAGGCGCAGAAAGACAAATGTTCACGGGATGAATCACGGATCTCTTGCTCTTTTTCCTTTTTATTCTTTCCTTTGAAATAATGAATTTTTCTCAACTTGCTGCACAGCAAAAGCTGTAGCTTCGTCATCATCTAGCAACCAGATTGGTCCCTAACTTATACCTTGTCGAACCACCAGATTTGATTTTCCCATAATATGATAAAGTTGACCAGGTCAATAAATTGATTAGATTATTTTCACGAACAAAGTTTTTTCCTAATTAACCCTTGGCTATTTAACTAACAAATGCAGTTCGAACGAGTGGGCCAACCAGGTGTCAAGGAATTGCTACGCCGAGAGGGTGCCGGTAAGCGGGTCGAACTACACCGGCCCTTACCCGATCCAAATGCAGGTTGTGAGATCGGTGCTAGGTGCAATGCGTACACCGGTTAGCATGTTAGACATCACGACTCTGTCACAGCTCAGGAAGGATGCGCACCCGTCTATATACAGCGGGGACCTCACGTCAGCTCAGAGAGCCGACCCGGATCACTCGGCTGACTGCAGCCACTGGTGTTTGCCAGGGCTGCCTGACACATGGAACCAACTTTTGTATACCTTACTTTTTTTCTTTTAAAGGAAGATGAAAATTTGAGAAAAGATGTCTGTAATGAGTTGTAACTTTGATTAATTTGAAGCAATTGTATGTTTCCAGTTGTATGATTGATTTCTGTTTCGTTTTCCCCCTTTTTACCATTACTAGATAAATAATCACGTTTGTGACGCGATTATTGGATGAAAACCTCCGATTTTTTTTTTAATTCTATAAAAATATACTTCATAATTTAATACGATATTAGTTTTTCTTCATTTGGACATTCGTAAAAATTGCATCACCTTTTTTTTTTTTTTTAATTTGACTGATTCTTTAACATTGTAATTATTTCACAAAAGCAAATCGGGCAAAAGCAATTGTTCTGTTATTTTTTATTCACTCTAATTGAAAATGAATGATGGAAGTTTTAGTTACGAATTTGTAGACAATGACATTTTGAAAGTGTATTTCTTTTTTAATCACAAGTGTTTTCCTATTCAGATCTCTAGAAGATTTTCTATAATTCTTTGATTGTGCTTGATTTTTTTGCATTATAAATGCTTGACAAATGTAGACTGCGAAGAGAAGTCATTTTGTTAGTTCTAATTAATTTCTTCTACTCGCGCGGATGATAAATTTGTTCATGAACAAAAATAATTAAGCAGGTGAATATTTATTTTGAAGATGGCTAAAAAAAAGATATTAATTCAGATGTTTAAATTTCTATTTTATCATTTTAAAAAATACATATTCTATTCTCAAATATGTAAATAATTTATTATTGTTTGAAATACTAATATTTTTGTATGTTAAAATATGACGTCAAATTATGCCAACTAATCTGATTAATCAACCACATGACGATTTATCACCCGACGGTATTCTACATGTCCGCAAAGCACATATTATTTTTACAATATTTCTTCAGATATGTGGTAAATTAAATATAAAACAATGACGACGAGATTTTAAATTTTATAGTACATTAAATTATTCAGCCTCTGCTTAAAGACCTCGAAAATTATCCAAATACTTAAGTGTAAAATGTCTGAGCCATCAAACAAAAATCAATCAAATGGGAAATTTTATTTAAATAAAGCGCGGGCTTTTTAAAAAAATATGCAGTTAAGTAACTTCAAATGTAAAATTTCTGCACCATCTGATTAAGGTCACAAGAACGGAATTATCAAGGAAAAACTTCTAAATATCTTTTAAAAGCAGAAAGCCCGAGCCATTGAATCAAAGATTCAAAATCAAACGCATAGAATTTGTAATTTTGTATACAAAAAATGATCATGCAAATAACAGCTCCAAATAATTCACAAAATACTTTAGATGCCACACGCCATCTTGTTACATGAGTAAGTGCTAGAGAAAAAAATTTGTTATGCTATGATCAGTTATGTCACAGAAAATCACGTCACGTCATGTTATATTTGTTGATTGTGTGAAGGAAAGATTGGGTTTTCACATTAGAGGAAGTGAGGGATTTGATTGACATCAAATCAAATTTAATTTGATATTGATTTAAACATTCGATTTGTATCGAAATTTGTACGAATGGTTTCGTATCAGACTGCGGCGGAAAGAGAAAAAATATATTGTGACAGCGACATTACATCCAAAGGCCCAAAATTATTTCTCCACTAGGCCCAATCAAACAGTGGAGGCTTCGTCCAATTCTCTATTGCTCTACCTGACGCCACCTGATTCGTTGTCAAACTAGACTGTGGACCCCACTCACGGGTTTGGAACGGAGATTTCCTAAAGGATCTGCTGTGGCAAAAGGAGAATCATGACCTTGTCGCCTGAGCTTTACACTGGTACATAGATATGTTTATGCTGAATTCAGATCCTTTCCGGAACCGCAAAAAGAATCTTTTACAATTAGTTGATCCGGACCGTTCTTTTAAAAGCACAAATAATACTGACACCCTGCTCCACTCCGAATTGGCACGCTGAAGAGTAATCTGAACCGTTATTATGGTAATTGTAAAAAAAAAAATTTTTATGGTACTGAGGAATAGAGTGGAAAAAATGTGCCATACTATGATTAACACGCCGTGATTTGGGTCTCGTGCTGTGCTGTGATCAAGTTAATTTTTCACGTGCTATGTCGTGTCGTGACCAAAATATTAAGAGGTGGTCGTGACAGGCAAATGATCATGCCATGTGAGTTACACCGTGTCCAAACGTGATTCGTGTGACCATTTTATCATAATTTAAGTTAGTTTATTCAAGATTCACCATCTGATCAAGATTAACGGTTCTAATTACACGTGACTCGAATGATCATGTGCCGTGTTATGACTAGATATTTCGTGTGACGTGCCGTATCAAATTTTCAAAAGATAGTCATGGCACATAACCGACATAATTTTTTTTATAAACCATAAATAATTAAATCAAATTTAGGAAACCAATATGATTGCTTTTTTTTTTTTTGAAAAATCACAAGGACCGAATGGCCCATTCGATCTCCAAAATTGTCTTTTCCCCAGACCGAATGGGCCATTTGGTCTCACCTTTTTTTTCAGTTTTTTCACTGCTTCACAACTGCAGCCATAGAAGATCCCATCAATGCCATTTTTTTCTCCAGACCGAGTAGTGCGTTAGTAGGGGTGTCAATGGGTACGGTACGGGTCAGGTGGAGACATTTTCATACCCATACCCGTTAAAATTGACTTTACCCATACCGTACCCATATCTATTAAAAATTGATCTTACCCTACCCTACCCTTACTCGTTAATATTATCGGGTAACGAAACGGTAGCAGGTGAATAACGGATAATACTAGTATAATAATTAGTTTTATTATATTTTACAAATTAAACATCAAAAAATCATTCATTTCACATATACATAATTGCATTTCTAATAAAATAAAATAAAAATGTGCAATCAATTCCAACTAAATTATTTTTTTATAAAAAATAAAAATTCAAAAACACGAATATACATTTAAGTGAGTTGGAAATTGAATTGAATATATATTTAAGTGAGTTGAAAATTGAATTGAATGCATATTTAGATTTTATAATTATCCTATAGGGTAACGGGTACGAAATAGTCATTACCCATACCCTTACCCATTTATTTAACGAAAAAAAATTCTTACTCATACCTATATCCAGTAAGCTAATGAAAAAAAAATCTTATTCATACCCATCTTATCGAATACGATACGGGTCAGATAAACGGCTAAAAAGGTATCATTGACACCCCTATGCATTAGGTCTCCCATATTGTTTCACTGTTGTCACTTCTTCTATTACAATTTCCATGCTGTCTTCTGTGTGGTACATATTTATAGTAATTTAAATCTTGAAATATACATTAGAGATACTACCAAAAAGAAAGGAAACTAATTTAAAATTTTAAGTTGATGTGGGTTGCTATAGTTAGAATTTTTTTTTATAAATGTATAATTTCTTTTTGTGAGGAATCAAAAAGATAGAAAAGGAAATGTATAATTATTTTTAGAAATGCATAATGTATAATTTCTCCTCCTGACAAAATATTTAATATATTTGTACAAAAAAAAATTTTGAAAGGAAAAAGGAAAATAATTGCTCACAACATCGGCCACGCGAGAAATGCATAATGTATAATTTTTCCAGTTACACCATTGGCCACACAAGAAATTGGAAAAACTGAAAAAAAAAAAAAAGGTGAGACCAAATGGGCCATTCGGTCTAGGGAAAAGGCAATTTTGGAGACCAAATGGGCCGTTCGGTCCTTATGATTTTTCAAAAAAAAAAAGCAATCATATTGGTTCCCTAAATTTGATTTAATTATTTATGGTTTATAAAAAAAATTCTAACCGACACATGTATTGTACCATTATGTAATCGTATCATTCTGTGATAGAGCCGGCTCAGTTGTGCCATTTTTCACTCTACCAAGAAAGATATGGATTCGTTTATGCAAATGCACTATATGACAATATTCTTTGTGCAGAGCTTGATGGAAATAAAAAATGATATCTACTGAAATTCTTGATTGGATTTCAGGACTTACAAATTCTCTCTCTGACTCTATTCTAAGAGATAGTCCTGAAATCCGACTGAAGATTTCAATTGATTTGTACTCTTAAAATAAACAACCCTTAAACACATCAAATTGATGACTCTCCCTTGATGTTTCCTTAATTTTTCACCAACTATTAAGAAATATATATTTCAGCTTAGCATGCTATTTCAATAAAAATATAAAACAAGTTACTACGACCCGCAAGGGCCCGATTTCACCATCGTCGATGGTCACTGAGAGACGGATTTTGTTACTAGGAGTATTGACCAAAATATTCTAAAAATGGTATCCTAAGAACGGATTTTGTAGCAAGTAAACTGTCCAAGTGACTAGCTCTAGTTGGTGTATTAATTTGGTGTTGTGTTGAGTATCTCATACCGTACATGAATATACTAGAAGTTACAAGTGTCGTGTCATATTCAGTAAAAAGATACCGAGATTTTTATTTTTATTCAAAAAATAAATTATTTTATTATAAATAGCCAAAATCACGATAAAATTTTATTTCTATTCAAACCGTAAATAATATTTACAATTCGAAGTCACAATTCAAACCGTAAATATTATTTACGGTTCTAATTCAATGCAACTCACGATATCACAGCCGCTTCTCCTCTTGCCTACCTCCGATGTATCATCAACTTCAATGCGTCTCCCCCTATTACATATAACTATACACATGCATAAATGTCAATGTCATGTACTGATGTATATAATATGCATGTCAATGTCATGTACTGATGTATATAATTGGATCCAGTTTAAAACCCCAATCATGCACCGAATGTGGATTCAGTTTAAAACCCCAATCATGCATCGAACGTGGATCCAGTCTAATTGGATCTGCCGTGTAAAACCCCCCTGAATCTCATTGGTATACCATAGATATCCTTCACACCATACAGCTCAGTCAGACCCACTACCAGCTCCCTTATCACCGTATTCAACCCGGGACACAGCCCGCCGCATGTGACAATTGCAGCACAAACCTTAGACACATCGAAGTTGATGATACATCGTGAGTTGATGATACATCGGAGGTAGGCAAGAGGGGAAGCGGTTGTGACATCGTGAGTTACATTGAATTAGAATCGTAAATAATATTTATGGTTTGAATTCTTAATTCGAACTGTAAATATTATTTACAGTTTGAATTGTGATTTTGAATTGTAAATATTATTTACAGTTCGAATTAAGAATTTAAACTGTAAATATTATTTATGATTTGAGTATAAATAAAATTTTGTCGTGATTTTAGTTATTTATAATAAAATAATTTACTTTTTAGATAAAAATAAAAATCTCGAAAAAAGATATGATAATTGAGTATGGTATTCTTATGAACACAAGTTATACAACACAGTGTTAAAAAATGGTTTTATTTTTTTATAATATTTATAATACCCGTAGAACAAGTCAAAATAGTATTGAAGTCAAAAAAATTAAAAAAAAATCCAAACAAATATGAAAAAGAGACAATATTATGACAAAGAATTCTATTTTATCAGTTTTTATTTTTTATTTTTCCTCTTATCTTGCTTATCCAATTCAAATAAAATAGGAAATAAGAAAAAGAAGCATGTGTCACCCTGTGTCCATGTCGTACTTTGTACTTGATTACGCTATCATGCTTCGTAGTCTGGTCTCTCTAATAAGCATAGTAATAAGATTTTTGAATTATTCAGATGTGAGTAGTTGACGAATTAATCCGTATATTATGCAGTATACTCGAATTTTTTTTGAATTATTTACGAATTTTACAAATTATTTGTGAATTATTTTTAATTTATTTTCAAATCACAAATTTTTAATTCCATCAAACTTTTCCTGAATCATCAGGTTGTTACTATGCTAACTAGTACTAACAACATGTTCGAAGTTATTATAGAAATGCAGAATACCGATACACAGGTACCAACTACAAAAAACTCACAAAAGACTCAATATACCGTATACCAACAAGATCCCATCATTTAGAAACAAATAAAACTTACATGCAACCAAAACTAATAAGAATAGAAGAAAGATGTTATCGCGAGATAGATCAAGTCCAACAAACACATAAGAGAAAACAAACACAAGAAATAAGTGGTTCGGTCGAGCCTACTCCACTGAAAAGCAAACAATCGATAAACTTTACTATTAAACAAGAAATTACAAAAGTATTTCAATTATTAGTACAAACAATCACTCTACCTCTCTTTCTCTCTTCCTCTCTCTTTCTGTTTAGCACAAAGAGCAGCCGGCAACCATCCACCAAAAATGGCGTAGGTCTTCCAACAAATAGAGGGGAACAAAAGAGTTTGGGCTTAGGGCCGATTTGGGCCTAAACCCAAAAAATTCCAACACAACACATGGGCACATGACACTACATCTATAACGATTTGTGTCGTGCCTACTTCGTGATTAATTGATGCTGATCATTTCAGAAAATTGACAGAACTGGTACGGCGATCCTTGCTTACAACCACTGTGGCTACTTCAATGGCTGTGTTTCTCTTATACTAATGTGACATCAACATTTCTCCTACTTGGTTTCATCTAAAAAATGGAAGTCTCCTAAGAACAACAAAACATCTCCTTCATTTCAGCGTAATAAACAGTACCAGTAAATAAATAAATAAAAACCGATCACATACAAACTACAATTATTACAAAACTTCAATCGAGATCCAGTAAAGAGCAGAAATGGATGGTAATATTGATGTTGCAATATCCATTTACAAAATAAGGAAATATTTGATTGACCTGACATATTTTGATACTTCTTTAGTACTGAGCTATTTCAATCCTTTTCTTTTGAGGAAATATTTGAGCTTGGAATAAAGATACTGTCATTGATTGAATAACAGACAACGGCGAAAAAAAAATCTACTGAGCGATTGGGAGCATCCTTTAAGCAAATTGGACATTATTCTAATTATCTAGCAAAGCAGAATGATCATTCATATTGGTTTTCAGTTGAGGCAAAATTCGCATAAAATGGATTAAAATCTCCAATCCTGTTTTTTTTTAGGGATGGAGAAAATTTGTTTGTCCTGTCTTATTTTTCAAAAATTCACTCCTTTCCAAATATTTAATTTGAAAATTAATAATATCATTATAAATATTCAAATATGACGTGTCACCAGGAAAATTATTTTTATAATACTATTGTCTCAATAAATAAATAAAATGTATCAACCCGAATTTGTGAAATTTGAAATTAATCTCCTATTAAATTAGCAGCCCAAATATTATTGGGCAAGAGGTCCAAATTCTCTAGCTACTGTAGCAAGCTGACCTAGGAACAGATCCGAATTTAAAAGAAGAGAAAAAAAGAAAAAGAAAAAAAAAAAAAAAAAGCACCCCAGTACAGAATAACAGGTTTCATCAAATCAATTTCCTCGTAGATCCTTGTCATCCTAAATAGATTCTAGTGGGTTCCAAACTAATTCACAAGCGCAATTAATCTATCGTGTCGCGAGTTACTTCCATGCAGTGCCAAGTATTGTAACATAACTCACAATTGACTCATTCGTGTTTAATTTGTTTTTGTTTTTTTGATATTTAACATCAAATAAAATGTGAATTACAAATTATTTGCGAACAAATGTGAAACTTCTTTTTAACTTTTTTTACTTCATTGTGGTACTGAATCATTTTCGAATTATACTTGAATTATTCTCGAATCACAAATTTTTAATCTTGTCGAACTGAAACCGAACCATTCGTTTATTACTATGGTATCAATTGGCTTGCTCCAAATTTTGCTACATTTTAAATGCAACAGAAATTTCCAGAGTCTCATAGCCATTGCCCCATACCCGGAGCCACCGACTAAAATCAAGGTCTTGACGAATGTCAATGGAGTCGTTGATGTTGTCCCCCTGAAAAGTAGAAAGAGAGGTTTCACCAAACCGAATAATCTTGGTTTGTGTACTATTACAGTGGAGAGTTAATAATTGTTAATTGGGGGACTGTACTGACCCGTCCAAAATTTGCCTTCAAATCAGTGTCTGCCTAGATTTTTAGGCCAATCAATAAAAGAGTCGGCAACATGCCTTAGTTTCATGAATAATACTAATAATTTGTTTAAATATGAGACGGTGCGGTGGGACGGTTAGTTGGAAAATAAAAGTCTTAAAATTATAATTACTAAGAAGATCATTTCTCTTACGACATCTAACTTTTATAAAAAAAAATTAAAATTAAAATAAAATTATTTAAATATAATACAAGAAGAGAGATCTACTTAGACCCGATGTTGGTCACACCGAATTATATCTTATATTTTCAAAGAAATTTGATCTATAAGTACATTTTAATATATTCATCATGTTAAACAGTTTAAATCGATTGTTTGAACTTTGAAAATATAAAATATAATTCGGTATCAAAAAAAATAGTATAAATGCTTCCTCATAATACAAATTAATATGTCGAGCTAGGTAGCATAATAGTAGTTAGTAGGCCGCATCTTATTTTTCAATAATATTATGTACTCTCGATAATAGTTGGCTGTATATATAGCTTATTCATATCTTATAGTAACATAATAGTAGTCAGTAGGCCGCATCTTATTTTCCAATAATATTATGGAGTAGAACTAGGGTGTTTTTAAGTTTGTCAAGTCTCGTGGTGAACTCAAGTCTAAAATCTATCAAATTGATTTTAAATAACAAATTTGAACCATTTAAACCTGTTTACCTTACTAGTAATGCGTCTACATGTGAAAATTTTAAACATTCGAGTTAATTTACTATAAAGTTAGGTCAAAATTAGAATGTTAATAAATTAATTTTAATACATTCATTTTTTGAACGTTTTTGGATTGCTTGATTTTATACTAAATTAATTCAAATATTTAAAATTTTCACATTTAGATGCATCACTCATAAGGTAGGCGGATTTCAACGATTCAGATTCGTCATTTAAAGCTGATTTGACAGGTTTTAAACTTGAGTTCACCAAAGAACTTGATGAACTTAAGAGCACCCTAGTTCTACTCAATATTATGTGCTCTTGATAATAATTGCCGATTTTTTATTTATATCCAAAAAATAAATAAAATTTTAAAAAATATCCAAATCCTGACTGAAATTCAAAATTTGCCCAAATCGGTTATCCAATAACCGGATTTGGGACAAATGTCCGGTCAGTGGATTTCCGAACTCAAGAAATATAACCGGTTAATCACTAACCAGAAAGCTTTTAAAAAAAAAACAGAAATTTCTAATTTTTTGTATTAAAATATTAGAAATGTTGAATATATTTCTTTGAAAATAGATGAAATACAATATAATTTGATTTATTAGAAAGACTGCAACAAATAACCCGGATCAATATTTTTCAGGCCGGATTTTTCGCAGCTGTAAGAAAAATTAATATATTTCTTTATGTGTTATTGGAAAAAAAATAAAAATGTTTAGATTCTGAGTTATTGATCCCAGTTCAAAAGTCACTTCTAGGTAATCCAGAAAATATTGTGATCTTTCTAGTACATTTAATTTATAAAAAATTGTATCTATTTTGAGAATTTTTTTGAAAAAAAAATCATTAAATAAATTAAAGTTTTTGTTTTTTTTTTCAAAAATAGATACAACTTTTCATAAATTAAATGTCCTAGAAAGATCACAATATTTTCTGGATTACCTAGAAGTGACTTTTGAACCGGGATCAATAACTCAGAATCTAAACATTTTTATTTTTTTCCAATAACACATAAAGAAATATATTAATTTTTCTTACAGCCGCGAAAAATCTGGCCTGAAAAATATTGATCCGGGTTATTTGTTGCAGTCTTTCTAATAAATCAAATTATATTGTATTCCATCTATTTTCAAAGAAATATATTCAACATTTCTAATATTTTAATACAAAAAATAAAAAAATTAGAAATTTCTGTTTTTTTTTTTTAAAAAAAAAACAGCTTTCCGGTTAGTGATTAACCGGTTAAAAAAAACACAATTTTCCGGTTAGTGATTAACCGATTATATTTCTTGAGTTCGGGAATCCACTGACCAGACATTTGTCCCAAATCTGGTTATTGGATAACCGGTTTGGGTAAATTTCGAATTTCAGTCGGGATTTGGATTTTTTTTTAAATTTTATTTATTTTTTGGATATAAATAAAAAAAATCGGTAATAATTGGCTGTATAGCTTATTAATATCTTATAGTAATTAGACTAGAAAACATTTTATAGAATATGATTCGTTCGAGATCTATTCAGAAAAAAGTTTGTAATTAACTCATTTCATTCTTATTTATCTTGTCATTAAAGAATTCAAATTTGATCCAACTCGGCTAATTGCAAGAAGGAGAAAGTATCTTTCAATTATTACTATCCCTTTTTGTGTGCATCATGATTAATGAGATAATGAAATTTGTTATAAGAAGAAGGCAAAATTATTTTCTGACTCTTGATCTATATATATATATAACTCACAATATCAAATCGACGAATATCTTTAATCTATATGTGGTCACTTGTTAAAGTACGAACCCTCAAAGTTTCCCTTGATCTACTTGTTGAAAAATTGAGATCATTAGAAGCAACAAGGACAATTCATTTGCTGTCGACAATAAAAAATATATATTAATTAAGAAAGCAAAGCCCGGATTAAATGTACGTAATAACAGAAGTTCCGTGCTTTATGAACAACTGTTATTGTCCTTTATGATGGGCCACTCGACCAAATAATTTCCCAAATTGTCACTCCAGAATCATCCTCTATTTGATCTTTGGTTCCAGATCACATCTTAAATGTTTAATTTTTTATTTATTTAAATGTCAATAATACATCTGACATATTTTAGATGTTATTTTTGAGAATTAAACGTGTATTGAAAAGAGATGAGATACTAACCATCTTGACCCTTTTGTATATTCGAAGAACTCAATATAATGTTTTTGTTAAGAAAAAAAAGGATACATTAACAAATGTATTTTTTTAATTAATAACATTGATCATTGATAAAATTAATACAAAAATTGGATTCATATACTCTATAATTTAGCTTAATTGTTTATAAGACTTAATGCAATTGTAGATAATTATATTATCTATCAAATGACAAAATTAAATAATTAATTTTTAAACCTGCTTTAATTTAATGGACAATTTATTTATATTTTAAAAAATATATATGCTGCTTTATTTTCATATCACGATATCCGTGTGATGAATTTGACAGTTATCAAAATAATGTTGTTGTCAATATTACATTAGTTGTTGCCGACAATTGTCGACAACCTTCAAAAAAAAAATATTACATTAGTTGGATAGCAATTAGTTAGATAAGTAGTAATAGCATCACGTAATAAAGAATGTCAATGCATGACATTAGATTCACACCTAATTATTTTCCGTTTATATATTAAACGCATAGATATATGTCATTTCTAGGATTTTTTTCATATGTTGACTCGGTTAAACTTGCCAATAGAATAATAGAATATTATATTTTGAGTCTTGAAATTAAAGATGTGTAATGTGCTGACATTTAGAATACACTTATATATTAAAAGATAGAGAATAATTTTTACTTATATCCACTATTCACCAACATTAACACACATAAAATGATCCCCCATCTCTATATATAATATATCCATTTGATATATTAAAAAAAATACTGTCCAAATACTGAAAAGTTAAATTATTATCTTTTTAATTATTTTTTTGAAAAAAAAGACTGAAAAATCCGTTTCATGTTAATGAAACAAAAGTTAAATTATAGCGGAAATATTTTTGTGTATGCTATATATGTGCGAAAGTTAAACGCCCACATAACACCATCTATTTTATTGTCTCCAAGCAAAAACTGAAAAGTTAAATTATATGAAGTCTTCACCGTTTAAATATGATATGCATGATATATCAATTTGAATTAATTTGGAAAGCACTAACATGCAATTACTATGCGCTAATAATTGATTGTACGACTAAACTATTTGAAGATAAAACAAATTCCTCGAGTCTGTATCCCACATCGTCGATCAGCAGACGAAGTGAAAATGAATAAACAAAGAATATAGCAAAATGGAAAAAAAACATTATGATAGGTCTTTTTCAAACCTAATTTTTTTTATTCTTGGAATAAATAAACACATAATTAAACATGTACTAACTATTTTAGCAAAAAAAAATTATATCGTAATTGCTGAATAATTCAGCAGTTTGCATATATAAGAGGAGAAGCATGATAATTGTATCTCAAATAAAATTCTTGAACATGTCATCCAAGTAGTTTAATATAAAAAACTTTCAATGTTATCTAACTTTTATTTCCAGCATTAATATCCAAATATTTAAAGTTCTCTTTATAACATTTTAAATGCTACCCACAAGCATTTAAACCTCTGTCTGCAAAGATTAAAATTCTAAGGAAAAATTTCTGGTGTACCTATCCAAACTTTTGAAATAGCCAATATCCTCACTAAAAATACTATAATATCCAATATCCCCACAAAAAAAAAAAAAAAATTTCTTTCTCCTATCCCCTTTTATTTATTCTATCTTTTATCTAATTATTTTAAGAATTAAATTGACCATTATACCCTTTTTTTTGAAGAGAGGTGTCCAATACATCTAATTATTTTTCTTCTAATTGCCCTGACTTGAATTCCTTACCGGGTTTCCTGAAAAGAGAAACGTTGGTGTCTATGTCCACATGGCAATTAGAAGTGCATTTCATTTGAGTAATCTAGATTTTAGATGTTAATAATTGATTTCGTATCGGATAGCCTACAAGAGCAACACTTTAATTCGGATTAGAAAATAAAGTGATAATTTGTTGAAACCAGCAACTACAGCTTATCTTTTCTTTACAGTTTTTGTCTGATTTATGATTAAACTGAGAAATTGGGTTTAATTATTAAGGGAATTGATTAAATTGTTAGTGGAATCAATCTGAGATCCTCCAAAGAACAAAGAAGAACAAGGACGGATGACCAGGAGGGAAAGGTGAGGCAAATAGTACTATACCGGAAGAAATGGAAGAGGCCATCGATGAAATATATTTCTATTTGTTGTCCGCCCATCAGATTCTCTTATCAGAAATAATAGACCAAGCATTGCAAAAAGAACCTACCCCAAGAGAGCATTGATTCCAATTGACTCGGTGGTCAAAATAGCATTTGATAGGCTTAAAACAAGAAATGCAACAATTGCATAATAGAGAAAAAAACAAAAACAAAACAAAACTGGGTAAAATAAGAAGAAGCATTTTTGGTTCTTTAAGGAGGCTTTTTTTTTTTTTTTAGCATTCATGAAGTAGGTCTAACTATTTCCGCTTTGTTTAGATGATATATTAAAAAAGGGATTGAGGCACGATCATGGCTTTTTGGAGCGTTCTGGTACCAAAACTCCATAGGCCATAGGTAATTTAGACCCATTCTCACTCTAACAAGGCTCAAGGACCTTCTCAAATTTTCTGAATCGGACAGAGTAAAAAGTTCTCTAGCAAAATCCGAATTCAAGATTATTCGAATAGCACAGCCTATTTGGGAGAGATGAGGTATAAATGTCAATTTAATTTTTAAAATTATTAGAAAAAAATGTTAAATGAGTAAATGGGGATAGATGAAAATTTAGTAAGTTTTAATGGGATATAGGATATTATGATGTTTGATGAGAATATTGGCTATTTTAGAAGTTTGTATGGGTACACTAGAATTTTTTTTGAATTTTAAATATGTATAGTTTTAACTCCTAACTATTTTTATTTTCAAGCCAAAAACGAAAAGATTCATTTCACCAACTTTTTTTTATTTTTTATTTAATCATTCTCATCCATCTTTTCGACGTTCCGTGATGAATTTTGCGAATCTAAAAATATAAACGTTTTTTATTCATTATTCTCTTTCAAATGAGATCCATGAAGAATAACTTTTTGAGTTATATTTGTGTCGTAATTTTTTTTACCACTTTAAATCTTTGTGACTTTCAGTTTTTTTTTTTAATTTTGCTTCAAAATAATTTAAACCTCATGTACAAGCATATAAACCTCATTAATAACACTTTAAATCTCTATAATAAAACATATAAAAAGTAATTAGGAGTTAAAACTACGCATATTTAGAATTTTATTGTTTTCAGATAGAAGTTTACATGCTTACGAGTAGCATTGTAAAATGTTATAAATATAATTTTAAATGTTTTGATATTAGCGCTGAAAATAAAAGTTAGACAATATTAAAAGTTTTTTTGGTTAAATACTTGGAAGACGCTCTTGAGTATGATGGATCGAGGTATCAGAACATTTCTCATAAGAGGATTTGGCATCACATCTCATGATAGAACGACTCACGATATATATAGTTTTGAAAATAAATATGAAAGTTAAGCCTCCAGATTTTATTAATAATGATACCAATAGTGTCCCAAGTTACAAGTTACACCGATTCATAAATTTAGTATGAGTAATTGTACCTTCTTACTACAAGCTAGAATGGGACACTATCCGCAAAGGTAAAAAATAACTATCTGCGAGGATATACCAACATAAATGTGTTTTTTCTATTAGCAATGGTAGTACCTTTTAATACAATTTCTAAAATAAATTTAGAATCAACTAATAAAAGGTTAATTTGCGAATCCAGCCAGAATGGTTCGGCCCGTACAAACTATGGAACCATTTTAGTCCAGCAGTTTATATCTGCGGAACTACTCTACTGATTTTACAGATATAATACGTGAAAGTAGTAAAATTAAAAAAAATTCGAGAAAAAAATGATTTTTTTTTTCAAAGATGCTAAAGAAAAATCGGCACATAGTCATCAACATGGTTGATGGTTATGCAATTCAATATACATTTTTTGTATATATAAAGAAAGAATATATAATGACTTTAAAGTTAAATTAACCAGAAACATATATACATGAACTTTTTAAAACGACAGGATTAAATTTAGGGTTCACTATCTTTACAACCACCTTTTGTAGTTGTGTCGTGTTAACTAAAGACATGTCTTTACTATAATTTGTACTATGATAGTTGCTTGCTTTACCGACATTTTTATTTTTACCCAATTAAAAAATTATTTTAATAATAATAACCAAGGTTTAGGAATAATTTGAAAAATATACAAACCGTGGAATTTCGTTATGTGTCATTGTAAAAAAAAAAATATATATATTTTATTTTTCAGGCCGGATTTTTCACGGCTGTAAAAAAAATTAATATATTTCATTATGCGTCATTGTAAAAAAAAATACTTGAATTTTGAGTTATTGATCCCGGTTCAAAAGTCACTTCTAGGTAATATATAAAATATTGCCATCCTTCTAGTACATTTAATTTATAAAAAGTTGTATCTATTTTTTTAAAAATAAAAATTTTAAGTTATTTAATGATTGTTATTCAAAAAGAATTCTCAAAATAGATACAACTTTTTATAAATTAAATGTACTAGAAGGATGACAATATTTTCTGTATTACTTAGAAGTGACTTTTGAACCGGGATCAATAAGTCAAAGGAAGCTGATAATTGTACCCCAAACAAAATGCACGCGTGCGTCCCGCAGCCTTCTAGAATGTCGGTGACAAAACGAGCATGTTTTACTTCATACAACGTAATAACATTATGAATCTTTATTTATTGTACAACATTTCGCTGCATGAAGCGAAAAATACTTTGTTCAAAAAGTTAACAAAAGCAGCGCCAAATGCAGCGAAACAATCGTATAATTTAAACATATAAAAGAAAGCGTTTAATCCACTACGTTCTAGTGTTTAACTTTCATTGTAAATGAGTTAAATTTTAATTTAAAAAAAAATGAATCCCCCAACATGTCCCAGAGCACAAATTTACATTTCTAAATTTGAACCAATACCCCAGCGCATCCCCGAGCATAAAATTTAAAGCTCTAAATTTGTACCAATACCAAAGCGCATCCCCTACCAAAATGTTTACAGCTCTGAATTTTATGTTAGTCAAAACTACTAGTTCTAAGTAAGCAAAACTCTATTAAATAACAATGAAACTACTGGTTCAAAACAACAATTGTTAGCAGCCTCATCTGTTGTTCGTACAATAATCTTTTACGTCTATTTGACTAATTTGCAAAAACATACAATTATTGAATTTTACGATTTCTTCTATTTTGAGAATATGTAGATCCAAGAAGAGTA
This sequence comes from Carex pumila, assembly GCA_033356055.1. Taxonomy (NCBI): domain Eukaryota; kingdom Viridiplantae; phylum Streptophyta; class Magnoliopsida; order Poales; family Cyperaceae; genus Carex; species Carex pumila. The sequence goes on from JARJHM010000033.1 coordinate 134,625, forward strand.
AGAACTGTTGAATAATAAGCTTGGACTGAAGAAATCATGAAGACCTTTATCAAGAATACATATTGTAAAATCAAATGCTTGGTAAAGTATGTGTGAGGTTGATTAAATTGAGATAAAACGTTATGAACATTTTTAAAACGTTGGTAACGTTTTATAATAATCAGAAGCCTCAAAAGAATCAAGTTATAACGTTATACAACCGTTGTAACGTTTTACAAACGTTATAACGGTTGATAAACGTTGTAACGTTTAAAAGCTACAGAACAACTGGAGTGCAGCTGTTCAATACAAGCAATAAACGTTGTAACGTTTATAAATCGTTATAACGGTTTTGAAACGTGGTAACGGTTATAAAACGTTGTGTAACGTTTTCTAAGCTGTCAGAGAATTAAAACCCTAAATCGTATTTGAATAAAACGTTGGTAACGTTTAATAAAACGTTGGTAACGTTTTATGTCAAACAGCTCATTTTTGAGCTGCCACTATAAATAGACTGAAGGGATCACTTTCAAATCTATCTCAGCCGACCCTAATCATTTTAAAAGCGATTTTCTGAGAGCTTAGCCTACTCCATTGTTGTGAGAGCTTAAAACTTCAAAATCCCTCAAGCAACCTCAAACCTACTTCACTAATCTTGATCTAGATTAGGTTAGAGTGATCTATTGAGTGTTTCTCTTGTTCTTGAGTAGCTTGTGTGACTTCCCTTGTTTGTAAGGGCTTGCCGGCTCAAACCTCGAGTTGCTCGTGTGACTTCCCTTGGTTGTAAGGGCTCGCCGGCACTCATCTCTCGTTGGCCGTGACTTCCCATTTTGTAAGGGCTCACGGTTCACAATTGTAATCCTTTCATATTGGGTAATAGAAAGGCGCACCTAGAAAGAGGTTGCGACGCCCCGGAGACGTAGGCCATTGTTTTGCCGAACTCCGTTATCATCCCGCGTGTCAATTTCTCTAAACTCATCTATTTACTTTCAATTGTAATTTATTTTCAGTTTTTGTTCAATTAGAGGTGCCCCTAAGTACAACATCATCAATTATTTTATGTTAGTCAAAACTCCAACAATTACAATTTCTAAGCATGCACACCTCTGTTAAATAACAATGAAATTACTACTTCGAAATAATCATAAAATTAGAACTTGTCCTAACAATGTCAATTTCTAAGCATGTAAAACTCTATTAAATAACAATAAAACTACTACTTCGAAACAACAATTGTTTACAAAACAATATAAACATGTGTGTAAAGCATATAAATCTGTGCAAGTAAACCAATATATACTGGCAAGAAAACAACATTTTAAAGCATATAAACCTGTGTTTACAAGCACATTTTAAAGCATATAAACCCGCGTTTACAAAAATTTAAAAATTTGTGTTACAAATATATAAACCTGTGTTTACAAACACATTTTAAAGCTTATTCTTCAAATATATTTTAAAGCATATAAACCTGTGTTTACAAACATTGAAAAATCTTCATTTAATGGATTACTTGTTCAAAATAGAGACTATATTTTTAGTTATTAAATATAAAAAACTGTTAATTTGCATAATTAAAATTAGAACCAATCCCCCATCGCGTCCCCGAGCTAACTGGATTTAAATTGTACTTTAAATATTTTAAAGTACGTTTAAGTAAGTAGTTAATTAATGATTAGAGGACCGTTAACAATCTGGGGGACTAATTCGGGAATTGGTGATTACAACTGTTTCTAACAGATTGTCTACAAAATTAAAGCACAAGACAAAAGCATGCAAAGCTAACGTTTAAAGCAATCATTGTAAAACTGCAATGCGTTAAAATAGCAATTTGTTAATTAATAAAAAATTAATAAATTACTTTTATTAGCGGACGGTTAAATCCAGTTAAACCAGTTCGAGGACGGGCTCAGGTTTGGTGGCTCGGGGTACAGAAACATTTCTCTAAGTCAAAATCCAAGCATTTTTTTTTGTTTACAATAACACACAATGAAATATATTAATTTTTCTTATAACCGAGAAAAATCCGACCTGAAAAATGTTGATCCAGGTTATTTGTTACAGTTTTTCTAATAAATTAAATTATATTGTATTCCATCTATTTTCAAAGAAATATATCCAACATTTCTAATATTTCAATACAAGAAATAAAAAATAAATACAAATTTCTGTTTTGTAAAAAAAAAAAATTGGAACCGTGGAATTTTTTCACGTGTTGGAATTAAAATTCCAAGCCGTGGAAAAATTTCACGGTTTGGATATTTTTAAAATTATTCTTAAACCTTGGTTATTATTATTAGAATAATTTTTTAATTGGGTAAAAATAAAAATGTCGGCTTGCTTTATTTAGAGTTCTTAGTTTGCCTCACCGTGCGATTTTTGTTATTTAGAAATAAACAAATTTATTTAAATGAAACAAGCACTTTTGATATGGAATTTCTAAAAGGTAACTTCACTGTAGAAGTGCTACGTTGAAAGGTGGAGAGTTTAGATTTAAGATTCATAGATTCATGACATGCTTCCACCGAGCTGCATGCTTTTCAAAAATCCCGCACCAAAGATTCTTGTTTCGTTTAAAACTTTTAATGAATTTGTTTATTTCTAATTAAAAAAATCCTCACCGTGTTGTCACGCTTCTATATTGTACATGTATAAACAAATAATCATTCTGTATTAATAACGCATTTCTAAAAAAAATATCCTTTACGCAGGAAAATTTGAAAATAGGACAATTATACTAAAGTATATTTAAATCTTATAGTATATTTAATTATTTATTAGTATTAACTTATATATCTAAAATTTTAAAATATGTAATTATAGATATCTTCTCTGCTATTTAGATAAGATATCTTCATGAAATTTGATTTAATTAATTTAGAATTTAATATTCCAACCCATCAAAATTTAGTAAGGCCTCAACAGTTACAGAATTTAAATTATTTAATGGAAGACTAAACAACTCCCAAATTAATTTAAGTCTGATACACCCTAATAAACAAATAAATGCCAGAAGGGAAAAAAAAAAAGTAATTAAAAGTAACCGTTTCAGATGCAAATTAAAGCTTATGCGCGACTTAGTTACACTATTCGGTTTGAATCTGGGATAGTGGACCGCACACATCCCAAATAACAAGTCTGAATCCCGAAGTAATCTTGAGCAACGGATTCGAATCAGACGGTCCTGATCTAAAACCCAAAAGTTGCGTTAGTTTAGTGGATCCGGAGTGACCCCTATTCAACAGGGCTACTATTTGAAGAAATGAGCTACTTTTGCCTTATCCAGCTATTTTTTTTTTTTTTTTACCAAAATTAGAACCCACTTGTGTTATAAGATCGCAAGACTAAAAATATTAAAGATCAAATAGTCCGGATCAATAATGACAAACTATACAATCACAACAATAATCGGAAATACGCACTATGAATTTGCTTCAGCTTCACTCAGAGGCCATAGCAAACACGACCCCACAATTGCATAAAAATGCCTTTTCTTTCAACCCTTTAGTACTTGACATTTTCTTATTAATGGGTCTCTAACGAACCTCAATAATGTAATCATGCTTTAATTTCACATCCTCGCTTCACACTCTCTTAATTTCTTTTTTCGTTCAATGAAGAAGACACATAGAGGCAAACTCTCTGCCTCAATTGCGGTATCACTGATAGGTGGACTCGCACTTTTCGGTCTCGTATTCATCGAAGATTTACGCATAGTCACTGGGATATCCATCATCAAGCTAAATGCTTCTAGGCTTCATGGCATTTATAATTCTACTATGATTCTTCGGAGAGGTACATATATCCCTTCATTAAGTTATATGTGCTATAGTTTCAGCTTCAATATTGATGAATTACATCACATTTTACATAGGAGGACAGGGGAAGACATTAGAGGAGAGAATGAATGATGAAGATGCCAAGGTGATGTTTGATCCCAAATGGTGTAGCGTGACAGATGGCAAATGGGTTTTTAATGAATCCAAACATTTGCCATACGATGATACCACATGCCCATATATTGATAAACAAGTGAGTTGTGGAAGGAATGGAAGGCCTGACAAGGAATATTTGTACTGGGAGTGGAAACTTGATAACTGCACTTTACCAAGGTTAATTCCCGGCATTTTTTACAGTTTAATTTCTTAAAATAAAATTGCCAAGTAAATTAATTGTTTTATTATTATTTTTATTAAGTATGTGTCCTGAAATGGGTTTTTTTTTTGTTTTTTGTTTCCAACAAATATAAGAGTTGGGTTTCCATTTAAGGAAGAAACAAATAATAATTCACGGTACTATTGCACAATTGATTCAAAGCCCGTTTGAAACCCATTACAAGCCCAAAATTGGCACTAGCTTCATCAGGCTACAATGAAGACATCATGTAGAATATAGCATTAACTTAAATTTCACTCTCAATAATAATAAAATTTTAAGTATTTAACCTTAGAAATATCCTTTAACATATTCTTAGATTTAGTTATTCCATGTAAACCATTAGCAAGCATGAAATTTTGTTGTTGTTTGTTTTGTAGATTTGATGCAAAATCTATGCTTGAAAAGATTAGAGGAAAGAGGATGATGTTTGTCGGGGATTCGCTTCAGCGAGCCCAATGGGCATCTATTGCGTGTCTCGTGCATTCTGTCATACCCGCAAGCGAGAGATACATGCGCAACGATAATGGTGTCTCTGTTTTCACAGCCATGGTACATAATGAACAAATTCTTAATTAGCACATCCCACAATATACACATAATGAATTCATCTATGAGATTCATCAGTTGATTGAAAACTGTTATTTTGTTGTAATTAGGAATACAATGCAACTATCGAGTTTTATTGGGCACCTTTTCTGATCGAGTCAAATACCGACGGGCAAATAATCGCAGATCCAAACCGACGAATATTGCACGTGGATGCAATTGCGAATCATGCGCAACATTGGGTAGGGGTCGATATACTTGTGTTTGAGACGTACATTTGGTGGATGAGTGGACAGACAATTAAATCTGTGTGAGTTGAAAAGCTAGAACATTAATCTTATTTAATTTCCCCCCCCCAAATTATTGGAAAAAAAAAAAGAAGTCTTATAGGTCCTTTAAATTGATTTTTTTTCTTAGATAAAGATGATAATTAAACTTTCTGACTTTAAATATTTACAAGTAATATTTTAATTAAATTTTAAATTCTACACGGGTAATATCTTTTAACAACTATAAATTAGACGGATTTCACTTTAAACTAAAAAGTTTGAAACTTGTATTTGCTTTATTTGCTTGCTTTTTATTTTAAAAACAAAAAAACAAAAAACGGTGCAAATTTGTACCATCTTCAGTTATCACTCCGTCGTAGTCGCAAGGCACTGAGTGAAAGAGCACAGATGATCAAGAAATATTTTTCATTGTTGAGGGGTATTCTGGGGGTGTGAAATTGTAGTTTGAGGTTCTATAAGTTGTTAGACGAATAACTTCTTTTTTTTCACAGTCAATAATTTTGTAAATTTTTATAGGTGGGGTTCTTTTGCAAATGGAGAAGAGGGGTTTGAAGAATTAGATAGTACCGTTGCATACAAAATTGGGCTCAAAACATGGGCCAACTGGATTGATTCTGCATTGGACCCAAATAAAACAAAGATTTTCTTCACTACCATATCCCCCACACATATGAGGTAAAATTAATTCTGTCACTTAATATTTCTTCAATTTCTCCTTCATTTACTTTTTGTTGCTTTCCCTGTTTAAACACCTGTATGATATTTTTTTAAGGAAATTTTTTTATAAGAGCACTCGTATATTTTGTTGTTCATCATCATATTTTATCAAGGTTCTAAATAGCGTTTATCGCGTCATAGTGGGGAGCCTCCAAAAAAAGCTATAGCGAAAAGCGATGCTATAGCGAAACCTATTCCAAATAGCGTTTTTTATTTTTATAAAAATTATATTATATATTTGTACTAAATATCAACATTATTTAGTCTCATAGAACAATAAATAATATCAAATTGATTAAAAAATTATAATATTCATATTGAACCAATACAAAGTCCAAATTGCGACTCAAAATATCTATAGTAATACTAATATCATAAACTATCGATCTTTTTCTATTTAAAATATCTTCAATATCATAACATAATTTATCTTTTTTCTATTTAAATTTCAAATTAACCTAGAAATTGAAAAGAAAAAAAAATTATACTTCTAGTAAAATAAACAGATGATCCTTGAAGAAATTCTTTTACTAATATCATAAACTATCGATCTTTTTCTATTTAAAATATCTTCAATATCATAACATAATTTATCTTTTTTCTATTTAAATTTCAAATTAACCTAGAAATTGAAAAGAAAAAAAAAATTATACTTTTAGTAAAATAAACAGATGATCCTTGAAGAAATTCTTGTTAGTCCCTAAAATTTTCATAAGTTAGCAATTATTTATTTGATTTATCATCAGTTAAAAAAAAATCAAGAGCAAAATGAAAAATGATTATAGCGGACCTGAATTTGATATAATGTAATATTCATCAAAATTAAACAATATCTTCACAATTTATTTATTTTAAAGCTCATATAAATTAAAAAAAAAAACAATAAATGTTGCATAGCGCGTGCTATTTGCGCTACACGTTATACACTATAGCGGACCGCTATTACCGCTATAGCGTCTGTAGCGTAAATAGCGTGTTTTAATGCCATAGCATAGCATTTGGTCTCCAAAAATGCTATAGCGCGCTATTTAGAACACTGTATTTTATAAAGGAAACATTTATCATTGCTTATCAATCCAATGTAGAATCAGGAGCTTGCTCCTCTATGCATTGTCCAGGGTTGTTCAGTCACTCTCATAATTTAAACAAAAAAAATTATGTATATTAAAATTTAATTTAATTTTTATATTTTTTATATAGTTCATCTTTCTTTGTAAATTATTACATGTGTGCTTGTAACTTAGTGATTAGAATTTTAATTTGTTATTGTAAGACTTGAATTTAAGCTTTGGTTATGCATTATGTATTATAAAGTTTAGTCTCTCTTATCTAATTTTTTAGTTCCACTCTGAAGTATTTAAAATAATATCTCAAACAGAAGTGCGGACTGGAACCACAACCAAAATATAAGGTGCTTCAATGAAACAAAGCCAGTACTGAGGAAAGGCTACCGGGGAACCGGCACGGACCAAAGAATGATGGACATTGTATCGAGCGTTGTTACGAGAATGAAAACTCCGGTTACATTTCTCAATGTGACGCAACTTTCAGAGCACAGGATCGATGGACACGTGTCGGTCTACACTGAGTCGCAAGGAAAAGTCTTGACGGACGAGCAAAAGGCAGACCCGGAACGGTATGTGGATTGCATCCATTGGTGCTTGCCGGGCGTACCCGATACATGGAATCAGCTCCTCTATGCTTATTTGTAAAAACTTAAATTAGAAGCACCCTTAAAAAGTATGCTTAGTTGTTCCAGAAGAGTGGACAACTAGGTACATTAATTATTAAATGACTAATTAATTAGTTAATTAATGAAGCAAAGTTTTATTGGGATATGTAGACTTATATGCAGTTAATTGCATGGATTATTATTTGCAGTAACATGCAAGTGAATCAGAAAAAAGTGTTCCAGTTAGGGGTGCAAACAGATAGGATAATATCCGACTGTATCTGAATTCATATCCGAAAATTTTATACGGATATTCAATATCCGAATATTCGTGTTGATATAGATACATATATGGTTTTGATTTTTAATTATTCGAATCCAAATAGTAGACATATACCAGTTTAATATATATTATAAGAATAATTATAACAAACCCCCCACTCTCATCCCCCCATTTTTCCCGCACTCTCTCTTCCTTAACTGCCATATATCCCCCCACTAATTTCCCTAAAAGTTTCCTTTTATCCCCCCACTAATTATAAGAAACCCCCCACTCTCATCCCCGCATTAATTATGCCTTCCTCTAATATCAATTCCTGCATTAATTATTCCTTTAAAAACAATCTCTGCATTAATTATACTGTTATCTAAAAACAATTTCCGTTAATAATGCGTATCTGTTAATTGATGTTCAAAAAAGTATTTATCATTATTTTTGAGAAGTATTTATCCTTGTAACATAGAGTATTTATCCATGTAACATAGAGTATTTATCATTATGTCTGAGAGTATTTATCATTGATGTTTTTGCTGTAAGTTGCAATTATGTCTGAGAAGTATTCATCTATGCAATACAAAGTATTTATCTATGTAACATAAAGTATTTATAATTATGCATGATAGTATTTATCATTGATGTTTTACTGAAAGTTGCAAGTATGTATGAGAAATATTTATTCATGTAACATAAAGTATTTATCCATATAATGTAAAGTATTTATCCATGTAACATAAAATATTTATCATTATGTCTCAGAGTATTTATCATTGGGTGAGGGGATTGTTTATTTAATGGTCTCCAGTTGTGCGGGGACGATTCAAAAAAAAGGAAATTTTGTGCGGGGAGAATTAATGGATTTATTTATTCTTTCATAAATAGAGATCATTGCATAGGGTTTAATACCTGACAAATTCAAGTTAAATACTTCGATGCTTCAAGTTAAATACTAACAGTTTTTTAAACGCTCATTAATGATTGAGTGGTCCCCCCATGTTTAATGGTCCCCAGTTGTGCGGGGATGATTCAAAAAAAAAGGAAATTTTGTGCGGGGACAATTAATGAATTGATTTATTCAGTCATAAATAGAGATCATTGTATAGGGATTAATACTTTGCAAATCCAGGATAAATACTTTGATGCTTCAAGTTAAATACTAACATTTTCTGCGGAGTATTAATGATTGAGCGGTCCCCCCCAATGACTTTTTTGGCAGTTAGTGCGGGGTTTTTTGCGGGGATAGACCTGCGGGGATTGTTATCAGCGTCCATATTATAAATGAGGAGGGATCAAGTTACAACAATTTTTGAGTTACAACAAGTTACAACAAGCATTTTTTTACATTTTCAAACTCCAAATCGTCGATCCAAACCGTTAGATGTCATCTCTACAATAAAATGTGCTTGGAGACCAAATTTTATATTTTTTTGGAATTTTTTTACTATTTATTAAGATGAGTACAAAAACTAGTCAAATTCAAACCATTGAATTTTGTACCCATCTTAATAAATAGTAAAAAAATTTCAAAAAATATAAAATTTGGTCTCCAAGCACATTTTATTGTAGAGATGACATTTAACGGTTTGGATCGACAATTTGAAGTTTGAAAATGTAAAAAAATGCTTGTTGTAACTTGATCTCTCCTCATTATAAATATATTTATGTATATATCTACGGATATCCTATATCCGATCTGTATCCATACCTATCCGTATCTGAAAAATAAAAGCGGATATGAATATAGTTTTATCACTATCTGATCGTATCCGATTCATTTGCACCCCTAGTTCTAGTGCATCGGAGGTGTTAAGCAATCCTCTTTATAGGAGTTAGTATTAAAAATTTAATCTTTATTGTTTGGCAAGAGGTGAGGGTTAAGAAATTTAGATTAATACAATAAAAAAATGTTATATTATGAGAAATATTGTAAATGAACAAAATGACCCTCATGTTAGTTTTCTCATGAAATATGGTTATGACACTTTTATATTACATCAATTTATTTTTATTAATATTTTATTTTCAACATACATTTATTTACACCAAAGCAGCTATTAGGGCTGCTAATGATCAAGGCTCAAACTCGATTCAGTTCAATGAGAGAAGCAAAATAATTCGGCTCTAGCTCCTCTTGGTTTTGAAAGAAAAAACTCGACTCAGCTTGACTCATGAAATACTTAACTCGACTCAGTCCGACTTGATCCGGCTTATGAGTCAGCTCATATTTTAAGTTGATGTTTTAAGCCTACTTAACGATATTATAAAAGAAAGTTCTTTGTTGCATTTTGTTACTAGCTTTTCTTAAAATAAAATATAATTCTTGCGAGTAGAATAAAATATTTTATACAAATTCTTTTTGGACTAAATTTATGATTGGATTCTAGTAACTTTCATATTTTATGTGACGAAAATATATTGTAACTTACAAAAATTGTTGGAATAGAAGTATTAATCGGTCTCTACAGATAATCCATTAATTTGATTCCATTTTTGAAATTAAAATAAAAACAATTGATCTTGTTTTCAATTTTTTAATTTCCGTATTCTATAAATAAAACAAATTATAGGGATCGAAATATCTTTCTATTCTGGAGTCGAAATTTGTTTTTGCAACTATTCTTTAGCCAGTCTAATCTAAATTAGAAAGATATTTTTATTGATGATCTCAAAATGTAGATTGACCGTATCAAAATCCTTACTAGATTGACTACAACTAAAAATTTAAAATCTATAATCAAATTTCATCAAATTTTGATCAAATTCAGTTCAAAACGGTTTTTGTGATTTAGATGAACCGAGTTAGATTATGCAAAACTAGAACGAGATAATTTTTCGTTCTTCCTTTGAAGTCGGACCCTTCCTTTTGAGATTGAGAATTGCTTGGGCAGAATGGGTGTTGGGGAATACATGCTGCTAGATGGTGTAATTTTATTTTTTCTAGCCTATTATGTATGATCTTATTATGAACAGGAAAGCAATCATCCACATAGTTTGTGGTTCACAGTACACATGCGAACAAGCATAAATTAAGAGATAATACCTCTCTAAATGAATGGAGGAAGAATGGCCAAGTGCTAGTGCCTAAGTCTCTCTTGTGCCTTCTTCTCTAAGTTACCAAAGTTAGCAACCTCAAAGCTCGCTCACCCAAGATTTGATAGAAAGAGAGGTTGTTCCTATATTAAAAGTACTAAACCTCTCCAAGATCAAATTATTTTCCTCCTTTGTTTATGTACTCATTTTTTCTTCAAGAAATAATGAATCAAAACAAACAAATGTTCAACACATGAGCCTCTCAAATGAGAGAAAGATGATCAAAATGAAATAAATAAAACAATCAAGAAAGAGCTCTAGATCGAGCAAGAGAAGAGGAGAAGAAAGACACAAAAATCTCAAAAAATCAAGATTTTTGGGCTATGACCGGAGATTGTGGCAGGAAGTGGTGGTCGGCGGCCCAAGAAGAGCTTCGGCCTCTTTGTTGGTTCGGCCAAGGGGGGAGAGAGGATAATGAGGGGTGGAGAAAGAAAGGGAATGGAAGAGGATATAAAGCCCTCCCCTCTTGATATTTGTGTAATTACAACTTTGCCCAACCAAGATGTGGATGAGTCTTTCATGCAAAATATCTAAGGGCACTATTGTAATAGAATAATAGTTAGTCCAATGGACAAACAGTCTATCCAAATATTCACTCAAAATATTATGGACCAAACTCCTCCAAGAAACCTCCTCTTTCACTTCAGATGATGACTAGTCAACATTTCTCCCTACCAGATTAGCATTCCTGGCGGTTGACTTTTGTTGACCAAGTCAAGCAAAAGTCATTTCAGCCATAAAAACCAAACTGTAGCTCCTTTGCGTGTATTCCACATCACGCAATCGTTGAAACAAGTTCTATCCAATAGCACAATAATATTGACCAATTGGATAAGTTTTCCAAATGTCTTTCTTTTGTTTAACCAATTTAAGCAGTTCCTCTTATTAATTTGTAAATAGCCCGTATCAAATTAATTTGTCCTTTGATCAACTCTTTTAGTGTTGATTAAATATAATGATCCCATTACATACTTGGTGTTATCACACGACACCATTAAGTATCATAACATTTTATGATATCTCATTAGGGTCCTTATTGGGTGTGACCGCTTTGGATTAGTATTTGATGGAATCAAAATCAATGCTAATAATATTTATACCCTAATGTTTTACTCTACTGTCAATTCACAAGCGTATGAATGTAGTGTATAGTATACATTGGGGTGTCGATCCACAGGGATGGTGAATTAAGAGATCTAAATGTAAACTAAGTCAAGGTTATCGGTTCCTTTAGGTTGATTGATTGTGTTTGGTTGATTGATTGTTGGTTGTTTAGTTGTAATGTTGAGTTATAATAGAGTAGTAGTAGATTAATTGTTTAGAAGATAAGCTTCTAAGGAATCAGACATTCTATCCTTCAAACTTGTTTAATCTAGGTTCTAGTAAACATAACAGTTGCATGCGGTTTGTCAGTATCCACATACTACTGCCAATACTTGTCAATGTAAAGTAATTCAATCATTGTTGTGAATTTTAGTGGTATTTATTTTGGACTAATTATTACACAAATGCTTTAAATTTTCACCAAGCTCACTGCCCCACATTCCCCTAGTGCTAATGTTATAGCGCACATACTATGCGAAAACTGTGAATAATTCCAGCATCCTAACATGCCATGTCCTTTCCTCATAGAAACTGACATGGAATATGTTAATATGATAGAATGTTCCTTTAAACTAATGAACTCCCTACTAACACTTATCATTTAGGTTTGAGAAATCATCCGAACTTCTCGTATAGGCGCAATGATGAGGCAGTGCAAGCATCATAATATCATCAGCAACCTCATTAACATTATCAACAAGAGTATCATCCTAGACCTCCACCAGGTAAGTCTTATCTCTGTGAAAGGTTAGATGAATTTATTACAACACAAGAGGGAGTAAATAGGAAAACAGCCTCCTTTGTCGAGGTAATCAAGTTAGACAGTTGTCAAACGAATTTATGGAATACTCTAGAAAGGCTTGTGTGGCTGTTGCACATCGACTTAGAAGTGGAACCTATCAGGACCCTCCTATGCCTAGTTGGGTGTCTAACTCACAAGAAACGACTCTCTGCCTCTGACTAAACCACTTGTGGACAACATAAACCGCACACAGCCCAACCCAGTCACTCACAATGAATTTCAACCACATGCTCAGATGCACATGGATAAAGCTCAGCCGCACGCTGGCTCTCAAGAAGATAATTCCAGTAAGCACACGGTTCAACCTGAATCACACGAAGAACCGCATGCACCTCCTGTTTAGCAGAAACCTGCGCATATCAAATCCAATCAGCATGACAAACCTAGCCAAGGACCTCTTCCCTATCAACCACCTCTGCCATTTCCGCAGAGGTTATAAAAGCTAAACTCGAGAAGCAATTCACGAAATTTATTGAGAGGGTTGGAGATCTAAGCATTACCATTTCTTTTATGGAAGCTATTACGAACATACCATCATATCACAATTAAAGGAGCAGCTCTCCAACAAACAAAAGCTTCACGAATGCGCAAAGTCAACTACCCCCAAAGCTCAAGGACCCAGGAAGTTTCTCAATACCTTGTGTATTTGGGAAGATCATGATCAAACGAGCACTTTGTGATCTAGGTGCAAGGGTTAGTCTCAAGTCCAAATTTGTCTTCAAAGGCTACATGGGAGAACTCTCACCCACAACTAGTAGACCACTTTATCCGGTACCCTGAAGGAATATTAACTGACATCCCTGTCTGAGTTGGATGTTGACTAATCCCTATGGATTTCATGGTCATCAACATGAAAGATCACAGCAAGATCATAGGGCATTTGCAACCATAATACAACACTCCCATTGAAGTTCTTTGGAGCACTCTAGTAATGTCTCTTGATGGAAAGATAACATGACATTTACAACTATAAAACCACACTCCAATTGAAGGTGTTTGGAGTATCATAGTAGTGTCTCGAGATGGAAAGATAATATGGCATTTACAACTATAAAACAACACTCAAATTGAAGGTGTTTAGAGCACTCTAGTAGTGTCTCTAGATGGCAAGCTCATCGGGCATTTACAACCCTAATAAAATATTCTAATTGAAGGTGTTTGAAGCACTCAAGTAGTGACTCTATATGACAAGATAATAGGGCATTTACAACTCTAATGCAACACTCCAATTGAAGGTGTTTTGGAGCACTCTAATAGTGACTCTATATGGCAAGATAATAGGGCATTTACAACCCTAATAAAACACTCCAATTGAAGGTGTTTGAAGCACTCTAGTAGTGTTATGGCAAGATAATCTGAAATTTACAACCCTAATAAAATACTCCAATTGAAGGTGTTTGGAGCACTCTAGTTGTGTCTCTATATGGCAAGATAATAGGGCATTTACAACCCTAATGCAACGCTCTAATTGAAGGTGTTTGAATCACTCTAGTAGTGACTCTATATGACAAGATAATACGGCATATACAACCCTAATAAAACACTCCACTTGAACGTGCTTGGAGCACTCAAGTAGTGTCTCTAGATGGCAAGATAATTGGGCATGTACAACCCTAATGCAACACTCGAATTGAAGGTGTCTGGAGCATTCTAGTAGGGTCTCTCTATGGCAAGCTAGTAGTACATTTACAACCCTAATACAACACTCCAATTGAAGGTGTTTGGAGCACTCAAGTAGTGACTCTATATGACAAGATAATATGGCATTTACAACTCTAATAAAACACTCCAATTCAATGTGTTTGGAGCACTCTAATTATGTCTCCGGATGACAAGATAATAGGGCATTTACAACCCTAATACAATACTCCAATCTAAGATGTTTGGAGCACTCTAGTAGTGTCTCCAGATGGCAAGCTCACCGGGCATTTACAACCCTAATAAAATATTCTAATTGAAGGTGTTTGGAGCACTCTAGTAGTGACTCTACATGACAAGATAATAGGGCATTTACAACCTTAATATAACACTCCAATTGAAGGTGTTTGGAGCACTCTAGTAGTGACTCTATATAGCAAGATAATATGGCATTTACAAGCCTAATACAACACTCCAATTGAAGGTGTTTGGAGCACTCTAGTTGTGACCCTATATGGCAAAATAATAGGGCATTTACTACCCTAATAAAACTCTCAAATTGAAGGTCTTTGGAGCACTCTAGTCTCTAGATGGCAAGATAAGAGGGCATTTACAACAGTAAAAACACAATCCAATTGAAGATGTTTGGAGCACTCTAGTAGTGTCTCTCTATGGCAAAATAATATGAAATTTGCAACCCTAATAAAATACTCCAATTAAAGGTGTTTGGAGGACTCTTGTTGTGTTATATGAGAAGATAATAGGGCATTTACAACACTTCAATTGAAGGTGTTTGAAATACTCTAGTTAGTGACTCAATATGATAAGATAATACGGCAATTTACAACCCTAATAAAACACTCCACTTGAACGTGCTTGGAGCACTCAAGTAGTGTTTCTAGATGGCAAAATGATAGGGCATGACAACCCTAATCCAACACTCCAATTGAAGGTGTCTGGAGCACTATAGTAGTGTCTATCTATGGCAAGATGGACATTTACAACCCTAATACAACGCTCCAATTGAAGGTGTTTGAAGCACTCTAGTAATGACTCTATATGACAAGATAATAGAGCATTTACAACTCTAATAAAACACTCTAATTGAATGTGTTTGGAGCACTAGTTATGTCACTGGATGGCAAGATAATAGGGCATCATGTACAACCCAAATACAACACTCGAATTGAACGCGTCTGGAGCATCTAGTAGTGTCTCTCTATAGCAAGATAGTAGGAGATTTACAACCCTAATACAACACTCCAATTGAAGGTCTTTGGAGCACTTTAGTAGTGACTCTATATGACAAGATAATAAGGCATTTACAACTCTAATAAAACACTCCAATTGAATGTGTTTGGAGCACCTTGGTTATGCCACCGGATGACAAGATAATAGGGCATTTACAACCCTAATACAACACTCCAATCTAAGATGTTTGGAGTACTCTAGTAGTGTCTCTTTATGGCAAAATAGTAGGCTGTTGACAACCCTAATACAACACTCCGATTGAACATGTTTGGAGCACAATAGTAATGTCTCTGGATGGCAAGAGAAGAGGTTGTTGCAACCCTAATACAACACTCCAATTGAAGGTGTTTGGAGAACTCTAGTCGTGACCCTATTTGCAAGATAATAGGGCATTTACAACCTTAATACAACACTCCAATTAAAGGTGTTTGGAGCACTCTAGTAGTGACTATATAGCAAGATAATAGTCATTTACAACCCTAATACAACACTCCAATTGAAGGTGTTTGAAGCACTCTAGTAGTAACTCTATATAGCAAGATAATAGGACATTTACAACCCTAATAAAACACTCCACAAGAACGTGCTTGGAGCCACTCAAATAGTGTCTCTAGATGGCAAGATAATAGGGCATGTACAACTCTAATACAACACTCGAATTGAAGGTGTCTAGAGCACTCTAGTAGTGTCTCTATATGGCAAGATAGTAGGACATTTACAACCCTAATACAACACTCCAATTGAAGGTCTTTGGAGCACTCTAGTAGTGACTCTATGTGACAAGATAATAAGGCATTTACAACTCTAATAAAACACTCCAATTCAATGTGTTTGGAGCACTCTAGTTATGCCTCCGGAAGGCAAGAAAATAGGGCATTTACAACCCTAATACAACACTCGAATCTAAGATGTTTGGAGCACACTAGTAGTGTCTCCAGATAGCAAGCTCATCGGGCATTTACAACCCTAATAAAACATTCTAATTGAAGTTGTTTGGATCATTCTAGTAGTGACTCTATATGACAAGATAATACGACATTTATAACTCTAATGCAACACTCCAATTGAAGGTGTTTGAACACTCTAGTAGTGATTCTATATGACAATATAATAGGGCATTTGCAACCCAAATAAAACACTCCAATTGAAGGTGTTTGGAGCACTCCAGTAGTGTCTCTAGATGGTAAGAAAATATGGCATTTACAAACCCTAACAAAACACTCCAATTGAATGTGTTTGGAGCACTCTAGTAATGTCTCCGAATGGCAAGAGAAGATGGTTGTTACAAGCCTAATACAACACTCCAATTGAAGGTGTTTGGAGCACTCTAGTTGTGACCCTGTATGGCAAGATAATAGGGCATTTACAACCCTAATGCAACACTCTAATTGAAGGTATTTTAAGCACTCTAGGAGTGACTCTATATAACAAGATAATAGGGCATTTAGAACCTTAATACAACACTCCAATTTAAGATGTTTGGAGCACTCTAGTAGCGTCTCTAGATGGCAAGATAATATGGCATTTACAACCCTAATAAAACACTGTAATTGAATGTGTTTGGAGCACTCATTTACAACCTTAATACAACACTCCAATTGAAGATGTTTTGAGCACTCTAGTAGTGCCTCTAGATGGCATGATAATATGGCATTTACGACACTAATAAAACATTGTAATTGAATGTGTTTGGAGCACTCTAGTAATATCTCTGAATGGCAAGAGAAGAGGATTGTTACAAGCCTAATACAACACTCCAATTGAAGGTGTTTGGAACAGTCTAGCTGTGGCCCTATATGGCTAGATAATAGGGCATTTATGACCCTAATAGGGCTTTTACAACCCTAATAAAACACTCCAATTGAATGTACTTGAAGCAGTCTAGTAATGTCTCCGGATGGCAAGAGAAAAGGCTGTTGCAACCCTAATACAACACTCCAATTGAAGGTGTTTGGAGAACTCTAGTCGTGACCCTATATGGCAAGATAATAGGGCATTTACTTCCCTAATAAAATACTCCAATTGAATGTCTTCGGAGCACCATAGTTGTTTCTCGAGATGGCAAGATAAAAGTACTTTTACAGCCCGAATACAATACTTCAATTGAAGGTGTTTGGAGCACTTTAGTAGTGACTCCATATCACAAAATAATAGGGCATGTACAACCCTAATAAAATACTCCAATTGAACCAGTTTGGAGCACTCAAGTAGTGTCTCCAGATGGTAAGATAATAATACTTTTACAACCTTAATACAACACTACAATTGATGGTATTTGTAGCACTCTAGTAGTGTCTCCAGATGGCAAGCTCATCGGACATTCACAACCCCAAAACAACTATTCAATTGAAGGTGTTTGGATCAATCTAGAGGTGACTCTATATAGCGAGATAATAGTGCATTTACAACCCTAATACAACACTCTAATTGAAGGTGTTTGGAGCACTCTAGTAGTGACTCTATATGCCAAGATAATAGGGCATTTACAACCCAAATAAAACACTCCAATTGAAGGTGTTTGGAGCATTCTAGTAGTGTCTCTCTATGGCAAGATAATATGTCATTTACAACCCTAATAAAATACTCCAATTGAAGGTGTTTGGAGCACTCTAGTTGTGTCTCTATATGGCAAGATAAAAGTGCGTTTGCTACCATAATACAACACTCCAATTGAAGGTGTTTAGAGCACTCCTTCAATAGGGCATTTACAGCCCTAATACCACACTCCAATTGATGGAATTTGTAGCACCCTAGTAGTGTCACCTGATGGCAAGAGAATAGGGAATCTAAAACCCTAATAAAACACTCCAATTGAAGTTGTTTGGAGCACTCTAGTATTGTCTCCAGATGGGAAGATAATGGGGCATCTACAACCATAACACAACACTTTAATTGAAGGTGTTTGGAGTACTCTAGTAATGTTTTCAGATGGCAAGCAAAGAGGGCTGTTGCAACCCTAATAAAACTCTCGAATTGAAGGTGTTGGGGAAATTTTAGTGACTTTATATGACAAGCTAATAGGACATTTACAACCCTAACAAAACACTCTAATTGAAGGTGTTTGGAGCACTCTAGTAGTGACCTTATATGGCAAGATAATAGGGCATTTACAACCCTAATACAACTCTCCAATTGAATGTATTTGGAGCACTCTAGTAGTGTCTCTAGATGGCAAGATAATAGGGCATTTACAATCCTAATAAAATACTCCAATTGAATGTGTTTGGAGCACTCTAGTAATGTCTCCGGATGGCAGGAGAAGAGGGCTGTTACAAGCCTAATACAACACTCCAATTGAAGGTGTTTGAAGCACTCTAGTTGTGACCCTTTATGGCAAGATCATAGGGTATTTGCAACCAAAATACAACATTCTAATTGAAATTGTTTGGAGCACACTAGTAGTGTCTCTAGATGGCAAGATAATAAAATATTTATAACCCTAATACAACACTCGAATTGAAGGTGTTTGGAGCACTCTAGTAGTGTCTCCCTATGGAAAAATAGTAGGGCCTTGACAACCCTAATATAACACTCCAATTGAATGTGTTTGGAGCACAATTAAGTGAATTTGCAAACTCACTAAATCATATAAATGGTTAAATTCAAGTATGTATGAAAGGCAACAGTCACACTTCCAATCAGATTTTAGTCAAGTATGTATAAATTTCTGTTTGAACTTCTCATGCGATCACACATAGTTAAACTAGGTATAAATAGTTATTTTTTAATTTGTATCATGAATTAATTTCCAATTCTGTCAAGTTATAACTACTTACTATTTTTTTGATGTCTTACTCGAATACGTACACAGATGATTAGAACACGTATGAAAGGTATAGAACAGTTTAATTCATGTGTTTGATTTTAAATTCATGGAGTTGTAACAATTAACAATTCCAAACAAAATCAGTTGTTTCGTATAGTTGGATTATATGTGTGTATTTCATGACGTTGTCCTATACTCACGTTTTTCTTGGTAATGATCTCGTTCATCATTTGAAAACACATCTGTTTATAATTTGTACATGATACATATTGTTCCACTCCGTGCATGCCTATTATATATGCAATATCCATATTAAACTACAATGACGTCTAATTCGGATATATTTGATAACACTTGTAGCTTAGGATCATTATTTGATTGGGATTCTCTGATTGTCTTTCATCTTCTTCCTGTTGTCTTTTTTTATTTAATAGTTATTTTTCATGTTCTTCTAGTTGTATTTGATCTTCTTATAGGGTTCTTTCATCTTATATTGGTTATCTCTCATCTTCTTCTAATTGTATTTGATCTTCTTCTAGGGTTGTTTCATCTTATATTGGTTATTTCTCATCTTCTTCTAGTTATTTTTAATCTTTTTCTAATTGTCTTTCATCTTGTACAGATTGCTTTTCATGTTATTCGTATTTTATTTCATCTTTTACAAGTTGTGTGTTTCATCATCTGCTAGTTGTATTTCATTTTCTTTTGGTTATTTTTAATTTTTCTACTAGTTATTTTTCATCTTTTACTTGTTGTCTTTCATCTTTTAGAAGTTATTTTGAGTGAGTCTATGGTACTATGCATATCACAGGTTGTTACCGTGCTACGGCTCTATATTCAAGTTTTCAAAGCATAACAGTTGATCCAAACCGTTCATCTTGTTCTCCATATCAATATGTATTTGGAGACCAAATTTTACATTTTTAAAATTTTTTTACTATTTTTTTAGATATTTAGAAAATCACTTGATCTGAAAATTCTGGACCATCCAAAAAAAGTGATTTTCAATAAATCTAAAAAAATAGTAAAAAAAATTCAAAAAAATGTTAAATTTGGTCTCCAAACACATATTAATATGGAGAACAAGATGAACAGTTCGGATCGACCATTAGGATTTGAAAACTCAAATATAGAGTCGTAGCACAGTGCCAAATCATAATATGCATAGTACCATAGACTCACTTAGTTATTTTCATCTTCTTCTAGTTTGTTTTTAATTTTTTTATAGTTGTCTTTCATCTTGTAGGAGATTGTCTTTTATTTTCATCTTATTGTCTTTCATTCTTTTTTAGTTGTCTTTCATCTTCTACAATCTATGTTTCATAATCTATTAGTTGCATTTCATTTTCTTTTGATTGTGTTTTTATCTTCTACTAGTTGTTTCATCATCTTCTACTAGTTTTCTTTCATATTTTTCTAGTTGACTTTTATCTTCTAGAAGCTATTTTTCATCTACTTCTAGTTGTCATTCATCCTATACTAGTTGCCTTTAATTTTTTACTGATTTTCTTTCATTTACTACTAGTTGTATTTTCATCTTCTTTTAGTTCATCTTGTACTGGTTGTCTTTTATGTTATATTGTTTGTATTTCATGTTCTACTTGTGGACTTTCAAATACTAGTAATATTTCATTTTCTTCTATTTTTATTTCATCTTCTTATAGTTGTTTTTCATCTTTCTCTAATTGTTTTTCATCTTCTAGTAGTTGTGTTTCATGTTCTTTTGAATGATTTTCATGTTCTACTAGTTGTCATTTATTTTTTTTTCTAGTTGTCATTTTTTATTGTCTTTTATATTCTACTAGTTGTCTTTCATGTTCTACTGATTGTCTTTCATGTTCTTCTAGTTGTATTTAATATTGTAATAGTTGTCTTTCACGTTCTACTAGTTTTCTTTTATTGACTAGTTGTATTTCATCTTCTTTTATTTGTTTGTTATCTTATACTGGTTGTTTTACATGTTATACTAGTTTTCTTTCATGTTTCATTAGTTGTCTTTTAAGTACTACTGACTATATTTCATCTTATTTAAGTTATCTGTCATCTTGTAGTGGTGCATTTCATATTTTTCTAGTTGTATTTCATCTTGTACTAGTTGTTTTTCATCTTCTTCTTATTGCATTTTGTCTTCTTCTAGTTGTCTTTCATCTTCTATTATTTGTGTTCCATGTTCTTCTAGTTGTTATTCATCATATATTGTTGAATTTCATGTATTACGGGTTGTATTTCATCCTTTTGTAGTTATTTTTTTATCTTATACTAGTTATCTTTCATGTTTTATTGATCGTTTTCTATGTTATACTAGTTGTCTTCCAAGTATTATTGGTTGTATTTAATCTTTTTTCTAGTTGTATTTCATCTTATATTTGTTGTATTTTTTTTCTTCTAGTTATTTTTCATCTTCTACTAGTTATGTTTCATTTTCTTTCGGTTATTTTTCATCTTCTATTAGTTATATTTCATCTTCTTTTATTTGTCTTTCACCTTCTACTAGTTGTCTTTCATCTTCTTTTAGTTGTATTTCATTTTGTACTTAATAGTATTTCATTTTCTACTAGTTGTCTTTCATGTTTTTTTTTTGAGAAACTAACAGCAGCTGTCAAAGTATTTAATTAAAAAAGAAACAGTGTCATCAATTACAACAAGAGGAGGGTTCAAATGCCTCCATTTTTTGTGCCTCCACTGTGCTTCCATCTTTTTAAAACTTTAATGACTCAAAATTTAAAACTTAAAAGTCAAAATAAATCCATTAGATGTGATCTATGTTATTTTCTTTATGTGCTCATAAAAAATTATCACATTTCAATTTTCTTTTTATGTGAATCATTAAGTTCAAAAATCAACGTCTAGAAATCATCCAAATTAGTGTGTTTTTTACAAGTTCTTGATGACAATAAAAATAAAATGTCATAATTTTTTACATGTGCATAGATAAAATGACGTAGATCATATCCAACAGTTTTATTTTGACTTTTAAGTTTTAAGTTTTGAATTATTAAAGTTTTTTAAAATGGAGGCATGATGGAGGCACAAAAAATGCAGGCATTTGAACCCTTCTCTTACAACAAATAGTTGTCTTTTATGTTTAATTGGTTATATTTCATCCTTTTTTTGATGTATTTCATATTTTTTAAGATATCTTTCATCATGTAATAGTTGTCTTTCATGTTTTACTAGTTGTATTTTATCTTTTATTTATTTATAAATGTTTTTAATTTTCTTTAATTATTTTTCATCTTATACTATTTGTTTTTTATGTTTTACTGGTTGTCTAAACTCTTACAACCATGCCTATACCAAGTTATACTTGTATTGCCAACTCTACTAAATAAACTCGATATACATGACAACGTTTCACAAAGGCCTAGCTCTTGTTTTTTCTATTAGTTATACTTCGAAGCATATTATTCATGTCTTAGTCATCCAGATACCTTCCTTTGCCTATGAATTTTTGTCTTTTATCTTTTGTTTATTGTATTTCATTTTTTTCAATTGCATTTAATCTTGTACGGATTGTCTTTTTATTATACTAGTTGTCTTTTATTTTTTTCTAGTCTACTTTACTTTTTTGCTAGTTAATTTTAATCTTTTTATAGTTGATTTTTATTTTTTATTAATTGTTTTTTGTTAATAGTTATATTTTATGTTCTACCGTTTATTTTTTTCATTGTATTTTATTTTCTTCTAAGTTGTATTTCAACAATTTTGCTAATTGTTCAAGTTTTCCGCTTGATTGTTTGAAAACCCCAAAAGGCGATGATGGCTTGAATATAAGTAAATAAAAAAAAAAAATGCCTGTCGCATTCAGAACTGTACTCGAGACGTGGTCCAATTGGATTATCGACACTAAAAGAAACTCTCACAGGAAGTGTTATAAGAGAGTAGAGCATGTTCTGTTCTGCTAGTTCCAATCAATGTTAAAAGATGTCCGTTTAGATCAATTAGTTAAACCGTTACAAATTTTATAGACTAATTAGCTGATTATTTCTAATAATTTTTAATTAATTGTTTAACAGTATCTGTTTGTTTGACGACTGCATATCATTATTTACAACACTGATTTCATGCCGTATTATCAAGTCGGTAACCAAATGATCAAGTAATCTCCTGGCAGCACCTGTCAGACATATACCAAAAAAAAAATAGATCTAGCACAAGAATATTATATCTTTTTTTTTTAAACAATACTTTCCACTTCAATGTCTTGCTAAACAGGGAGAATGGATCATTAATTTCTTAAGGTTCTCGTCTTAGCCCACTTTTTTCACACAAACACACCAAGCGTATACACACAGCAGAATGACAAGCGCAAGCTTTGTATCGCTATATCACATCTTCTACGTTTATTTATTAAAATGACTACAGAATTGCTTTCCTCATCCTCCCAACAGTAACAGTTATTACACACGAACATATATTCAAACACAAAATTGACAGTATGCAGAAAAGAAGCGAATTTAATCAGGTGCTGATAATAACCCCTTGTGTGGGTACATCAATTATCCTTGCTTGCTTGTTCATTTCAGAAGCACTCTTGCCGGCAGAGAAAGATGGCGGTACAGTGGTGTGCTCATAAGCTGAAGCGTGGACCCCGAGAGCTGCACGACCCGACGGGTCAAGATTGTTAGACCACTGTGCATCCCATTCAATTGCCTTGGCTGTGCTACATGCAATACTTGGACCACCTGGCACAGTCAGCCTAGCAGAGTTCTGTGCCAACAAGTAAAATTGACAGGTAAATTTTTGTCTTATCAGGGTGTCAGGAATAAATTGAGATCTTCAGGGGTATATAATTGAAATTACCTGAGGGAAAAACCTTTCAAAGATCATCCTGTAATAGTATCCTTCCTTGGTGGTAGGTGTGTTGTGTGGGTAGATACGTTCAGCATTTTGCATCATTCTATCAGTGACCTAAAGGAACATATCACGTGAGTTAGAAAATTGAACACATTTCGGACTCGATGTAATAATAGTAATAATCAAATAAAAATTGTTACATGTAGAGCAGCATGGGCCTTGAGCCCATCAATCCAACTATAACCGACTCCATCACTGAACTGCTCCTTCTGTCTGTAGAGGATATGCTGCAAAAAATAAAGAATATTAGTATGTAGCAATTTAAGGTTTTTCTCTTTTTTTTAATAAAAAGGAAAACAGAAAGATATTTAGAAAATATTAACCTTTGGCAGGTAGGGGTTCTCCTCATCATCAAAAGCTTTCCTCAAAACCCATTTCTCTATACGCCCCTGGTCACGTTTTATCTGTAACAAAAAATAAAATTGTTAAAAATATGACCAAATACCTATAAATTAAAGGAAACACATGTGATACTTTTCTTCTATGGGTGCAATTAAAGAGAATTTACCATCTTCCATTCAGGATCAATGCTCATAGCAACATTAATGAACTCCTTGTCAAGGAAAGGGACACGCACTTCCACACCCCATGCTGACGTAGCCTTATTTGCACGTAAGCAATCATACTGGTGCAATGCTTTGACCTACAATTCAACTTGTAAGCCCATTGAACACATCAAAACTCTCAAGAAAAAGACAAAGGTTACAACGGTGTACAAAATACCTTGCTGCAAGTTTCTTGATGGAGTTCTTCCTTGTTAGGTGCCTTGTGGAAGTACAAATACCCACCAAAGAGTTCGTCAGAGCCTTCCCCAGAAATGACCATTTTTACCCCGAGGGATTTTATCTTTCTTGTCATAAGAAACATAGGCGTGCTAGCTCTAATTGTCGTTACATCATAGGATTCTATATGGTATATCACATCCTCTATTGCATCAATACCATCCTGTCAAGATATTAGGAAATTTAGATGAGTCCAATTGACACTTCCCATTTAAACAGTAGCATCTGTACCAATCATTGACAGTAATAGAATGTACCAGTACATACCTGAACAGTAAAAGTGAATTCGTGATGGACAGTCCCCAAATAATCGGCAACCTCCTTACCTGCTTTCAAATCAGGTGAACCCTACAGAAGAAGAAAATATTTTTGAATATTGAATCAGGATTGAAATTACAAATGATTACAGAGCTAAGAAAAAAAAAAGCTTCTTAATTAACTAACCTCTAGGCCAACACAGAAAGAGTGAAGCTGGGTGCCCCATTGCTCGGCCGCCTTGGTACCTGCTAGGTGGCGTGCAGTTACTGATGCAACAAGAGATGAATCCAACCCGCCAGAAAGTAAAACCCCAAAGGGAACATCAGTCATTAGCCTCTTAATCACAGCCTACACAATAGTCACAAACCAAACATGAGAACAGTAATTATCTACCATTTCAAAATTATAATTCATAGAATATTAAGATAGTATACATTTTCGAAAGCCTTCCTCAAAGCGAGAGGGTCAAACGGGTTTGATGGGATAGACTCAGAGAACCAAACAGGATTGTACCATCTCTTGAACCCATGCTCCTTACTAGAGTACAAGTGGCCAGGTGGGAAAGCCTCAAAATGCTCACAATCGTCATTCAAACCTTTCATCTCAGATGAAATCCAAATAGAGCCTATCGTATAGAAATAAACAGAGATTAGAATTGATTTACTTATGAATTAATTTTTCAGAATTTGAATGTGAAAATTACCATCTAGACCCCAGCCAATGTACAGTGAGGTTACGCCAATTGCATCACGTGCAACAATAAAGCTGTTGTCACGTTTGTCAAGCAAAACGAAAGAGAAAACACCATCCAGCATGTCAATGAAACCCTCTCCATGTTCTTCATACTAAACAAACAAGCAAACATTTGTTAATTTTAATACTTTTTACATGCAGAGCTTATTACAATTGATTTTATTTTATTTTATTTTTTTATTAATCTTACAAGATGAGCAATGACTTCACAGTCACTGCCAGTTCTGAACTTATGATTGGCCAAGCTCTTCCTCAGTTGCTCATGGTTGTATATCTCACCATTCACCTAATTCAGAGAAATTATTTATAAGATATTTTAAAGGTAAGAAAAAGGATATTTCTCAAATGTAACATAATATTTTTGTAAACTTTGTATATTTACCGTGACAACAATGGATTTGTCTTCGTTGTAGAGAGGCTGGTCACCAGAGGCAGGGTCTATTATGGCAAGCCTCTGGTGAGACAGGTAGTTGTCACCGAATTGGTGGAGCCCGCTCCAGTCTGGACCTCTGTGCTTCAACCTATTTAGTAATTCAACAGAAGTATACTATTAGTAGGTTACCTAAGCTAGCTGACTATTAAAGGGTTCAATCATGATGATTAGCTGGCCCAATTATGAAATGATTTGATAAAGATGCAAATATATGGAACTGAACTAATCAACGTCAACAGGATCTTTTTGCATGATTTTTGAATCTTTCTCAAACAGAAGCTGACACTCATTAGGTGGTTCATTTAAGAATGATTCTGTAAATTACCGTAGTAATTAATTAAGATGTGTATTTGTTACATGATTATTGGAACAGAGGGATTACAATTAAGTAAAAAAAAAAAAATCATGTCATAGCATTATATTAATTTCACGTGCTACTTTTCAGATTCCTGTGGCCTCTTACCCAATGACAACCCGACCTAACTTCAAAAATTTATAAACTTCATATTACCAAAAAATTTCTGGTTAACAACTGCCGGCTATAAATCAAAGAGATTAAAAGAGCCAACCATTTGTACATGCATCTTAACCTGGCATATATGTCAAATCCAAACAATCAACAGTGATAGTCTTATAGACATTAATTACTGATGAATTTCTCAGAGACATTTCTACGAACAAGTAGTGTGCATCAAAAAATCAAACTAAAAAGGACAAGCAGTAAGATAATTGCCTGCGAGAGAGCTCGAGCACTCGAACCCTCTTTGCTTGCGAGTCATCGGAGCACCCTAAAACAGCTAATATCCCACACATTTTGACAACAAGGGGCGCAAATACAAGAAAAATTAATGATATAAAGTGGTAAAATGAGGTGGTAAGTGACAAATTTCTCTGTGGAATGTACTTCGGCGGTGGTTCTAAAGAGGTGACTTTTGGTTTTGTATTGCCTCACTGGCGATTTTCCGCGCGTATTTATAGCATGCCGATCGGCTCCGTTTCCTCGCATCGCTGTGATTTCATCCTGATCTTCTGCAAGGGACGGAACAGCGAACAGGTGCATTTTTTACGCGTGTCTCACCGTTACTCGCTGCCTCGAAAGATCGGTATTATCCGTTTGAGATTCCGAATAATTGGTGACTCATCATGGGTCCCACCGGTAAGAGTTTGAGACACGTGTTAATGGGCAGCGGGGAAAAGGTCAGGATATTTGTCTTTTCGGTGCACCTGGAGCATGAGATGTTAGATGTTCTCTGAGGCACGGGGTTGATATTTGGCACATGCCTCGAGTTTGTGATTGTAGAAACTCCAGGTGCAAGTACTTATTTCCCACAGACACGGAAGCGGAACGCCACGTTTAGTTGGGACCCAGCTCAAGTGGGTCAAACACTCCCAATCATCTCAATTCTGTTTAACCGGAGATGTCCATTATTCAGAAATTGTGGGCGTTGCTTATGATTTTGTGTAACAATTTTACAAATTACCATGTATAAAATTTATTCTAGGTGGTAAATATTTTATCTGTGCATACAAAATGTTAGTTTTTCTAGTTGCTACACATTTTTATGCAATAAATGGAAGGTTTACTTTTTATATCTTTAAAAGAGAGGATATGATCTAATAGAAATTAAAGCAATAATGTGGCATATACTGTGGATAACTGGGATAACTTGAATATAAAGTATATACTTGCGGTTGATACTAATCAGCGAATCAAATTTCTTGCACATGAATCTGTCCTTCTGTTATTTCATTATTATGACAAATTATTTATCTGGTAAAGATATAATTTTTTATGCATTTTTGGTTAGGGTCTCCTTTCCACTCCTCTTGGTCCTGGATACGCGGATTTGGATAAGGATGAAGATGGAGCATATTATCTGTTTCCTTCAAAGAAGTTCAAAGAAGGTTGCAGATTTATACAACTAGATAATTGAGATAAAATATTATCTCAAATGAATTATTTACTATATGTACTCAGACCCAGTACCCAGTCAGATATTGGTTTGCTACACGTTTCTCACTGCAATTGAATACTGGCTATATACTGGTACCAAGCAGGCATAGTTTACCGTGTTCAGCAATAGATAGTTTACTAGATGAACATCGTTTAATATTGAATAAACATTGTTTGTTAAACGTTATTGTGAAGGCGCAATTACAAATTAAATTCTGATAAAAAGTATTCAGAGGCAATAATTAAGCATTGTTTGTTATGATCAATTTTAAGATAATTTTTTCTCTATATCCAATACAGAAATATCTTTCTTAAATAAATGTATATTAAATATGGTTCAATTCTGAATTTCGTTTTGATAATTCTGATGCAATTCCCACTGTTAAGATATATTAATTTAATATCTTTAAAATTATTGTTAACATAAAAAATTGTATTTGTAGATATGTTGTTGGATTATTTAGAATCAGCATCAAAATGAAGTCATGAAATTTAATTGGTCATTCACTTAAAGTATCAAAATGGAATGATATATATTATTCAAAATGATCTAAATTTGATGGACATGTTATTTTTGATTAAAAATAATTAGAAGCGATAAGAATTAATTGTTTGTTATTATATATTTTACGAGTAATATATTGCAACTAAATTTTTGCCTTGTAACAAGTTGGTCGTGGAACATTTAATTTTGGCAATCACACTCTCGAAACTATACAACCAGTCACAAAGATTAACCTCACCAGTTAGTCTACTGTTAAATACTAAAATAAAATTGCAAACTTTATACAAAGAGGAGGGATCTAATTACCTTTTTTTTTATAATAGCATATTACACTCTATATTTTTAAAGTTCAACCAATCGATCCAAATCGTTAAACATGATGGATATATTAAAATGTGGTAGAAAATCAAAATTTATATTTTATTGAATTGTTTTTACTAATTATTAAGATGGATACAAAAATTCAATGGTCTGAAACAACGCTTTTGTAAAATACTTAATAAATAGTAAAAAAAAATTTAAAAAAAATGTAAAATTCAATATGCAAGCACATTTTAATATATCAATCACGTTAAACGGTTTGGATCGACTTTGAACTTTAAAAACTTTGAAAATATAGAGTGTAATTCAGTGTCACCAAAAAAGAGTGTAAGTGGATCCCTCGTCTTATACAAATTAGTAAAGTCATAAACTATATAACCTTTAAATACCAGTTAGTCAACTGTTAAATGCTAAAAAAGAATTTGTTAGCTTTATACAAATTAATAAAGTCATAAACTATATAACCTTTAAATATATGATGGTTGTAATACTTTTATTTTTTTGTGCCTCTATCATGTCTCTGTTTTTAAAATGTTAATAACTTAAAATTTAAGACACAAACATTAAAATAAAACTGTTATATGTGATCTTTGTTATTTTCTCTACGTACTCATAAAAAAAATTATCACATTTTGATTTTTTTTTTTTTTTTATGTGAATCAACAAGTTAAAATATTAACGTTCAGAAATTATCCACACTAGTATACATTTGCAAGCTCTTTATGATAGTCAAAACAAAGTTCAAATGTCATAATTTTTTACATGTACATAGATAAAATAATGTAGATCATTTCCAATAGTTTAATTTTGATTTTAAACTTTTTAATTATGAGTTATTATTTTTTTTAAAAATAAAAGTATAATGAAGATACAAAAAAAAAATTTTGAACCCACCTCAAATTGATATTATATTATCGCATTTCGATGTCATTCTAATAATTTTACATTCAAAATTGAGCATTTAATTAATAGTGCATTAATTACCGAAGGTCGTTGTTGCATACCGTATAATTTGAGGGGATTAATGATTGCTACAATCAAAAGTAATTTATTGTCACAATTCACAAACCAAAGTTTGTGGACCTTTCATGATATTATTCCATAAAAAATTGTAGTTGTAAGTTTGCTTTTAATTTGTTCCGACTATATAAATATATCAAGATACTATTACGAGATGGCGTTGACACTTGAAAGGATGTTTACCTTTTGAGGTTAATGAAAAGGTAAGAGTGATAAGAGCAGAGGAAAAAACACTGGCAATATGAGAGCTCAATAAATAAACTTAAAAAATGGTGTTTGGTTGAGAAATAGAGTTTAAGAGATCTAAGTTGATTATTTTTATTTAAGTCGATCTAAGTTATTTATATTTAATTGAGGTCTAAAATTATGTCATGCTTTAAACTATTTTTTATTTGATTAGATTTTGATGGCTTAAAGTATGGTTTAATTTTTATTTTATTTTGGCATCCACTAATGCAATAAGTTTAAATGAAAAAATTGTGTAGGTTTTGTAACTTTTTTTTGACTTACCTAGTCCATTAACTTTTTTTTTTTTTTTTACTTGATTGTACTGCAAAAACAGAACAAAGAAAATTGAAATAATTCTAATTTTTATTACTGCAAAACATAATACAAAGAGCTGGTACAAGTTCAAACAAGTCTTTATAGTATCAGCTTAATTATAATTGAAATAGAGTAGTAGTACATTGCAAGTCACGTGATTTTTGCAATGAAGGAAAAATAATGGAAAATTGAATTGTTGTATGATATTTTATATTAGATTTGAATCAAGCTATTATTTAATATCATTGGTACTTAAAAATAAAGAATTATCACATTATGAAATTGTTATCAAAGATCACGATTAAAGTTAATTAAAAATACAAAATCATATAAATTTTCTATTGACATATGTCTTAATTTTTGAATAATTATTATTTTCATTGATATTTTTTTTCTTATAATATTTTCCCGTTACAATGCACTGGTATGATATTAGTAATTATTATATAAATTTTAGAATATTTTAAAACATCAATTTAAACGAGGAATCATGATCCAGTTTGACACACCGAACACATCAGAGCCGGAGCCTTTCTTTGAAAATTTGTAAGTTCCACAAGTTAATACTAAAAAAATGAGGTTAATGATTTGCTTTGTATTGGAAGTTTATGAACAAATGAATTTTATAAGATAAATATTTACAAAAATAAATTAGAGTTTTTATGTAGTTGGAACCCTTGAATTACATTAAAATCAGCGATAAAAAATAGATAAATCAAAAGTGCCAAAAAATGAATTGGTCGTGATCTGGAAAAGTTTACGTTTGTATTATTCACATAAGACCTCACAAATACAAAAATGATAATGTTTGAATTGATATTTGATTCCGCAGAAGGAATTAAAAGTTTTTTTAATTCCTTTAGATAAGATTCAACATACCATCTACCTCATGCTACATAAAATTATATTTCTAAAGTATAGAGATTTAAAAAAAAAAAAAGTTCCTAAGAATTACCTCTAAATAAAATCTCAACCCAATCCATTTTCTACCTTATATTATTTTTAAACAATTTCTACAAATAAAAAGTTATGTATATATGTGTGCCTTTTTAAATGCTTTTAAATGGATAGCCAATATCTCTCGGCACAAGCCAACTCAACTTCCAATATAGTTGAGCTCTATCCAATTGTACTGTACTTCATTGGATTATTATTGGTCCCTACAAATTTAAACCATTTATTGAGAACAAGTATTATTGGATGCTAAGCCTCACGTTTCTTTAGTCGTATTTAGTTGATGATATAAATAATAAGTTTTTTTTTGTTTTTTTTATAATGTAATAGAAATAATATGAAATAAATAAAATAATTCGGTAAAACTGCATATGTATCTTTGTCAAAAGACAAAAAAAATAGTACATTATAAAGTAAGAACAATATATGAAATAAATTTATAAAGAAGTAAGAAAATTTATATAAGAATTACTCTAAATAAATCTATAATATACATAATCAATAAGAACTTGAAATATTTTTTTAATTCAAGAAAAAAAATTCAGTAATTTTGCATCAAAGTTAAAGACCCAAATAAATAAGTTTGTTTATTCTTTTTTTTCCTAATTAATGACCCAAATAAAAAAATTAGGATTACACAACAAAATGCATAAAATCAGGTGATTTTAAAATATAAATCATATTCATTTTTTTTTAAACTAAAGTTTCAAAATATTTTTCTTAATATTAAAGATATCAAATAATACAGCTGAGTGCAAAATTAAAATGATACAATTATGTAAACAAAGCAGAAATTTAGAGTTAAGTAAACTTTTAGAAAAAAAATGTAACAAAAATTAGAAAACACACAAAGAAATAAAATAAACAAATTTTGAGTAGAAAAAATCACTAGTTAAAAATAATACTGTTGTATATTTTTGTAGAAGTCTGTTAGTTAAAATAACCAATTTTGTACCTTAAATAATAAATATAATTTCATTCTTATTTCTTACTCTAAAATGAGAAAATTTTCTTTAACAATGATGTACACATACTTTTAAATGATGCCTTAAAAACATACTCAGCTTAATAAGAATTAAAATAACCATGGAACAAAATAATATAATTCATATACTATGTTGAGCACAATTCTTTATATTTTTAGGATCAACTCACAAAAGAATAAACAACTATATAAAGAGGGGTAAAATGTATCTATATTCTATAGTTTGACTTAGATCAAATAACTTGCCTTTCCAAATCATTTAAAAGAAAGCGAAAATAAAAAGAACATTCACTTTCACACCTTTCAGCAAAAGAAGATTTCCACCGTAAATTTACCTCAATGAAGTCATCATGCCATAACTAATTAATCAATATATTGTCCTTTTGTAGCTTCACGAAACTCGAAACGAGAAGGATCAAATGCCCCCTAAATCAAAATCCTCTCTGGCAAAATAAAATTTCTAGTTTTATACTCTAATCAATGAAGTATGTACCACGTAACTGAATTTTAATATTTATGATGAGGAGAAGGATTTCAATGCCATAAATTTTTACAATCTCACTTTTTTGTTTATATTTTTAAATGTCAAAATCAAATGTCGAATTCAAACACGTCATGTTCATTTTCATGACGTGACTAAATAAAATAAATAAGCCTACTTAATTATGATTGATTAATCTTAATGCGTTTAATACCACTTGGCAAGTGCGAAATGGATTTTAAAGATCATAAAATTTTACTTGTATCTCTCATGAACATGAAACAGATCAACCATTTAGATTCAACATTTGAATTTCAAATTTTAAGTTTGTAACACCTGTATATATTTTTGCAAAGGAAGGCCCTTCTTTGTTTATTTTAAGGGCAAAAATCTTCAAAATAAGGGCATAATTGAGGAATGTTCAATAAAATAAACAAAATGAATGTAGATTTAATAAACTGGTGGTGTTATTCAGACGTCATCCCAGAAATAATTTTTTTTAATGCGATGTTTATATAAAAAAATTCTATTGATCAAATTTTGGTAGCAAATAAATATTTTTTCTATATGATCAAATTTTGTATAATGAGCAAGTTGCACAATTAGTTGTGAGAAAATTTCCATAGATCAATAATATAAAAGGAGTCGTGTCATTTAAGTACACCTCGAAAACATTAACACGCATTTTAATTTAATTGAGAAAAAAAAATCGGAAACATAGAAGATTCCCTATTGGGATAAAATAACGTCAGATAAACATGTTAAATTGTTGACAATTAAAATGATTTGATATGATTGATTACATGTTTACAAATCCAACTAACTTTATACTTTTGTAATCATAATTTATTTTTAGCATATCTTGTAGTAGGATCGGGTTTAGCTATGAATCTGCACCAGACACTAGAAGAAGAAAAAAAAAACATATTATTTCAGAAAAAATTAAGAGTGAGTTTACGGTAATATGCATAGTGCGAATTGAGCCGTATTATGCATCAATATTTTCATATTCAGATTCAAAATAGTTAATCTAAATTATTCAACATGAAATTTTAGGGTTCTAAATAGCGCACTATAGCGGCGTTATAGCATTTTCGGACCATAAAAACTATAGCGCTATCGGTGCTATAGTGTGCTATTTTGCGCTATAGCGGCGCTATTTGAAAATAGCGTTGTTTTTTCAACCAACACGCTATGATGCGATAAATGTTATTTAAATCTTTGCAAAATTTATATAAATATGTACTTGCAAACTAAATTTTAATTTTTTTTAGAATCTTTTTTATTATCTTTTTAGATAGATAGAAAGCCATTATTTTTTAATGGTCTAAAATCTTTAGATAAAGTCATTTTCTACATATCTAGAAAAATAGTTAAAAAATTCTAAACATATAAAATTTGATTTACATGCACATGTTCATATGGATATCATGTTAAACAATTCATATCAATTGTTTAAATCTTAAAAATAAAAATAGTTGTTTATAGTACAGACTGATATTCGCTATGTATATGTATAGTACCGTAGCATTTCTCAAAAATTAATTGTCATCTTCAAAGACATTTAAAAATTGCATCAAGATATATATTCTAGTTTCCAGAAGAGCGATAGGGACAGAGTGGCATGCGCTTGCAGCGACGCAACAATGTTTTTGCTCAAGCGTTGCTATCAAATCTACATCCCAATAATGTTAGTTGTATGTATTTCATATATGTATATGTGCAATGTACTATTTATGTAGCCATTATTGATACCCCTTGCTACCAACTATCCTTGCATTATTGTTTTAATTACAAACGTCGTTTTCAAGGCACCGGTGTCACATGAACTTTCATTAATTTCAAACATCTCCATTTGTTCTGATGACTCAGATGCATTGAAACCTTCATCAGAAGTAGTTATCTGCACGCAAGTCACACGTAAAGGGCAAAATAAAGAATAGACTACTAAGACTAGAGACAAATTGGCTTTTACTGTCAATAGATATATATCCAGAGGTAATTTTATAGTATGCATTGAAAAAGGAAATCAAATTCTTATCGTTGTCAAAGCTATAATTTTTCAAGGGAGAATTTCATACATATCCTTAATAAAATTCAAAATATCATACTTACCCTTCTACAATTTATTGTCCTTTCTATTAAAACTAATTATAAATTTATAAAGTTCTTATTGTACCATTTATTAAAAAAATAAAAATATATAGTATGTGTAAGAAAAATATGTTGCCTTATAATTAATCAGTTTATGAGGACAAATGATTTATTTTACTATTTTTATGACACATACACGGTAGCATTTAAGCATATGCTTGTGTGTGCGTTGCAAGTGAGTCATTTATACTAACAATTGGTCAATTATGAAGACTAAACACTTCTCTTAAACATGCATGCTACATATTTTTTTATAAAGAGTGAAATGGAAACTTAATAAATTTAAAATAAGTTTTAATAGAAAAGACAATTAATTGTGTAAATTTTTGAATTTTTAAAATTTAGAATGGTAAATATGATATTATGAATTTTAGAGAGACATGCATAATTTCAAAAAATTTAAAGGGCATAAATTAAATTGCCCAATTTATTTAAAATTATTGCACCATTTTGTAATAGGGTCAGGATAACAAAGATTTTTTTTTTTAAATAGACAAACAAAATGGTTTAAAGAAAATCAGCACAGCTGATCCTAGCATTACTAAAAATAGCTCCACCGAACTATCGGTTTGGTGGGGCCGTGGAGGAAAATTATAACTCGTTCCAATCTTTTGATATAAAATATAATTTTTGATTTTTTTGTATTTCCATAATAGTAGGACTTTTAATTTTGTTTTTATTGATATATAAAAATATATTTATAGTTTTAGTAAAATAGATAGAGCATCATAGAATTTGAATTTACTAGAAGAATTGTAACAAGTAATCCAAGTCAATATTTTTAAGGACAAATTTTTTGTAGCTGTAAAATGAAATAAAATATTTCTTAGCGTGTTGCTTGAAAAAAAAGCCTGGATCTAAGTTATCGATTTCGGCTCAATATTTTTCAGACTGAATTTTTTGCAAGCTGGACTTTTTGCAGTTGTAAAAGGAAAATCTATATTATTATTTTTCATGCCGTAAAATAAATAAAATATTTTTTAGTGTGTTGTTTGAAAAAAAAATTGAATCTGAATTATTAATCGCCTTCAAAAATCAATTCTGGGTGAACAAAAAGATATGTTCGTTCTAGTAAATTTAAATTCTAAGTTACATTATCTATTTCTTTGAAATATAAAATTATTTTTAGAGAAATATATGAGTACTTTTAGAGAAATAGATGGATAGACACTTAAAAAGTTAAAAGGTTGATAATGATATTGCTTTTTAGATTGTCACCACAAAATTCGTGTAGAACAACATAATGAAGTGGTGTTTTTAACACTTTCAATTATTATTGTTGTTGATCAATTCTCAAAGTTTTTGCTTTAATTACTGATCAAGATTCCGTCAAATAGTCAAATGTTCAGAATAAAAAAATAAAAATAAAAATTATCCTCATTGCGTGGTAGGTAAAGTGACGTGTTGTTACTTTTTGACTTTTTTATGGATGGGATGTGATCTGAGTTCTCAAATCTTAATGGCGGATTATGTGACGGATTAGATAAAATGACGGATAATTCTTAACTAGTGCTATGGTATTATGCATATTACGATTTGGTATGTAATACGGCTTAATACTTGACTTTTTAAAATTTTAATGGTTGATCCGAAGTGTTCATCTTGTTCTCCATATTAATATGTGTTTGGAGACCAAATTTTACATTTTTTGAAATATTTTTACTATTTTTTTAGATTTATTGAAAATCACTGTTTTTGGATGGTCCAGAATTTTCAGATTAAGTGATTTTCTAAATATCTAAAAAATAGTAATTTTTTTAAAAAATGTAAAATTTAGTTCCAAACACATATTAATATGGAGAACAAGATGAAAAATTCGAATCAACAGTTAGGATTTTGAAAACTCGAATATTAAGCCGTAGAATGAGCCAACCCGTGATATACATAGTACCATAGACTCACTCATTCTTAATGACGGATATTAAATTTGGAACTTACATTTTTTTCATGCGGAGTCACTTTCCATATTAGATGTAATTCTCAAATTGTAAAATTTTCAAATTACAAGTGGATTATGTGACGCTCTTCCTAGGCTCTATATATCATTTTAACCTTTACTAATTGCCAATTGGATGTTCTTTTACCTTATCCAAGTTTCCAGAAGAAAGCTTAATAATGGGCAAAGATTTTAGCAGGAGAATGGTTCAAATGCCTCTATTTTTTGTATTTTCATTATGCTTCTATTTTTTTTTTTTTTGATAAAAGTGGTTAATACCACATGTTTCTTATAGAAACAGTAAACATTGTTCATACAAAATGTGTGAAGAACATACTCCAAAGTTCAGAAACAAAACACTACATATGATAGGTAATACAAACACATAAACTGATTCATCAGGAGACATATTACACACACAAAGCTGATATTAAGAACGTAAAGCTTCTGATCTCTAAATGTCTAGGAGTGAATAGAGTCTGTTGAATTAGAACTGCAATCCATATAGGAATCATTAGAAGGTGTTGATG
Source organism: Carex pumila (assembly GCA_033356055.1). Taxonomy (NCBI): domain Eukaryota; kingdom Viridiplantae; phylum Streptophyta; class Magnoliopsida; order Poales; family Cyperaceae; genus Carex; species Carex pumila. Next base: position 172,381 of record JARJHM010000033.1, read on the forward strand.
CAGACCTTGAATTAGACACCTCGGGATTCAGTCTGGCTACCAGATACTCCGAAAGATCCATTACCTCGTACCCAAGATCTGCGTCCCCTGTATCCCCTAAAAGGTGCTCTTCTTGGGTATCTGAAACCGACAGAATTGTCAGACTGCCTCCCTGATTCAAGTTAGAAACATCCATAGGCGGAATTAATGTCAATTTAAAGTAAGTATCATCATTTCGAGTTTTACACCAGTAGGAAGCTAAAGAGATAATATTAGAGCCTAAACTAATTAGAGGAGGTATTATGCTTCTATTTTTAAAAACTTATTAAATTTAAAATTTTAATCTTAAAATTCAAAATAAAACCATTGAATATGAACTACATCATTTTATCTATGTACATGTAAAAAATTATGACATTTCAACTTTGTTTTGGTTGTCATCTTGAGCTTGTAAAAATGTATACTAATGTGGATAATTTATAGATGTTGATTTTTTAACTTATTAATTCACATAAAAGCAAAATTAAAATGTAATAATTTTTTATGGATACATAGAAAAAATAACATAGATCACACCTAACGGTTTTATTTTAACGTTTAAGTTTTAAACTTTAAGTTATTTAAGTTTTTAAAAATGAAGCCACAAAAAATGAAGGCATTTGAACTCTCCTCTTTTAGCAGAGCCATTTTTACATCATGCAGCGGACAAACTATAGAATCAAAACAGTGTTATATATAATTTGTGCATTGTATAAAGTCAAATATGCTCTGTTAAAATCTTTATCCTTTAATAATTGAACCCTCCGCTGCAATTATAGAATTATTATTGATGTATCCCACATATTATGAACTGAGCTTGTTACTAAACATTTCTAGAAACTCTTTACACCTTGTTTGAATGGAGAGTAGAGGAAGGGAGGAAATGAAAAGGAACAAAAACTTTTTGTTGTATTATATTTGGTTGATAAAATTATGTTGGAGGTAAAATGTTTAATTTTGTATTATTATAATTAATAGAATCAGTTTTTCTTCCAAATTGGAGTGTAATGGATGGAAAAAATTTTTGTTACAAATATTTTTAGAAAAAATGACACAAATGCCAAACCCTATATCTTTCTCATACAAGATTTTTTCCTCAAACCTATAACAGTCACCGAATTTCTTATTAACCTCCTAAATTTTAATCAATCAAACAAGAAATCAGATAAAAAGAAAAGTAAAATTTATTTTCTCTCATTAATCATCAAAACACAAAAATGTTAAATATGTTAATCTTCATTTTTATTTCATTTCATTCCCTTCTATTATTTACCTTCCATTCCTTCCTCTACTCTCCATCCAAACAAAGTGTTAAGAAAAAGAGTAAAATTTTAGGAAAATAATGCTGGGATGAATTCTAGGTCAGCATGCACGCAGGAGGAATTATGAGCTAAAAAAAATGTAAACTAATATTATCACCTTAAAAATTTATCAAATAAACTTCAAACAACTAATGCAAATTGTTAAAATCAATCTACTTCACGAGTGATATATTTACATATAAAATTTATAAATTTTTGCATTCATTTAGTATAAAATTAAGCAGTAAAAAAATAAAAAAAATGTATTAAAATTAACTTATAAATTTTTTTATTTTTTTAACCGCTTGACTTTATACTAAATAAATTCAAAACCATATAATCTTTACACATAAATGCATTACTCGTGAAATAGATCGGTTTTAATAGTTTAGATTTGTCGTGGAAACATATCCAATAAATTTACATGTCACTATGTGGTACGCTAAACTTATTATAATATCATCATCTCTTGTTATAGTATACAAATGATTGTTTCGATTATGTATATTATTGAGAAAAAAAAAAGAGTTAAACAAAAAAAAAGGAGAGAGATAGTTCTAGACTTCTAGTTAAGAACTTGAAATTGGTTGTTACAATTACAAATTCTTTGCCCCTTCAAATTTTAGAGGTATTGGTTGGTTGCGCTGAATATATAACTGTGAAATGTTAAAATTCAAAATCCTCTCCTCTATATTAACTTTGCATGCTAGAAAAGTACAAATAAAGGTGCATTTGAATTGTCAAAAGAAAAAAAAAAAAAAAACTACAAAAATAATATTATTTGAATCAGTGTCTAAGAATATTGTAAAAAAGGGGTATTTGGAATACCATGAAAGTATGCTAATCCAGCCATGGAGGCTACGATTCAAACTTCACCGAGTAAATTTAATACCATCTTAAAACTCATCAAGAAAATTTGTAAATTTATTCTTAATATATTTGTATCAGTTAAAAAGGACAGATCTAAAGACTTACTAATTCTGATCCACTATTTGAACTTTAAAAATCACAAAAAAAAAACGAATTTGAAGCACTCAAGGCCTTGATCATACCACTATGACCTTAACCAACGTTGGCAATGGTACACTTCCTTACTATTTGTTTTGGACTTTTTAAAATCATTGTTTTAATATGGTAAAAAAAAATCTGAAATAAACAATTTTAAAAGATTCAAAAAACACAGTAAAAGATTTTCAAAAAACCTAAAAATTTTGGTCTCAAGTAAATTTTAATATAAAGAGCACGTTGAACACTTTAAATTAACTATTTAAATTTTAAAATCACAAAATCCACTTTATATAATGAAGTCCTTTTTTCCCATATCAATATATTAACCATCGTCCTTCTCAAATATCCTATATATATGTTTACAGTTCTACATTTATATCTGTCAAATATCCAATATGTTTATACTCCTGGCCAATTCGTATCCTCTACATTAACTCAAAAATGAATCTTTTGAGTTAATATATCTGGGCCGTCTGATAAGCTTTAAAATTTGTGCAAATTAAATCTGCACTAATTTTTTTTTTTTTAAAAAGAGAGGCTATTCAGCCTATTCCATTAATTGAAATATAGATAATTACATCAAAATGTTGTCTGTCTGAACTATGTTAACTATAGCCATAACTAGCCAAGTTCTTAGAATTCATAGAAATCAACAAAACGCCACTAAGCAGAGCATATAATAACCAAAGTCTAATACTCGCAATTCTCCAAAAGTATATTAACGTAGCTAATATTAGGCCACTAAGTAATGGGTTAAGGCCACTTATATCTAAATGACAAAATTGTGGTTTGTGCTTCATGATCCACTAGGGCAACTCTGGTGCCTCCCCTCCAGAGCCATCAAGGGGCTGATAAGCAACTATCTTCATGGGTATGAATTGAGATAAGGGTATGACATCTTCTATTACGGAAAGCCACTCTCCAATTACATCTTTGATTTTTTTCTTCATGTTACCTGCCCAATAACCACATAATGTTTTAATTAATAAAATCAAAGTTCTAGCGGTTTTAACATCACAATTGGTAAAACAAACTTCATTTATATGTTTCCAAATACTCCAAACTACTGCACCAAGTACAATCAGGAAACCAATTTTGTTTTCATAATCAAGTGATTGGGCAAAATGTAAAAAATAATCCCATGTATTCCAATTATGCATTACCCATTGGCTTTTACCTAAATAGAACCATATTTGTTGTGCTAGAAGGCATTTGATGAATAAATGATCAATAGATTCATTTTCAGTACAAAAATGACAAGTTCGATCTCCTATCCAATATTGATGATCCCTATGTTATAGATTCCGTTTAAAACTAATACAAACCAACTGTAAAAATATGCTTGTGTGTCCGATTAATTGTAAGATTATATCTTCGGTTAGCAACTCGACAACGTCTTCTCCGAATCGTGTCAAAGAAAAAATATAGACTCGTTATTTTTTCTTAGAAATTGGTTTGGTTATGTATTGATTTTAAGCTAGCTATTTGAATATTATTTAGCGTCCTATTAAATGTCGTTTTAAGTATGAACAGTCGCAAATTTTATGTCATTAATTTGATGCACGATATCAAATTTATATTAGTTTTCATATATATAATGTGTATGAAATATAAATTACAATTTAACTTTCCGAATTTTAAAATTATAAATTATTTTTAACTATTGTTAAAGTTATCAATATCTCATACTTTTCTTTTGCTTCACTCGTGAACCGATATTTTCATATATTCAATGAAAATTTACGGTGCTAAACAAAATATGTCACAACTTTCAATGCTCTTATTCACATCCATTTAAAAATAATCTTGTAACAGGTGAAATTGCAATACATTTCCATACAAAAATTAGATTTAAAAAAAAAAAATCAAATCAAATCAACACCATTCAAAGTTTTTTGCAAAAAACAATACCAGCGAAGTAACGGTCCTCTTCCTCTACCGAACTGTGTTTTACCAAAAACGAAAAAAACAAAAAACAAAAGTAATTAAGTAGTGCTGTTTTATTTCAAAGATTTCTTTCTAGTCCTTTGTTAAAAACGTCCAAAATTACCTCTTCGTTTATATTATAATTGAATAATTATACTAATTTCCCTACCCCTATCCCCCCATTTATCCCCGCACTCTCTCTCTTTCTTAACTGTCATATCCCCTCACTTATTTGGCTAAAAATTTTCATTTATCCCTTTATTAAATTAGAGTCATTTAATACCAATCCCTGCATAAATTATGTTTTCCTCTAATAACAATTCCCGCATTAATTATTCATTTAAAAATAATTTCCGCATTAATTATACTGTTATCTAATAACAATCTTCATTAATAAATGTTTATTTGTTATTTCTAAGAAGTATTTATCCATGTAACATAAAGTATTTATCATTATGTCTGAGAGTATTTATCATTGATGTTTACTGTAAGTTGCAATTATGTTTGAGAAGTTTTTATCTATGTAACATAAAGTATTTATCCATGTAACATAAAGTATTTATCCTTATACATGAGAGTATTTATCACTGATGTTTTACTGTAAGTGCAATTATGTTTGAGAAATATTTATTTATGTAACATAAAATATTTATCTTTGTAACATAAAGTATTTATCCATGTAACATAGAGTATTTTTCATTATGTCTTAGAGTATTTATCATTGATGTTTTACTGAAAAATTGCAATTATGTCTGAAAAGTTTTTATCTATGTAACATAAAGTATTTATCATTGGATGAGGGGATTGTTTATTTAATGGTCCCCAATTGTGCTGTGACAATCCAAAAAAAAAAAAGAAATTTTGTGTGTGGACAATTAATAGATTGATTTATTCAATCATAAATAGAAATCATTACATAGGGATTAATACTTTACAAATTCAGGATAAATACTTTGATGCTTCAAGTTAAATACTAATTTTTTCTGCGGAGTATTAATTATTAAACGGTCCTCCCATAATTTTTTTAGCAATTAGTGTGGGATTTTTTATGAAAATAGATCTGCGGAGATTGTTATGATGATCCGTTATAATTATTGTATCAAGTGGCGATCCAAAACAGTTTCGGAGTCGCTGTCAGTTACTGTCAGCTGGTACCGGAAGTCCGGAACATAGAATAAAAGAAACAAAACGAACCTGTCAGTTTAAACTTCAATGTTATCCCTTTTGTCGCAACTCGATTTGTACTGTTGTAAAGTAGGTGCAATAAAAAAAAGACTGCAGTTGCTAGGAAGTAGGACCGTTCGATTGCCATTCAATTTTGGCTTGGTTTGGTTTGGCACGTACACGTTCAAATCATGACACGCTCGGCTGAATCATACTTTTTCCTCTAAATTTTTATCCTTTGCTAATTTGCAGATATTTTTATTTTTGAAAATTATATAATAATAATAATAATATAGTATATTAAATGAATTGCATTATATTTTGATTACATTAAAGAAACTATATTTTTTCCGGCTCTTTTGATATATTGTTTACTGTAGAGATGGATCTACTGTAGTACAGGGGTCAAGCACCAACCCCCCTCTGAAGTTCCTATTTTATTGGAAAAAATAGGCCCATTTCGTTTCTGCCCCTTCCTAGAAAGTTTCTTGTTCCTTTATAGACCCAATAAGTCAAAAACTTAACAGGCATGATAAAAAAAATGATTAATTTGAGTTGCGGGCTGTCGCTGAATGCCTGAGTCCGTCTACGCAGCAAATAAAAAAAATAACAAAAATTAGCGAAAACCTAAGTCGCGAAGCAGCTCTCTAATTAGAACTGATTTGGGTTGGAAAAAGAAAATTTTGACGCACTCTGATTAAAAAATTCAAAGCACCGCCGCATTGTCTTCTTTTACGTTGAATCATGGTACCTTTGACCTTTCTCACTTCTTTAAATAATGCTAGATAGGATTAAATAATGCACTTTGCCACTCTCGTTTGTTCAATCGAAACTTTATTGCACTATGATTTATGTGTTGAATGATTAAATAAATAAAAATGCTTACGGTATTTTTTAAAATTAAATAATGCTTTGATTTATGTGTTGAACTTTGATGTGTTGTGGGTTTCTTAGATGACATGATCAATTGATTTTAAAATACTTGATTTTGTCTTGAGCTCTAATTTATTTATTGAATTAGGATAAATTGACTTGAACCTAATTTTTTTGGATTATTGAATTATGATAAATTGACTTGAATCCTAATTTAGGGTTTAATTGAATTAAATTAGGATAAATTATGTCTTGATCATGGTAATGGTAATTCGGAACCCTAATTTACTTGATTTGTTTTCTTCAAATGTGTAGGGTAAAAGAAATGGACAAGTTCTATCAAAGAGCACCCAAATAGCCATTTGATTCGTCTTCAAGTTCTAATTTAAGAAATGAGGTTATTAGTGATGAACAAGACCCTCCTTCTAATCCTGCTCAAAGAAAATCTATATTGGATTATAACCCAAATGAGCATGATCGTATACGTCGATATTACATAATTGAAGGGTATGGTGATACCCGATGGAGTTCTTGTCACACCCCAAACCAGAAATTTTGGATTAAGGTGTGATCAACCTCGCCTCGTGCTTAATTAATCATTAAGCACGCAAGGCTAATCATAAATAATAAATCAAACAGCAGCGGAAGCAAGATAATATAAATATCAAGCATCAGTCACATAGCAAATAAATAAACATACACATACATAACATATAATCTGATTCATCTCGGATCCCAATAACACCATCTATAGAAGGGGATACATGATCTATCGAGCCCGTATATATAACACAGAAATACGGGACTCGTAAATCTAATCAAAAACCTAACCCTAACTAGGTCAAGTGGTATGGCCCTCGGGGACAGCTCCTGACATCTCCTGCTGCAGACCACCAGAACCTGTACCTAAAACCCACGAAACAACCTCTGGGTGAGCGACGAATCGCCCAGTATGTGACCCAAAATTATCCCCTTAGGGATCCTCTACGGTCAAAGAACTTTTATTTATAAAATGAATACAATTAAAAATATGCACATGTGTGAACCTATATTAATAGCTAGTAGAATTTACAATACTTTTGAATGATACCATGATGCAATTATTCTATTATGCCAACATGCGAAATAAACCCAAAATAAAATCAAAGTGTAATATCGGATATAAATCAAGTCGGAATCCAGTACTCCTTGTACTGTGTGCCCAAATACAATAATAATAATAATAATAATATGGATAAAGTAAATCACCCGTGCCGTGCCAATAGGATCAAAAAGATCCAAACAATATAATCCAAGGACTGTGATCAGAGTGCAATGATACACGTTGCCTAGTGACACCGAGCATTGCTCCACAAGATAATAGCACACTAGTCGATGGTTATATCAAAATCTGGTGTGTCATCTCACCTAGACGATTCATATGCCAAACATATCCAATAGGAGAAATCATACCATGCAAGTCGTAAAAATATCATCACCAGGGCCACAAAACTCGAGATCGGAACTGTGCCCTCACCAGCCACTCTGCCACGGAACTCGAGATTGGAACCGTGCAGACCAAATCCGCCATGGAACTCGAGATCGGAACCATGCGGTAGCGTAAAACAGACCTACACAGAACTCGAGATCGGAACTGTGCAGTCTCAAGTTATAAAAATGCCACCACGGAACTCGAGATCGTAACCGTGGTGGGGTAACCCGTTCTAGGCATGTAGCTCCTAATGTAGGCGTGGAAAGCATCCCGAATCGTCCGTGCCACAAAACTCGAGATCAGAACTGCTCACGTCAAATAGCAAAATGATCGAAAATATATATAATCAAAGTTTATACATATAATATAAATCCTAAAACCATCCAAGGATCAAGTGACCCTCAGCTCAGTGGCTGTCGGGCCGTCCCATGCTAAGTGACACCAAGACGGAACGAAGTCACTTGGCTCTGCTCAGCTCCCACCAATGCATGCGTATGCACGTAATATAATAATAATATATTGTCTCCACGAGAAGAAGACAAACTAGTATCCTAATATTCTAATAATATAAATATAGTATTATTTAATTACTCTACTCCTACAATACAGTAAATTCAGGTTTTTCGGGGCTTATGCAATTCTACCTATAATGCATAAAAGGATAAACATGCTCTACAGTGTTAATGCAACTACTTAAAATAAAGTGCGGATGTTAGGTCAGATGGAACGACTGGTAAGAGTACGCCCACAAAAGAAAATAATTCAGATATCCCACACCTGAGGGGGCTGGAGTCTCTGTCACTAAAAATCAGCGTGCTCCACATATGCTCCGAACTGCGAGTCAGTCGGATCAGTCCACGGATCGGACTCGTATGGAGTCGACTGATCTGAAATATTTCGGTTATATAAAAGTCTCCAATTCAGTCAGTCTGACTGAACCGATTTGTTAGATATTAATCATTACTTTCATGCCATTGAGCTTGGCAATAATCTTAATTTATAATTTCGTCAGATATTGATTATTCACTTTAATTTAACTTAATCTAATTTCAATCTACATTAACTTATAGTTTTTAATAATTTAATTTGAAGATATATTGCTGTAAAATTTCAATTGTCGAAATATTCGCAAAATTAATTGTTCGTGAGCTACGATAATTTTAAACGTGTCTTACCTAATTAATATAACCTAGTTGCTTATCTACTTTAATTTATTTTAAATTAACTATAACTATTTTAATATATTGAATACGGTTTCCAAAGTTATTTATTACTAACAATTTCCTAATGCTACTATTTTAATAAAAATATGTAAATTGTACAATTATTACTAAGTCGTATTTAGTTTAATATAGTTTATTTATTATTTTTTAGTTACGTACTCTGTGTCGTTAATAATATATACTAACCTACCATTTTAGATTATAAATAAACTAGTGATGCTAATTATATTTATTTATAATAATTATACTTTCAAAATTATATTTGCAAATTATAATCAATTAAAATAATGTCAATCGAGATATATACATGTTAATTCAGATATGATTATCATAGATGTACATGTTACATGTATCATATAATAATTTATGATACCATACTTGTTTACTTTGATGGCTAATTGCTTAAATACATGTTAGCTTATATATTATACATTTTGCAATATATTATATAATAAGAATTATATTTAATAACTTGTTTATAAAACATTTGGTATTTTTATAACATTCATTAAGAAATCTTGATACGTACCATATGTCCTTGAGTACATGGTGCAGATATATATAACTTATAATCGGTTTAAATAATGCCTATAACTACACACATTCTAATAACTAATTAATTGTTCTTAGTCGGGTTTCATTATTTATATCTTAATCTAAGGTATATGCTTACCTTACCTATTATGTTTGTACTCATATATTGAACATACGTTAGCATATGAAAATTCCAATTTAACAAGTCAAGGCCAATTCCAACGCTTTAATGGCCCAATTCAAAAATGCATTTCTTAAGGCCGAATTATAACTCAAAATTTTCAGATTTGCATAGAGGCCCGTACACTTAATTTATTTATATAATCCAAGGGCTTTTACAATACACCTCTTAATATTATCAATAATTGTCAAGCCCCTTCCTTTCCTATTTTTCTTATGCATTACCAATATCACAACAAAGTCATCTAAAGAAGGATCGGGCAATTCAATCGAGTCGGGAAAATCAACAACCCACATCCGAAAATTAGCAAATTCACATCCTACGGCATTAATCGACTCATCAAGGTATAAATCAATAATTTATAAGTGAATTTCAGAATTTACCCGAAAGGAAGAAGGTCGAAAGAATGTGGCCGGTCCCGAGGGTTTCGCCTCGCGGTCGTCTTAATCGGACACAAGCAAGCACCATAGCAACCACCAGAAAGCACAAGCACAAGCGAAATCAAAATTGCCAATACCGTCACAACCCAAATTTCTAGGGTTTTCGAATCCTCACGAATCAGAGGCGAAATGTGAAGAAGAGAGAGGAATCAGTTGGAAGAGGGGGTCCATGGGTCAGAGAGAGAAGAGAGGGAGGTTTTCGTGGTGGAGCTTCGGGTCGACGAGAGGTGAGGGTGGTCGGCTAGGGTTTTCATGGAAGGGGAAGAGGGAGGCGGAAAAGAGACGGAAGGGGCGGTGCTGGTGGGGTTTCATGGACCGAGGGAGGGAGAGAGAGCACGGGGTGGGGTTTTCTCCATCAGCGAGAGAGGAGGAAGGGGGCGGTTTTGGGGGTTGGTTTTCACGGACAAGGAGAGGGGGGCTCTGTTGGCGTAAGAAGAACGCAGAGAGGGAGAGAGAGGGAGGAGAGAAAGAAGGGGAGGGTTATTAATTGGACTGCTTTAAGATCCGTGTTGGTTGCCTTTGAATGGTTGAGATAATTCAAAAGAAATAAGCATTCATAGATGAGATATATATGGTGCGAATTAGATCCCGACGGGAAGCAAAAATCTATCTAATCAAACGGGCCCATGTCCCAGTCAATTAATATCTTTTAAATTTTAGATTGCATTTTGAGTTGAGTCAAATTAATTTGCATCTATTATGTTTAATCAAACCAGTTACGAACTTAGGTTTAAAAATTAATACTAGAATTTAATACGAAATATTTTGAATGTTCATAAGAAATTTATAATTTTATTCATGGTGCTATATTTTATTTTATTTTCAAATCTCCAAATTTTAATATACATAATTTCATAATTCATTTATATTTCGAAATTTTAATTAAATTTTTAATCAATCAAATAAAAATATGAAAGGTCGTTAGTTTAATTAAAATTTTTATTTAAGTGTAATATTCGATTTAGTAATTTAATCATGTTTTAAAATTTCGGAATATAATAGTTCTCATTTCAACACTTTAAATAGTTTGGTGGTACTATTTGCACCCACGTTTAGGGTAATTGAGCAAATAGAAATGGATGGGTCAACGTGGGAGCAAAGATCAGAGACGCGTGAATTACGTAGAGAAATAGAAAGTTTTGAATTTGTATTTGTGTTGTTTCTCATGAGGGATACATTAATCATCACGCGTAGTCTATTGCAAACATTGCAATGCAAAAATCAAGATATAGTGAATGCTATTAGGTTGGTGAAAATTGCTAAACAATGCTTGCAACATATGAGGGATAGTGGTTGGGAATCATTATTCAAAAATGTGTGTGCATTTTGTAAGAAACACAGCATTAAAGTTTCAAATATGGAGGAAGAGTACTTCGATAACCCAAGGTACCAAACATGCACAACTAATTTGCATTATTATCATGTGGATCTATTTAACACGGTTATTGATATGTAATTGAGGGAACTTAATGATAGATTCAACGAAATTAATACTCAACTTCTTATTTGTATATCATGTTTAGATCCGAGAAACTTCTTTTCAGTATTTAACAAAGAAAAGTTGGTTCAATTAGCTCAATTATATCCCTCTGATTTTAACCAATCCGAGCTTCCCGTCCTAAAGAGTCAATTGGAGAATTACATTTTAGATATGCAAGATGATAGAGCTTTTTTGGAGGTAAGCACGCCATACTTGAACTTTCTGAAAAAATGGTGAAAATGAATAGGCACAATGTTCATCCCTTGGTTTACAAGTTAGTGAAATTGGAATTGATATTGCCGGTAGCTACAGCTAATGTCGAAAGGACATTTTTGGCAATAAATATTGTGAAATCCAGCATGAGAAGTAGAATGGGAGATCAGTGGATAAACGATTGTTTGATTACTTTCATTGAGAAGGATTTCTTCAAGAGGGTGAGCAATCAAAGAATTATGGAAATGTTTCAAAACATAAAGACTCGTCGAGGAATCCTCATTTAGAATTGTTGTTAGAAGTGTTGATTGTTTTTTACTATGTTGGATTGTTGATTTCTTCAAGTAATTTATGTTTTTTGTTATGTTAATGGTTTATTATGATGTTGAATTATTGATTTTTATCAAGTAATTTAGGATTTTTATTATGTTAATTGGTTTTTTTTGTTATGTTGAATTGTACCCTATTAGCTAATGAGTTTGAATCCAATAAGCTAATTGGATCCAATTTCTGCCCCCCCTGGCAAAAATCCTACGTCCGCCCCTAATCTGCTGGCTGCTGGCTGTTAGCTGCTGGCCTACTACTAAGGGTGTAAATGGATACAGATAATTCACTTCGTATCCTGAGATTATCTGAATACAGATTAAATGCATACGTATAATTATAGATAGGGATACATATAATTGTTACATATGGTGAAAAAATGGAGGATACAGATACGGATAATTTCATGAAGGTGAATATTCATATCTGTATCCACAATTATCCGGATCTGAAATTACTTCCAGCCAGCTTTGATTTTACTATTCCGGATAAAAATTGTTATATATTATCCCATATTCATTTTAGTCTTACTTGTGGTATAAATGATAATATGATATGATTTTTAATTTAATATTTTTTTTGCCGGTGATAGTGCTACAATAACACAGTTTCTTTTTTTTTCTTATCTCTATTTTTTCACTCTTTATTTTTTTTTCATTCAAGACTTTGACTTGTGAATGTAGTATACTTTTAGTCTCTGTTAAAATTTTAGTCATTGTTTCAAGACAACAATAAGTTACTATTTTATATCTTAAAATGCATAACTCAATTATCAAACAATTATTTATTTTGTATCTGTATTCAAATCTATATCCGTAGATTATCTGCTCTGTATCCATATCCGTTTAAGATATATATGGTTCTAAATTTTGATATATGTTTACTATTCATATCCCATATCTGTATTCGCTTATTGAGGGGAAAAAAAAAAGAATAAAGAAAAAATTAAATGGAAAAGAGACCTTATCTGGGCTGAAATAAAGGGGAAATAACATCAGATAGGGTTTTGAATGTAGCGCAATTAATTGGGCCTCAGGCCTTTAATCTTTCTTTTCGTAATGCAAGCCCATAAGAACTTTTCTCTTTTCGCTGTTGGAGTTCGTATCTATAGAGATATTTGTTATTAGAGTTATATGGATGTTCATTTGTTCATTTCAGGCCCGTATCATTTTCCGACCTCGTTTGTTTCACAGATTATATATTTATATTTCCATTAGGTTATCCATGGATCTAGAAAAGAAAATACGTCATATCGTGATTTTGTCACGTCACGTAACGTGATTATTTTATTTTTCACGTAATGTGACGTAATTAAAATAGCGATGGATAGTTAAGTCATGTAAATGATCATGTCACCTATGGTCACGTCATTACCACACGTGACATAACTTATCATGTTTAATTCATGTTTTTAAGTATTAAGATAGTTCATAGAAATAATAACAAAATATACTAAATAAATAAGAAACTAGTGCAAAAATAAATTATAATTAAGAAAAAAGTTATAAAAAATTTGGTCACATAATAACGTGATTAAAATAATTGAAAATAATTATATTACGTAAATAGTTACAATACACAATAAACAAGTCACATCAAATTAATAACAATGTGACTAATTGTTTGTCCAAACGTGGCGCATGCATGTGAATTTCGCTAAAACAACAATGATAAAATATTTGAAGGTGAGTTGAAACCTAAACTATCTAAGTCTTTTGTAAATTACATGGCAATATTCAAGAAAAATATATAATGATAGTTTTACGGTGGTTGTAATGCTTTTAAAAAAAAATCAAATCATGTGAGAACCTTAACCAGTACTTAAAACTCAAATTAAATGATAAAATGTAGAGTAGAACTAAGATGTTTTTAAGTTTATCAAATTTTTTTGTGAACTTCACTCTAAAATTTATTAGATTGGTTTTAAATGATGAATTTAAACTGTTGAAATTCTTCTATCTCATGAGTGATGCGTTTACATGTGAAAATTTTAAACTTTTAAATTAATTTAGTATAAAATCAAGTGGTCAAAATTATAATGTTTATAGATTATTTTAATATATTTATTTTTTGAACACCTTTTAACTACTTGACTCTATACAAAATTAATTTAAAATTAAAATTTTTTTACATATAGACCCAATACTTGTAAAATAAAAATAAAAAATTCAACAGTTTGAATTTATCGCCTGATTTCTAAGTTTTAGAGTTGAGTTTACTATAATGTTATAATCTAAAATGTAACATATTTGTGTCCTCATGCTATTATTCTCCTGTTGTATATGACATCAACTAACGAGTAAATGATATTTTTTTTTTTAGTAATGATTTCATCCCCCATTCTAGTCCTCTAATAGTCTCCCTGACCATTAACTACTTATGGTAACTATGTCTTCCATTTTAGTTAGTCTTTCTAACTGTTTTGACCCCTCTTTCTCTCCTGATCAACAAAAAAAAAAAATCGCGCTCTTCGTGCTCTTTACGGCCTTCACAGCCTCTTCTCTTTCTCGGCGTGGTGCACCGTTGAGATCCGGCGACAAGAGAGTGGTGCACCGTTAAGATTCGGCGAGGAGAGCATGGTGCACCATTAGAGGGGGTCCATGCTAGCTCAGCGAAAGTTGTTACAGTGAAACATATGAATATTTTATTAGTTAGATATGAATACTTCATTTGTTAGATATGCATACTTCATGTTAGATGTGAATACTTCATGTTAAATGTGAATACTTTTTGGAAGAGGTGGGGTGAGAGAAATGAATCTGACATTTGAATGTTCAATTGTATAAATTATTTCGAACATGTATGAATACTTCAATTGTTAGATATGAATACTTCGTTTGTTAGATATGCATTTATGTTATTAGATATGAATATTTCTTAGAAGAGGTGTTCAAGAAGAAGGGCCTGACTTTGAATTGTATAAATTATTTCAAACATGTATGAATACTTCATTAGTTAAATATGAATATTTCTTAGAAGAGGTGTTCAAGAAGAAGGGTTTAACTTTGAATTTTGAATTGTATAAATTATTTCAAACATGTATGAATACTTCATAATCGTCAGTATGAATACTTCATTTGTTTAGATTTTAATACTTCTTTAGTTAGATATGAATAATATATAGATTCGCTGTAGTGGTCCCCAATCTTAATAAATGTCGCTTTCAGACGGTTGCGGTCCCCAATCCAGGCTGTCACAAGACGTCAATGGCCCCCCTGGTCATTATTGGTCCCCTCCAGCTTGTGTTTATACATGACGAATGGTTCTGATAATAAGTATGAATACTATACATTTGTAGGTATGAATACTATACATTTTGACTATTAACTCAGAGTATAAATACTCCTATATCAGATGTTGGAGTTAGTTAGTGGTCCCCTGTCGAAAGTTGTTTATTTTTTAATGCGGGGGGGCGTTTAGGGGACTGATATGGGGGTACTGTTAGTCGATCCCATTTTTTTTTTGTTGGATATGGGTAATGAATGCGATTTTTGTGGAGAATAAAATAATTTATCTACATGGTTAGGGTCAAATATAACAAAAAACAATACAGCCCTAATATTTGGTTTTTCATTTATTAGTAATCTATACCTCATAAAAAGGTTTATTTTATAAAACTATCTATCCATGCCATATCATCAACACACTCATACTGGTTCTAACAATCTTCTTCGTGAATATCCAAAATCTAGTGTGATTTATTAATTACTTGAGTTTTGAGCTAGAATAAAATAGTTTACACAATTCGTCGGACCGGACTACCACACGATTTGATTTAAAAAAAAAAAAATAGTTATCTAATCTGATATCTCCTTGACTAAATTGGTAATATTTCGAATTTAATATCATCGAAGCAATGAGCTAACAGAAATTTTAAAAATTTTAATACCCTATTCAATACTTGAGGCACGTTACTTCTTCTATGCATGCTTCTACGTGCGATATTGTTGAGAACATGTAATGCACATTTATCTGGTATTTTTTGTTTAAAAAAAATAAGATAAGGATTAAACTCCAACAATTATTAAAATCATGACGATTTTTTTTTCTCATTTTTCCAGCTTATCAAGAATAAAAATCAGTCTTGCAAAATCAGACAGAATTAATACAAACCTGTATGTTTTCATTTTTTTTGTTTTTTTGATAAAAAGTGGTATTACCACTAGTTTCATTACGAAACGAAAGAGTTTATATAATAGGTTTAGAAAAAAAAAATGAGCATACAGTCTATCAACATCTAATTGCAAAAAATATCTAACAGCATAGTCTAAAAAAAAATATGAACATGACATCAAATAGTAATATTAAAGGAGATCAGAAATGGCTATATCACTAGAAGAGGAGGCACTAGCTGAAGAGAAAGATATAGTAGGCAAAAGGCCAGCAATACGATCAATAGCATTAAAAATTGCACGGTCACTCAAATGATCAGCTAGAACCAACCTTTCTAAACCAAGACCAGGGTCCTCGATGGAATCCAGCAGTGAGCTGTCCTGGTCCTGTGTATCCGTGTCAGATAATACTATCAGAGATCCTATCTGAGGCAAAGAAGAAACATCAAAAGACATAATCAAAGATAACTTAAAATAAGAATTATCTAATCGTGACTTACACCAAAAAGAAGTTAAAACAATAATAGAAGCAGCCCTAATCAAACACAGGAGAATTTTGTGTTAACCAAACAATCCAAAGAGTAGCAGCCCTAATCAATTCCACTAATAGTGAATCCTTTAATGAAATCCAATAATCAAAATACCAAAGATCAGAAACTTCAGTACAATTAAAAAGAAAGTTGTTATGATGACCAATTCAAGTCCATAAAGAAGAAATAAAAAGGCAAGTAACAAAGAGATGATCAACAGTTTCTTGAGCATCACAGAAAACACAGTCAATATTTCCATGCCAACCCCTTGATTGCAAATTGCATTTAGTAAGCACTTTATCTTGCCTAAGTAACCAAAAGAAAACCTTAATTTTAAGTGAAATTTTGGCCCTCCAAAGATTATTATAAATATTAGTTGGAACACCTTTGAAGGACAACCATTTATAACCTGTATGTTTTCATATATTAAAAAAGAAAACAACTTTGGATGCATTAGCAATTCCTCTTTAGACGTGGGGTTAAAAGTGAAGTGTGAAACCTGGTATCACAAAGCAGAAATTTTATTAGTAGCGCTGTTGCCATTTCCAATACGTCTTAGTTTCTATTGGTTAACAGTCCGTAAGAAAACGGACAAGGTCAAACAGGCATTTACATTGGGCTCTGATCTGGCACTATTCTTACTCACCAATGAGCTTTAACCTGACACGTGTCCCTGTTTCATTGTTTAGCCCAATTTGTCTCCTCCTGAAAATTAACATTTACATTTTGAGTTTAAATGTTAAATTGAAAACCTTGAATAATTTGAACATCGGCAGTCTCTTGATTTGAGTGACTGGTACTAAACTACTGATATTTCCCCAAACAGTTCAAGAAATGCGCACCAAACTGACTCTAATTTCCAAATTTTATATTTGCCACCAACCTGGAAGTCATTTTCGGGACAATTCTTGACTCGAATTCCACGACATTCTTGGATTCCTTCCCCCATCTACTTCTCTACAATTTTCTACGTAGAATTTAATCAAAATCCTTGACTCGGTTCAACAAATACAGTACAAACAAGAGGATGGTTTACTTGCGAATTCAGGATTTTCATGAGAGGGCAAGAAAATTACGAATCCGTTTTAAATAGCTAATTGGTTACTAAATAAAAAACAATACTCTAACTTATAATTTTTAATACTTTGACTTCTAATTTTTAATACTCTAACTTGTAATCCTAGCCACCACTTATAACTCAAAAAATTTATCATATTTAAACCCTAAATTTAATCCTAATTATAATTAAAATTTCAGAATGAGGAAAATAAAATTTTGTATGCGACAAATTTGATCCGGATCTATGGATCTCCATAAATTTTGTTTTTATGTATTCTCTATTATTCATGTCTATGGTAAACGTGAACATTTCAATGGAGATTGTACGGGAAGAATTCTAGAGGCCCCACCTCTTTAGAAAATAGCTGTTCAGCTAAAAGTTCAGTTAGAAAGGGAAGATTGCTCTCATCTTAAGAGAAAGGGAAATATCTCCATTCTTGACCCAAAAAACATTGAGTTTGCTTGGAAATGCACCGAGATTTGGTAACGATTGAAATGTCTTTATACAGAAACATATAGAGACAAAAGTGTATTATATGTGCATAGTTTGGATTTGATGGCTTGCTTTGTGTCCACTTTATTTATTAGGAAAGCTACCTTAATTAATTTCATTAATTGATGTACTACTACTCCACTATTGTCTGGCTTACTTACTCCCTTTCCTTGAAAAGAATGTTAAATTCCTACAATTCATCATATCAAATAAAATTTTCGAAAGTAGTCGGTGCTGTGATATAATCTTAACATATTATCGTTATTTTAGCATTAAATAAGGATCAAAATCCTTTAATTTCATTGCAGATGTTAAATTTTAAATATCCTCTGTTTTATCTACTAAATTAGACTTGATTCACTAAATATTATATTGGATTGCAAGTTTATCCTCAGCCGTGTGATAGTCATGCAGCGCACATGGATTTGGGGAGAAGATTTTGACAAGAAATTAAAGTCTAAGTTCTACAAATTTCAGAATATTTTTTACTGTTGGATTCGACAATGCGCACTTGTTGTCTGGCTGAGGATGAGAGGATCTGATTCCCCACAAAGACTAGCTCAGTTGGGGAAAATTTATAAACGTTTTTCATTAAATTTAAAAAAGTTTTGTTCATAAATGAGGAATAAGGATACTTACAAACTTTATCTCCAATTGTTGGTTATTTTGGAAAAATGTGTTTTTAATTGGTTCTTAACTGTTGAAAAGGCATGTGGAAATTAATAAACTGCGTTTATGCCTCTGGTACTACCGCTATTTTTTTTATTAAAAAAATGATTAAATTTTTTTAATAATATTAGAAACACAAAGTTAAATGGTCGCTATTTTTTTTTTTCTAAAATACTACCGCTATAGCTCCTTAACTCAGGTCTAGATAGATACATGTTAAATGGTGAAATTTGAATAAAAAATGTTTTATCATTGAAAGTGCAACCTACAGAACTCATTAAAATTCCTTTAATGTCAGCTGTCACTACTAGAATTCACAATATTTCCCTGGGTAGAAAATCGGCTTTTCCATAGGCATACCGTTGGAAAAAGCCCTAAAATCGTCATTTCCATCGGATACCGTTGGAAATACTACCGTGGCAACAACCCTCGAAGGAAATAGTGATTATTTCTGACGACACCGTGGGAAATACTCATTTTTTATATTTTCCATGGGCACACCGATGGAAAAAAGACCGTTGGAAATACTTTCACACCTGAGAACTATCTGGAGTATTTCCAAGGGTTGTGAGTGGGACCCACCTAAGTATTTCCCGGGGCAGATTGCGTGGGACCCACCCCTATATTTCCAAGGCAAACCAGCGTGGGACCCACATGTTTATTTCCAACGGCATATTTGCATGGGACCCACCCATGTATTTCCAAGGCAAACGGGTGGGGACCCATATGTTTATTTCCAACGGCAGATTGCATGGGACCCACCCCTGTATTTCCAAGGCAAACGAGCGTGGGACCCACACCAACATTTTCATGGGCAGATGATTTTCGTTATTTCATGGATTACCCATGGTAATAATAATTCTAAATGGTATCATATAAGCAACTCATTCTACATTCTTTCCTGTACCAACCCAGTACGAAACCATTTACATTCCCCAATTCCTATTCAATTGAATTAACAGACACATTGAAATTACAGCTAAGATTTACATAGTATAAATAAGAACCAGTAAATACATATCACATTGCTATTAATCTAAATCATAGTACATTTCCATATTGTCATCCAAAATACATTCGAAGAGAAATATATGAGACTATTTATTATTAACTAAACACTAGTTCCTTAATT
This sequence comes from Carex pumila, assembly GCA_033356055.1. Lineage (NCBI taxonomy): Eukaryota > Viridiplantae > Streptophyta > Magnoliopsida > Poales > Cyperaceae > Carex > Carex pumila. The sequence continues at coordinate 192,532 of JARJHM010000033.1, forward strand.
GCGGCTCTGCCGCAAATGTATGTGAGAGCATTAAAAATATTTCTATAGATTCGTATTTTAATTGCTTGGTGCGGTACCTTAGAGTTTAAAAAAATAAATTCAGATACATTCGGTTAGCTGAACTTGTAACATGAGATCCAGATTCTTCATATAAATCTTGCATGAATCTCACCCTATGCATCTAAGGCAGAGCCAATTAAGCAAATGAATCTTTCTGTGTTTGAAAAGATAGTCTTGCTTGTTCTCTCTTCTGAATGTATAAAAAAATTTTAGAGAAGTGAAAGAGTGAGGCTATGGTAAGATGAACCCAACACAATGGAAGGTGCAGAGGATGAACACTAATTAATGTCAATACAAGAAAAAGAAAAGGAGACTGGAATTAAGAATGGTTGGAGATTACTGTAGCAGATCAATTTAATGCTGGCTTTACTGGGAGAATCAATTAAAATATGCAACTCTATATAGTTGCTCTAGTATTCACATTGCTGGTTCTTGTTTCCTCAACCCGCATTTTATATAATAGTTGTAAAAATTATGAATATTTTTAAAGGGAAAAATGGTATAATATCCTTTACTTCGACAAGGCTCAAAGCTGATGTTAAGAAATGATACATAAATTGAAATAAATTGTTACCTCAGTAAGGGTGGAAAAGGGTGCTTTTCGTCAGATTCACTCCTTTTGTTCAAGATGCTCCCGAGTAGTCTGATTTTGTACCTCCACTTGGAAGAGCTGCAATATCGGAAGTAGAAGCGTGGCTAATTAGGTGGAAAGTCGAAGTCAGAGTGAAGGAGAGGAAATTTGCCTGACCAGCTAATTTTGTTGATTATTTAAATTTATTTCTCCCAAGCAAAGATCGGATCCAATGAAAGCACTCATCAGTTGAATTAAAAAGTAAGAAAAAATTAAGATGATCTATCATCATCATTTAGGTTGCTTTATCATTTTATCATATTATTGTGTGTTAGGGTGTTCTATGCACCAAAATCCTTGATCTGTACCAGGCTCATCTGCTGATTCTGTCATCGGTGCACATTTTTTGAGTTACTATCCTCTAAGTGTAATATATTCATGACTCCACAACATGTGTTAACATAAAATAAAAAATTAATATCATAACATATTGATGGTACTGGTTTTGTTGTCGGTCGCACTCTAGCATGAATACACCATGTACCAGGCTTGCAGCAACAAATGATGTTGCCATGTTCCACTGCAGCTCCATACCTGCATAGGAAATGCAAATAAGTCATAAGCTGCCATTTGCTTGCCCCTTTCCAGCATCATTATCACTTGAGTCCGAACTGATAGAGATCACCTCTAGTTTACCGGTACCTGATTTTTGGATCAATGAGATGCATTAGATAAAGTTTTCATACATTTATAATTACAAAGTCAGTATAACCTTTACCTAATCATGCTTTCTCGCAAATAATTATGAATGCACATAATTATTCTTTACCTAATCATGCCTCAACCTCAACAGAGCATGTATAACCTTGCAGTTTTTTATTCAGTAAATCTATCATCCCACAACAAAAATTATAATTTGATTTTTAACATTCATAGAGCTATCAAACAAAACTATTTTTTTTGGCTTGGGCAATTTATCAAACACCTTATGAGCAACAAACTATCAAATAAATAGAAGTCAAATACTAACTTATCATATGCAATTTACTAGCATCGACTAGCTTCATCTCTTAAATTAAACAGAGAATGGGACGCAAAAGGAGAAGCGATACTGAAGCTAAGAAATTTGTCGAGAGATTACTACCTTGACAGATCAACAAGCGGTTCAGTGGACTTCAGTGGACCCCACGCTAATAGAGGCAAACATTGTGGCTGAAGGATTGGAGAAGATCCTGGCGGACCGCCATGTGGTTAGCGGCGAGGCGCTGATTTGATTGCAGGAGAAGGGCTTGGATAGTATTGTGTAGATCCGATTTGGGGAGTGAGGGTTTGGGGTTCTTTGTTGGAAAGGGAACGAAAATTTTCTAAGTGTGAGAAATAACTCAACAGGAAGAGCGGGAGAAGAATATGTGGCATTTCGGGAGGGAATTAAGGGTGGAGGGAAAGTTGAAAATTTTAGGGTTTTGGCGATAGTGCTCTTTGCTTAGAGAGTACAGAGAGGAGAGGAGGAAAGATTTTGCTAAGTCAGGGAGGAGAAATAGAAAGGAAGCGTATTGCATTTAATTGGAGAATTCATATACTCTAAGGTAGCATAATATTTGTGTTTAGATTGGAGCCGTCTGATCATCATTATGTATGAATATTAAAGGAGGATGTGCATCTTCTGTGGCTGGATCTAAACAGAAATATTATGTTACCTCACAGAAATAAATTCACTACCTACAACTTCTGAAATGAAGATATCGGGACCATTGATTATCTATCAAACGGCTCTGAGCTTTATATTTACTGATTAGGTGATAAATGTACAACAAATAATAGGAAAAAAATTCAAAAAAATATTTTTAATTTTTTTACATCTTCTATGGCCAAATCATACATATAATTTTCAATTTTATAAACTTTCATTGTTATTTGCCTCTTCAGATTTAATAAACATTTGCGGACCGTCCATTTTCATGTGATCAATCGACGGTCGACATGCAGTGAAATAATTTCAAATTAGTTTTAAAATGATCAAGGTAAAACATTAAACATAACCAACATAAAAATTCTGAAGTTTGATTGTGTCTGAGCTTCGATCCAATGTGAAGTGTGTATAGCCCTTCGATCTTTTGATATTCTGTCGGCTTGATGGATAGGTAAATAAAAATAAATTTTCATCAAACTTTGCTGCAAGGAAATAAATGCAGTGCTCTTTGATTTCAACGGTTTTGATCGACCAATAGACGGCGTGTTTACGTGCTCTTTCATTAACTCACAAAGCAAGAGTTTATGAAACATAGAACATAAACTCTTGCATTGTGAGTTAATGAAGGAGCACGTAAACACGCCGTCTATTGGTCGATCAAAACCGTTGAAATCAAAGAGCACTGCATTTATTTCCTTGCAGCAAAGTTTGATGAAAATTTATTTTTATTTACCTATCCATCAAGCCGACAGAATATCAAAAGATCGAAGGGCTATACACACTTCAAATCTGAACCGTTTGATAGAAGATGTGCTGTTCTAATAACTAATGGATACCTCCAATTAATCAATTTCGTTGTCACAGACTAGGGGGATCTACTTGTGTGTACCAAATTTTGTCTCAGCCCTCTCTGTAAAAACTAAAAATTGTCTCTTCTCTTAAGTTTTCCGTTTTTTTTTCTCTGAATTCAGAGAGGTCTAGATGGTCCTTTGGTTCGATTTACTCAATGGCCGTTCAATCTGAATTAAGATGTGTGCGTTCTCCTTAAATATCCGTGCGTGAATGCTTTAATTTTCGTGCATCCATATCTTTATACAGATCGGACAATGCTGGAGCTTATTGGACTCAAAAGCTCCGTTCTCCTTTTCTCTACCTAAGCGTTGGCATAAGTTTTGATGGTTGTTTTTCTGCCTTTAGCAGCGTGTGCTCGCCCAAATTCTAGTAGGAGTCTTCCCGCTAATTTACGCCAAACTGCCAAAATCCCCTCTCATGTTAAAGTACCAAACTAATCTCCCTCTTATCCGCTTCAATTTCTTTTTAATGAAAACCAAACACCTAAACCCTTTTCCCCTTCTCGTCCCCGTTCCCCCTCCGCCGTTTCGCAATTGAAAGCTGCAATCCATGTAGTAGCCCCCACCATGTCACCATTGCGCCCGCAAATAGGCAATCCTTCTGTGCCCAAATTTGAATCAGCCGGTGCTACCGCCCCCACCAAAATGGATGACCTCTAAAGGTTAGTCTTTGGTAAACACAAATATTGAATTATCGTTGATCTGTTAACTTTATTGAGTCTTTGATAACAAATTTTTATCTTATTATAACAACAGATAATTTTTCAGAGGGTGTCAGAGTTTGTTTGCTTGTATGGGATGATAAAACTTCACATGATAAGTTGTTCATCAAGACGGTAAGGTCATTGCAGTTTTTGTTCTTAGTTATGCAGCTGTTTTTTGTTAAAGGAGGGCATGCTTTTCACTGTCATCGGTCCTCCCCGCTTCTTCCAACAACAGTATTTCATTCCGGTATGATTCCTTCAAGTTCTACCAACAGTTTTTCAATTACCAGCAAATTACTTCTCTTAGGCAATTTACCGAACAGTTAATGTGCAGCAACACACCAGACCCGTATCAGTACTGGTACAGGTAGATCTTGCTGAATTTTTTATACCGGTACTGGTACAGGTGAAACTAGATGCACACTTACGGTTGTTTGTGCTTATCCATTTGAACTTGCTGAATTTATGGTAAATTTCTTTAAATTTCAACGAGATGTTTTGTTATGAGGTGATTATTGGGTTGATAGTAAAATAAATGTTTGTTGGGGTCTCACTTGGATATTTATTTGTTCATGCTTCTTTGATCTCAATAAATCTTCTTCTTTCTTTGGTATGTGTTCATTACAGTGCCCTTTCCTCATAAACAAATCAGATTTTTAAAAAAAGTTACTTTGTTAGGGCTTCATTGCATATTTTCCTCATCAGTTATGATTTTTTTGATTGAAATGAGAGTGTTTTAAAGAAAACAGAAGTGCAAACTTCAATCTATACGTACTCTGTAATTTTAAAAAATGACAGGGTCAATTATGTAAATTTTATTAAGCAACTTCTTTGGACTTGATGTCAGACTTCAATTCTGTTAAATTTCAGTTTTGAAGTTGTTTGGTTAAATCTTGTTCTATGTCATGTTTTCATTAAACTAATTCCTTGCATCTTCATCTTCATTTATTTTCAAAAGATGATATAAATATAATTGTTATAATTAAGACATTGCCCATCTTGCATTTTTTTTATTAGAAAATATTTTTATTTACATGACCTTGCTAATCTAGTGTATTTATGCATGTATGTATGTTCACTGTTTACTAATTGTAATTACTTTTTTTTACTCATTTACTAACACTGTAAAAGGATATATTGCAGGATGAGTCATTCACTGTAAAGGGAAGAAAGCATGTATTGCTTGGATTTGTCAAAATGTTTTGTATCTAAATTAAATAGATTGGCTTTGTCCAAATATCAAAATTTATGTTTTCAATTTTATCCCAATTAAATATTTTGTGCTGTATGCTAAGATCTACTTTAATTTATTGCTACAAAGGGAGATAATAAATAAACTTAAATGCTTCTGTCTCCATGAAATAAGCTTTTCCAACGGAAGTCTCATGCAAATAATAAGTCTAACATAAAATAATGTAAACTGAATGAATAAAACATTTCCTAGGGTATAGTATTTGGTATTTCCTTGAACTATCAATAAAATATAATTTTTGGGTCTATCTGGCAGGTCATGAGTCAGGCATTAGTATTTCCAACTGTTTGGGGAGAGGTATTTCCATGAATTATCAATAAAATATAATTTTTTGGTCTATTTGGCGGGTCATGGGTCAGGCATAAGTATTTCCAACGGTATGAGGAGAGGTATTTCCATGAACTATCAATAAAATATATTTTTTTTGGTCTATTTGGTGGGTCGTGGGTCAGACATTAGTATTTCCAACGGTATAGGAGAGGCATTTTCATGAACTTGCAATAAAATATAATATCTGGTCTGTTTGGCGGATCACGGGTCAGGCATTAGTATTTTCAACGGCAAATAGAAAGCATTTCCATCAGTAGACAGGAGGGATTTCCATCCGCTACTTTTTCCATAGGTCTACCGTTGGAAATAATGGAGTGTCAGAAATCGCAAATTCTTTTCCATGGACCCTTCCTACCGTGGGAAATCACATTTCATACCGTGGGAAATATTGTAAATTCTAGTAGTGTGTAGCCTTGTTTATTAAAGAGTTACAATTTACAACATCTTCATATAACCTCTTTGTTCCTGGGTAGCAATTAGGGGACAACATAACATAGAAGTGAAACAAATTACATCCATTTTTCCTTAAAAAAGAAAAAGAAAAAGAAAAAGTAGATTCCAACCAATTGTTATTTTAACAGAGAATTCGTTGAGGATTCATTCCATGACTGAGGACGAGAGAATTTGGTGGAGATTTTAGTGTGTGGTACAGTTTCTGGTACCAGTAGGTGTGGCACCGTCACAAGATTTAATTTAGTACGAGGAGTTGCAAATTTGCAATTGCAAACGTTGGAAGAACTAACCGACTACATATAACAAAAGATTAAATATAATGAAGGGTTCGCTTGTTTCCATCTAACATATATGTCTTTATATAATTATACACCCAGGATTCTTTATTTTTATTCTGTTTATTCAAGAAGGTGCATGGAGGCTGTACTATAGAAGGAATGTGAATCTCTCTGCTGCTGATACAATAATATCAGAAGCAATGCTTGAAATCAATTGTTTGAAATGAAATGCAAAAGCTCAAAATCAAGGTAATTAAAAGGGTAAATTGTTAGCAGCTGACTTAATTGGCTTAACAAATGAAACTAAAAGTAAGAGAATCTACGTAAAATAATTAGTACAATTATTGAATGTATTGTACGTGCTGTCACCGCATTAAATGTTAGATCCAGATTCCCGGTGTTTCTCGTATTTATGTAAATAATAAAATAAAGTTAATATATTCATACAACTCAATCTCATATTCTCATGTATTATTACAGTTCAATTTTTGGGGACGACGCCAGCGTTACTGACAGGGAGGACCCACACTCAATTGTGAAAAAGAAAAAAAATGAGAATGAAATGTGTTGTTAACCTAAGTTTGATTCTTTCAAGCAAATATCATGGTCCCATTGATCACGAACGACAAAAGGGTTCAAAATTAATTATAAGAAAGCTCAAATTACGTTAACCTAGCTACCATACAAATTAAAATAATCATTCATCTTTTAATTTTGCATGTGTTGATGCTATATATACTGAGAACTATCAACTATTCTGCTGTGTTCACCACCAATTTGAACCCTATTCAATTTCTTTTAATAAGATTCGCATTCCTTTTGTATATTTTATACAAAATATCCAGACATGACAGGAAATATACATAACAGAAAAAATTATTATTTTTCCTTTTTTTCTAAAAAAAATAGCGGTTTTATATGCCATTCTATTAGGGGTGAAAACGGAGTCGGATTATCCGGCGGATATCCGCTCCGTATCCGGATATAATCTGAATCCGGATAATCCGGATTCGGATAATTCCCGGATACGGATTTGGATAATTTTCGGAAATCCATAAAAGATCCGGATACGGATACGGATTCGGATACGGAGTCCTACACGGAGCGGATATCCGGATTATCCGGATTCGGATAGTTTGGCCGGACCCATATAAAAAAAAGGAATAAATATTTGCTATAGGTGGAATTTGGACCCATGTCCTCCCATCTCAATACCTTTAGACTAAACTTCAAACCACTACACCACAACATCTTTTGTTACCATACACTTATTTGATATATATATATATATATTATATTAATAGATTATCTCCCATCTCTTATAAGTTCATTAATATTTATATTTAATATTTTAATTAATATATGTATCTTAAAAGTTCATATATCTTAATTATCCGACCATTATTCGTTTTATATCCGTATTTGAATCTGTATCCGTAGACTATCCGTTCCGTATCCGTATCCGTTTAAGACGGATTTGGTTTTGAATTTTGATATCCGTTTACTATCCGTATCCGTATTCGTATCCGCTCATTATCCGACGGATGCGGATATGGTATCAGCACTATCCGCTCCGTATCCGCTCCGTTTTCACCCCTACATTCTATTGATAAAAATCATATCTAAAACGAGTTAAATAGCTTTAATTTCAAGATCTATTATTTTTTTTTTACGAAATTCTTTCAATTATTCTAATCAACTCTAATATTATAATTCTACTGACATACACTCTTAGTTACTCTATTATTTTAATCTCCATCTCTCTTCACGACCGAATCCGTTCTTTCAACCGCCGTCGTGTTCCGATTGAGATGGAATATAATATTATGAATTTTAGAAAGAAAAATACATAATTTCAAAGTTTTTGAAGAATATACATAAAATTCCCCCATAAAAGGAATGCTAAATTGCATTTACCATTAAGCAGTAAATATTTTCAAAAGGAGGGATCACTTGATCCCAGTTATTTGAATTCATTCATGAGACATGAATTTGTTCTAGCATGCATAGAGTTTAAACTGCTTGCATAATATTTATTTGGAAGTCAAAAAAATTGACATAGAGATTTTACGCTTCAAGTTCTGATGATACCGCGCTTTTTTCTCTGATCAGTTATGCTCGATTTTGGTCCCTCTCCTCTCTCTTATTCTCTTCTCCGCTCGAGAAGATAAAGACAAGAGAGAGAGAAAGAGAATGCCGCATCGTTGGTGAGATCTAAAAAGAATGAGAGGCAGGGCCGGTCCTGACCCAAGGTACCCAAGGCGATGGCTCTGGGCCCCAAAAGCCAAAAGGGCCCCCAAACCCAAAAAGAAAAAAAAAATGATATAGGTTAAAACATAAAAGATAGAAAGGACAAAACCTAGGGACAGCCGACGGCCCAAATTAATGTATTCGTTTTTTCCGTTTCTTCAATCTTCCGCCTAAATTAAAGGTTTACAATCCTTTGATTTTGTTATTTCCTATTTTTCATTTCTTTGTTTCTTCATCCAAAAAGTTTCTTGTTTTTACTTTTGAATAACTTCCCAATCCAATAGCAAAGCAATAGCCGACATAGTAAAAAATTATTGAACATCTAGTTCCGCTGTAAGAAGAAAAATATATGTAAATCAATTCTTGAAAACCTAGTTCCGTCGTAGAAGAAAAAAAAAATCTAGTTCCGTTATTCTTCTCTGTAAATTAATAAACGAGGGAAAAAGAGATTAATAAATCTAGCTCTTCTCACGAGTAGCGATTGTGGCAGCAGCAATATGGCAGCGACTGGACTTGGTGTCTAAGGCGGCGGACCGCAGCCTCTGCCTAATTACCTAGGTTCTATCCTTCTATTATTTTGTATTATTTTTTTTAATTTAAAACAATGCTTTCTAGAAAATATGCATCAGGTAACGAAAAAAGAAACAAAAAAAAGAGGGAGAAAAAAAAAACCCCAAAAGGTTATATTAAAAAACTTTGGAAGAAAATTAAACCACATAATGAGTCTTTAAAAAACAAAATTAAAAGTGACGTGTGCGAATAAAAAAGAAATGTATCTGAAAACCAAAATCAAAATGAGGTAAATGCAAAGGAGGTAAATCAAGAAACAACAAATGTGTCTGAAGATGAAAATGAGGTAAATGAAGAAATAATAAATGTGCTTGAAAATGAGACTAATGAAAATAGTGAAGAAATTAATCATGTGTCTAAATGCTTAGATTCTTCCTTATCTGTAAATATATATGAACCTAGAGATTCTAATATTAATTTTCCCAAGAATTATTACAGTAGGGATTCTCTACATATTATTTTGATCAAAAATTAAGAAATAGAGAACTTGTTGATAGGTATATTAATCGTTAACTCATTGTATATGTTTTATTTTGAGATGTATTGGTTTTATGTCATCCCTATTTTGTACGATATATTGACATTTTAATAAAAAAATATTTATATTAATATCTCAAACTTTTCTCTCGCCCCGGACCCCAAAATCTTCAGGACCGGCCTTGACGAGAGGAACGAACTATAGTGGAGTGGGAGGAGGAGAGGTGGCTGTTGCATTAGAATTCTTTTTAAAATCACTCTAGAATCGCTAAGCCTCTCCTACAACTTGCATGACATTATTCTTCCTTTCTATATTTAAATTTAGTTTCTAAATTACTAATTATGATTTAGCTTCAAAATTAATTGTCACTATTTAAAAAAAATCGGACATTAATTGTTTACTTACGAGAGGATGAATAGAACTTACTCACAACAGGATACATTAAATGAAAGAATCGGAACTAGTAGTTATTCTAACTAGACCACAAGTTACATATAACGGTATATGTTACTTATCACATACTTATTGAGTCAAACGTACATACATGAGGTTGGCATGTTACTGTCTATATAATATGCACATATATATAACAAACTTGAATATAATAATGCAAATAGCACCATGTTCGATTAAATTCAGACACAAGTTATCATTTTTGGGAAGTGAAGGATTTGTTAATAGCACCGAACTTAATTAAATTCAGACATAATTTATCATTCTTGGTAAGTGAATTATATTAAGATTTATCATGCTTGTGGAACATGATAAGCACGAAAATAAGTAAAAAAAAAATTCATTAATGACTTCCATATACCGCCTTTAAATATAACATATATAACTAATTAATCATTTGTTAGAAGAGCTAGAAAAAATTCACAATAGAGCAAAACAAAAATAATAGATATTTAATCACCTTCGCTACAATTTACAAGAAAACATATGAACTGCGGATTTAGATATTATATAGTAAAGAGTTAGGCTAATATGACATTGGTGTTATTTGAAACTAAATAACACCACATCTTAAACTCTTAGATCTGCTTTAAGATTCATAATATCCGCTTTTACTATTCAAGCACTTTATTTTGTACGAATCTTAAAGCAGATCTAAGAGTTTAAGATGTGGTGTTATTTAGTTTCAAATAACACCAATGTCATATTAGCCTAACTCTATAATAAGATATGATATGAATTGAATTTTAATTAAATCAACAAATAATTGTTGAAATTGTGTAAGAAAATAAGTATCAACCAAAATTTTCATACATTTCTCCCAGGTTGTACACTACAAAAAAAAGTCATAAGAACTTTAGATTAATAAGGGTGGTTACAAACAACTGATTACAAAACAGGATCATTAATTAATTATAATAACAAATCAATACTCATAATTTACACTCATCAGCATTTATTATCTTAATAGAGATAAACTGAGTTTCACGATATTCAATAGAATGGTAATGAGTACAAGAAGTCATCACAACTAGTAATGTACTAGTGACTAACTGTATGTCTCTACAAATGCAAAATTAGTTCCAATATAAAAGTTTGTGAGTAAGTCTATGGTACTATGCATATTATGGGTTGGTCCATAATACGGTTTAATATTTGACTTTTCAAAATCCTAACGGTTGATCCGAACCATTCATCTTGTTCTCCATATTAATATGTGTTTGGAGACCAAATTTTACATTTTTTGAATTTTTTTACTATTTTTTTAGATATTTAGAAAATCACTTGATCTAAAAATTCTAGACCATCCAAAAACTGTGATTTTCAATAAATCTAAAAAAATAGTAAATTTTTTTAAAAAAATGTAAAATTTGGTCTCCAAACACATATTAATATGGAGAACAAGATGAACGGTTCGGATCGACCGTTAAAATTTTGAAAAGTCAAATATTGAACTGTATTACATACCAAATCGTAATATGCATAGTACCATAGACTCACTCAAAGTTTGTCATTAGAAAGATCATAAATTTTTATAACATTTTGTTCCTCACAATTTCGACATATCATTTTAGTGATGACAAATTAAGTTGTCATTATTATACAGTAAAATGCTAAGGACCGCAACAAGTCATCATTGTAGTAAGTGTAGTAATTGTGAAAACAATGTGGTCCTGATAAATAGATTGTCATAAATGTGATAATTCTTTTTTTTTTTTTTTGAAAATCCTTGGCCAGATGCTGCCAATTTTTGCATTAGCGATCAACATTATACAACAGTCTCATGCTTTGAGACATACACGATCATACAGTATTACAACCAACTTACATGCATAACAGTAATTTAAACCCTAACACATACTTCATTACTTTAATTTATGTTTACTGTTTAATAGTATTTAAGCCATAAATTCACTTCTACTAAAATTCTGCGTGACAATATCCATGTTTAGATGGCTGCTAACCTATAGCCTTCTCTGGATTAATTTCCCTGTTATTTCTTTTTCGCAGGCATTCTGCTTTAGTCTGTTGTTTAGGAGATGTGGATTCGCGAGATTGGTATTTGGATACCAGTCAAGTTTTTGTTTGGACTCGTGTAATTGGTTTACCTGTTTAATGCATACCGGCAGCCTCTGCCTAGATTTCTCTCTAAAAAAAAAAAACAATATCCATGGGGAAATTGCTTTGCCTCTTAAAACACGGTCATTTATTTGCTTCCAGATTAGCCATGTCACACACGTAAACCAGGAAATCCATGTTACTTCTTTCAATCTTCTGCTACTTCTTGCATACTTTGAGGTGTCAAAATTATTATTCAATTTAAAAATAGGGAGTATCTAGCTATCCCCCCATAACAATCCCCCATTCCACCCCCAGTCATTAGCTACTTCAATAACTACTAACTACCTAAGAGGACAATTTACTATTTGGAGACCACATAATATTTGAAATATTTTACAACTGGCGCGCGCAAATATTCATTTATAATGTATCAATTATTCATTTATAACACATAAAGTATTCATACCTAATATATCAAGTATTTTAAAAAAAAAAACTGGACACGTTTTTAGAGGTGGAATTTTTTTTTCTTCGTTCAATCTAATCAATATTTCTAACGATCGGTGAGGAATTTTACAAATCTAAAACCACAAATATTTTTGACATAATTTTATCTTTAAAATGAGATTTATGATGATATACTTTCAAGTTGTTCGTTGTATAAGTATTCATCCTTGTCGTGCAAGTACAAATATAGAAACTGGACACATCATTCATCCATCTTTTACACGTTTTTAGAGGTGATTTTTTTTCTTCGTTCAATATAACCAATATTACTGACGATCTATGAGGATTTTGCAAATCTAAAATCACGAACGTTTTCTATACAATTTTGTCTTTCAAATGAGATCCATGATGACATACTTTCGAGTTGTCTGTTGCATAAGTATTCATCCCTTATTGAGAAAATATTCATCCTCGTCGTGCAAGTACAAATTTAAAAACTGAACACATCACTCATCCATATTTTACACGTTTTTAGAGATGATTTTTTTTCTCCGTTCAATCTAACCAATATTTCTGACGATCTATGAGGAATTTTGCAAATCTAAACCCACGAACGTTTTCTACACAATTTTATCTTTTAAATGAGATCCATGATGACGTACTTTTGAATTGTCCGTTGCACAAATATTCATCTCTTATCGAGAAAGTATTCACCATCGTCGTGCAAGTGCAAATGTAAAAAATATTCATCATTGTCATTAATATTTTCTACACAATTTTATCTTTCAAATGAGATCCACGATGACATACTTTCGAGGTGTCCGTTGTACAAGTATTCATCACTAAGATATCAAGTATTCATTTATACACATTGAAATATTCATTATAAGACATAAAGTATTTATTCGTATACCTTTATTTTTTTTCAAAACAAAACTATTGAAGTAATGATAACAGTATTATAAAAAAAACAAATTTAATAGAAAGTATTCACACTCGTACATTGATGTGTGAATATTTACATTGTAAAGTATTTTATTTCAACATATTGTTAGGTAAATGTATTTTGTTACAAATTTCTTTTAAAAATTGATAATATTAATATGTAATATGAAAAATATTCATACATATACGTTGAAGTATTCATTCTTAAGATTTGAAGTATTCATAAATACATGTTGAAAAATTCATTTCTAAGATATGAAGTATTCATAACTAAAATATCAAGTATTCATACCTCTATTTCTTTCAAAAAAATTTTTTGTTATTTCTTAGTGAAACCTAATTCATCATTAATGAAGTTTTGTTCTTTGAAAATAACTCGCTACTTGAAGCTTTAGTCTTTGCTAGACGAACAGTACAACCTTCGATCAAACAAGTATATCAAGTATTCATATTAAACAAATCAAGTATTTACATTGCACAAATTAAACATGTACATCTAATACAATAGAAAGTATATTTTGTCTTATGCCTATTATATCAGGTATTCATTCAAAACTATCAAGTATTCACACCTCAAAAATAAAATGTACACCTTATAAAATAGAAATACACTAATTTTGAATTCTAAAAAATACATGAACAATCCATAATATAGTGAACAAACCATTTAATAGAGTTAGCAACTATTCTATATCATAACATAACCTGACAAAAAAAATTGACTTTCAGTTAAGAACCTTCTCTCCTCAAAAATAAAATATATACACCTTATAAAACAGAAATACACTAATTTTGAATTCTAAAAAATACATGAACAATCTATAGTATAGTGAACAAACCATTGAATAGAGTTAACAACTATTCTATATCATAACATAACCTGACAAAAAAATTGACTTTGAGTTGAGAACCTTCTCTTAGACATTTTATAAAACAGGCGGTGTGCAAGGTGCTCATCTTATATTGTCCTCCATGAAGCTCAGGACCATGTAATTTAGGGACTCTGTGTAGTCTATGTCAGCCCTTGCTCCACCCCCACCTGAGTTGTCAGAGTCCCTGTCAACATTAGCCCTAGTTGGTGCTACCGTGATGGTGGTTCTCGGCACAAAGAAGCGAAGCAAAGAAGGCCGAAGTCTAATAGAATCAATACTACCCGCTGATCCTCGGCGATCCTCCAGCGATTCTCCAATGACGACGAACGACAAGCTCCAAGGAAGAAGGATCCGGTGGGAGAGGACGTGGAGATTTTCGGGATGGTAAGATTTCTAGTGGTCGGGTCAGTAGACAGCGTGTATGGAGGCGCAGAAGGGAAGAAGATGAAGTACACAACAATTTGGGATGTCACCAGATCTATGGAGATGGTGGAGGTGCTCTCATGGAGGTGGAGGTAGGTTGACTAATTGAAAATGGTTGAAGACCCCTACAGTAAAGAAAAATATTAGTTTCTAGGGACCACAAATTAGTTGAAACTGATAATTACAGTTAGAAAATTGATCTACTTTGACAGGGAATAGATGGGGGATGGTAAGCCGGAGGATATTATAATTACCCTTAAAAATATTTATGAATGTGTGCTTGATTTTGTTAAATAGCACACATATCAAATTTGGATTGATTTAAAAGAGATTTAGCTTTTCATCAAACAATATAAATTTTTAACGGTAGAGTTTAACGATTTAATGAATGACAATCAATTCTAAAATAGATTTATATTTGATATATACGTCGGATCTAAATATCTAAGTAATCGAGAACATATCTACAATTTTTTTTATGAAGACATATCTACAATTTTAATTTGTTGATTTCAAATTTTAAGATAAACAATTGATACACACACAAATGGGTTATGGTGAGTTGCGAAGTAAAGCGACTATTTTACTAAACACTCATATTTTGTGATTTAAGGTTCCGATCCGAACTGCTCAACATGATCTCCATATTGAAATATCCTTGGAGACCAAATTTTATATTTTTTTGAATTTTTTTACTAATTATTAAGTCACTTTGAAAATCGCCGATTTAGTAGTTCATAAATTTTTAATGTTCACCTGGATTTTCAGATTTCAAAGCGGCTTAATAAATAGTAAAAAAATTTCGAAAAATGTAAAATTTAGTTTTCAAACATATTTTATTATGGAGATCATGTTGAGTGGTTCAGATCGACGTTTTGAACTTTGAAAATGAAGATATTGCATGGAGTATAAATATGTTTTACTTTGTAACTCACCATAGCCCATCTCATATATATATAAAGAGAGAGAGAGAGAGAGATGGGCTATGATGCATTGCAATGCATATGCATTTTTGTACATTGGACTATAAATCACTGATTCAAAATTCAAATGACCGATCCAAACCGTTTATCTTGTTCTCCATATTAATATGTGTTTGGAGACCAAATTTTATATATTTTTTAATTTTTTTACTATTTATTAAGCCACTTTGAAAATCGTTGATCCAACGATAACAATAAAATCAAAAGACACCGTTGGATTAGCGATTTTCAAAGTGACTTAATAAATAGTAAAAAAAATTCAAAAAATGTAAAATTTGGTCCCCAAACATATATTAATATGAAGAACAAGATGAATGGTTTGGATCGGTCATTTGGACTTTGAATCCAATGATTTATAGTCCAATGGACAAAAATGCTTATGCATTGCAATTCAACATAGCCCATCTCTCTCTCTCTCTCTCACTCTCTCTCTCTCTATATATATATAGTAAGTCTACCATACATTGCAATCCATAAGCATTTTTGTGCATTGGACTATAAATCACCAAATTCAAAGTCCAAATGACCGATCCAAACTGCTCATCTTGTTTTCCATATTAATATGTACTTGGAGACCAAATTTTACATTTTTTGTAATTTTTTTACTATTTATTAAGCCACTTTGAAAATCGCTGATCCAATGGGTAACAGTAAAATCAAAAGGCACCGTTGGATCAGTGATTTTCAAAGTGGCTTAATAAATAGTAAACAAATTCCAAAAAATGTAAAATTTGGTCTCCAAGCACATATTAATATGGAGAACAAGATGAACGGTTTGGATCGGTTATTTGGACTTTGAATCCAGTGATTTATAGTCTAATGTACAAAAATACCTATGCATTACAATGTATGGTAGCTTTACTATATATATATAGAGAGAGAGAGAGTGACTAATATGCATTCGGTTGCATATGGACCGAAGTGCTTACGGTCCAAATTTGATTTTTCAAAATCCAAACGGTTGATCTGAACCGTTCATCTTTTTCTCCATATTAATATGTGCTTGGAGACCAAATTTTATATTTTTATGAATTTTTTTACTATTTATTAAGTATTTTACAAAATTGTTGATCCAACGGTAGCTGCTGATTTTACTGTTTTGTTAAGCTACCGTTGGATCAACAATTTTGTAAAATACTTAATAAATAGTAAAAAAATTCAGAAAAATATAAAATTTGGTCTCCAAGCACATATTAATATGGAGAACAAGATGAACGGTTCAGATTGACTGTTTGAATTTTGAAAAATCAAATTTGGACCGTAAACACTTCGGTCCATATGCAACCGAATGCATATTAGTCACACTCTCTCTCTCTCTATATATAGAGGATATGTGAAGTTCATATTTCTACCCAAAAAAATCAGAAATAATTTTACATAATTTTGAAAAAAAAAATATAATTTTTTACGAAAAAAAAAAACACCATATACAATAGCTTTTGTTATAGTTACACTATTCACAATAGTTTTATTTAACCTCTTCGCAACTACACAATAATCGCATATATATTACCACACACAAAAAATGTAAACTGGTACGGTACCAACTAGTTGAAAAAAAAAACAAAAACAAAAACAAAAGAAAAAACAGCACCGTATTATTAGTTCATTCAATCAAGGCATAATCATGCCTTCATAAAACCCAATGTGTGAACAATAATGACAAATGGGGTGGCACAAGAAGCATTCTACAAATGAAATAACAAAGCAAAAGATACAAAAGAACTTAATGCGTGGCTGCTTTATTCTCCAAGAACGAAGAATCTAATCATTAGATTAGAATCATTTGATGAGATGGCACTGTTAGCATCATTTAGTCTCCATCAAGCCCTGATCCTCTACTATGGGTAAAGACAGCTACACAATGTGGCTTCTCACTGGTATTCAGAAGGTCCCACATAATTGTTTTAATAGGAGGATACTTCGGAGAATTGTATTTAGGCTAATTAGTAGTTGGAGGCAATTAAATTGTTACATATTTTTTCAGCTAATTAATCAATTATTTCCAATTATAATTAATTATTTTCGATTAATCATTTAATAGTATCTTATCTGTTGAATAACACATACCGTTATTTACAACACTGATATTTTTTATTTCTCACTGGTGTTGAGATTTGTATGATAGATTAGAATTGAATTAAATTTAAACTGTCATGTAAACGAAATTGTCTGGGGAAATTTTCATATCAATCGGACGGTTTAAATCTGATTTTGAATATAATTTTGTTCAAACCTCTTTCAACAAAATCCCACACAAATGTGAATTCTTTCATAGTACAACAATTTTTCTACTCATCTTCTTTTTACTTGTTTATTATTAATGTTAATTATCAATATGTCAATTAAAGTTTCATAAATATTAACAATAATTTATGAAACACAATTTCTTATCTGCATAGATTTATATAGATTCGAAATATTTTTATTATTAACAAATATATATGTACATTTCTAGTTAACATACATTTTTATTATTGAAATATATATATATATATATATATATATATAGGACGTGGCTACGGTGCTATGGGTAGCTAAGAGGTCTCCATGCTACGGCTCGGATTTCGAGTTTTCAAAATCCTAACGGTCGATCCGAACCGTTCATCTTGTTCTCCATATTAATATGTGCTTGGAAACCAAATTTTACATTTTTCTGAATTTTTTTACTATTTATTAAGCCACTTTGAAAACCCCTGATCCAACGGTGGCTTAACCCAACAGTAAAACTAGAAACTACCGTTGGATCAGCGGTTTTCAAAGTGGCTTAATAAATAGTAAAAAAATTCAGAAAAATGTAAAATTTGGTCTCCAAGCACATATTAATATGGAGAACAAGATGAACGGTTCAGATCGATCGTTAGGATTTTGAAAACTCAAAATCCGAGCCGTAGCACGGAGGCCTCTTAGCTACCCATAGCATATTAGCCAAAACCTATATATATATATATATAGAGAGAGAGAGAGAGTTAGGCTGGGGTGCTATGGATAGCATAGTGGCCTCTATGCTACGGCTCCATATTCGAGTTTTTAAAATCCAAACGGTCGATCCGAACCGTTCATCTTATTCTCCATATTAATATCTGCTTGGAGACCAAATTTTATAATTTTATGAATTTTTTTACTATTTATTAAGCCACTTTGAAAATCGCTAATCCAACGGTTTTACTGTTTTGTGCAGCCACCGTTGGATCAACAATTTTGTAAAATACTTAATAAATAGTAAAAAAATTCATAAAAATGTAAAATTTGGTCTCCAAGCAGATATTAATATGGAGAATAAGATGAACGGTTCGGATCGACCGTTTGGATTTTAAAAACTCGAATATGGAGCGGTAGCATAGATGCCACTATGCTATCCATAGCACCCCAGCCTAACTCTATATATATATATATAGGGCACGGCTAAATTGCTGACCACAACAGTTCAGCGGAGGTGTTGTCGGGGCAATATCATAAATTGTGATGTTCAAACAACAAATCCAAGCCGTTAGATGTTTAATCTATATTATAATCTACTTGGAGACCAAATTTTATATTTTTTGGAATTTTTTTACTATTTATTAAGCTGGTTTGAAAGCCGCTAATTTTAGTAAATTTCTGCAACATTGAAATCAGCAGTTTTCAAGCCAGCTTAATAAATAGTAAAAAAATTTCAAAAATGTAAAATTTGGTCTCCAAGTAGATTATAATATAGATTAAACATCTAAAGATTTGGATTTGTTGTTTGAACATCACAATTTATGATATTGCCCCGGCAACAATTATATATATATATATATATATTCAGTTAACATATACACAAATATAATAGAGTGAATCTATGATACTTTGCAATGTATGGATCAATCTGTACTATGACTCCATTTTTAAATTAAAATGATCAATCTGGACTATTTAATGTGATTTTCATATCAAAATATACTACAAAATTTTTATTTTTTACTACCTTTTAGATAGGTAGAGATTATAGAAATGGAAAAAAAAAAAAAAAATGAACGGCAGACGCCGAGAATTTTTCTTTTGGAGTACTCATGCCTTCAGCTCTTCAGGGCCTCAGGCGGGCCCACATCTTCGGCTTGCAGACTTCACCTTCCTCAATTTAATAATAATAAAAATATGAAAGAAAACAAACACAAAATATGCTTTATTTGTTGGGGGTAAAAAATCAGAAAATTCTGATAGTTAAAAAAATAATTAAAATAAATCAAACTGAAGTAATATAATCCGGATCATAGCTGATATCGTTGTCTAGGCAGATTAAGGATTTATGTTACGATGTGATAAAAATTAGATTCAAATCTAGTAATTAATCGGGAACTAAATAAAAAAGAATATAATAGTTCCTTACAGAAGCAATATAATCCGGATCATAGCTGATATCGTTGTCTAGGCAGATTAAGATTTATGTTACGACGTGATAAAAATTAGGTTCAAATCTATTAATTAATCGGAAATTAAATAGAAAAGAATATAATAGTTCCTTACATAATAAAAGTAATAAAATTAGTCTCTTACATAATAAAAATAATAAAATAGTATTATATATATATATATATATATATATATGTATATATATAAAACAACAAAAACAATTGGAAAGACAAATTAATCCGTACTTATTAAATTAAAATGACGTTACAAATTCCACAGAGTAGTTATAAATAATACTGCACTAATCTCGAAGCACAAATAATATTGGCCTTGACAAATTTTCGAATTATGCTTATATAATATACAGATTTTATTTTCTTTCTAAAATTTTACAATTATAATATACTAATTTGCATTGTAACAAATTGAATTAATTGTTTCCCAATCACACCGTCTCACATTTGAGTAATGTAATTTAGATATCGTGTAATTCTTTCTGAATTTAAAATTTGTCCGAGGACCGCATAAAAAAAATCAGTCAAAAGGATCTAAATGCTGTTTCTATGTTTTGTTTATTATTTGCTGTTGTCCTTGGAAAAGTATGAGTATCACGGTTTTCCCAAACAATCAAATAAATTATGCATATTGCCGACTGCTTTGCCATTCACCAAAATATATTTGAGATCCATGAACTTTGACAAATATTATGTGTCTGGAACACATATTGAGGAGAAAAAATGTTACAATTGTAATGAATATAATGGATGGTCCATTCATTTGTAATTTCTAATATTAATCTCCACTACCCCATTACCATTGGAATTTATATCCCACTACTATTTAGAATTCATTTTGTATTTATTATTGTAATGGTTTTTCATTTACAATTGGTAGCCTATAAATAGAGGCATTGTAATCTTGTATTGTACACATGAGAAATATATAAATAAGAGATAGTCATTATTTACATTCTCTCCATCTTGTTTGTGTTTGTTTATTTTTGCTTTATAATACGTTATCAGCACGAGAGCTCTACTATTTGAAGATTCAAGGTGATATATTTTTTTTTATATTTAATTATGTTATCTTCTATATGATATTATGATGTTATTTTTTTACATTATTTTGTGTTAAACACAGATTATGTTAATGACATGGCCCGAAGCCATTTGATAACATTATTATGTTAATTTAATGGCTCGAAGCCATATGAATATAAATTATGTTAATGAAATTGGCCCGAAGCCATTTCATCAATTTTATCAATTGACCCGAAGTTCAATTATAAAAATAAATTATTGAAGTCACATGTTAATCATAAATGTATAATGTGCATTTTTTCATAATATGCAATTTTTAATTTAACAATAGAGAACTAGTTCTATGTATTTGCACAAATAAAATGATGATTCTTATAAAACAGAGATAAACGCAGCATTAAAAAAAAAAAGTTAGATTATTCAATATTATTTTTTTAAGTCATTTGTGCAATATATATATTTTTCAATAAATTTTTTTCATACTAATGACATATGTTTTTTTTTTTTAATAATTCTCAATTTTATCAATAGTTCGAACCTATTGTAGTCATTATCAAATATAAAGTCAATTTGTATAATTGGCCCGAAGCCGATTCACCTCTAATTAATATAGATTAATGAGGAATTCAATTGATGCCATAATATTGGCATATACTTAATGGCATAGTTTTGTATCAATTGGCCCGAAGCCTATTGAAATTCACATTAATATTCTTATTAACATTCAATTGATCGGAAGCCATCTCTCTCTATCTATGCGTTTGTTTTATATGTGTGTGTATAAGCATTCTGTCACAGTATTCATTTTTACATGTTCATTTTTTTTTACAATAATTCAATCTTCTAGAAGAAGATTTTAAGAACAATTCTATAATTTTGATCTTCCCGAAGAAGATTTCAACAAATATTAAGAAAATCTTAAGAAATTTTTCTGAAGAAAATTTATATAGAATTAATGTAATGGTCATATTTTTTTTAATTTAGTCTTTCTGAAGAAGATTTCAACAAATATTTTGAGTATATTTCTTGTCTTGTTATGGTTGAACAAAATAATAATTTCACCAGAAGTGAAAAATAATATGATGGACAAATTATTAGATATGGACATGGTAATGAAGAAAAGACGCATCATTCCACTAGAAGTAAAAAAAATAAAAAAAATAAAAGTGACAGAATAGCGAACAAGAGAATTCATGATATTATTATGGTGGTAAAGCTCATTAATCACGTACCTGTCGTACGCCGATGTACCTGTCGTATGCAAAATATAGTTGACATATATCAGACATCACTAAAAAAAAAAAAAATTAGAAGTATTTTTTTTTAACTTTATTATTGTTGATGTGATATTTATTGCATTTATAGTTTAATGATATTATTTTTATTGTTGAAAAGGTATTTTTTTATTTTTATTTTTTTTCGTTGAAGAATGAATATTTCTTTAGTCAATAATGAAGATATATGTCTCGCCGACAGCGCAACAACTCATACCATCCTCAAAGATAAAAAAATATTTCTCTTATTTAGTAATGCAAGAAGCCAATGTTGGCACTATTGCCGGTAGTACAAAATTGATTAAAGGCTCTGGAAGAGCAACCTTTTTGTTACATGGAGGAACACAAATTTATATTGATGATGCATTATATTCTTCTAAGTCTCAAAGGAATTTGTGAAGTTTTAAGGATATCTGCCGAAATGGGTATCATATTGAGACAACCAATGAATAAAATATTGAATATCTATATATTACTAGCATAATATCAGATAAAAAATGTATATTGGAAAAATTGCCTATGTTTTCCTCCGGCTTGTACTACACATATATTAGTGCAATTGAAGCACATGTTATTGTAAACCAGAAGTTTACAAATAATAATACATTTATAGTTTGGCATGACCGGTTGGGCCATCCCGGATCAATAATGATGCGAAAAATAATAGAGAATTCATGTGGACATTCATTAAAGAACCAGAAGATTATTCAATCTAATGAATTGTCATGTGCTGCGTGTTCTCAAGGAAAGTTGATTATTCGGCCATCACCAGCGAAAATACAAAATGAATCTCTTACATTTCTAGAACGTATACAGGGTGATATTTGCACCCATCATGTGAACCATTTAGATATTTTTTGGTATTAATTGATGCATCAACAAGATGGTCACATGTAAGTTTATTATCAACTCGCAACCTGGCGTTTGCGAGATTACTTGCTCAATTAATCCGATTAAGAGCACATTTTCCTGATTATCCAATTAAGAAAACACGTCTAGATAATGCTGGTGAATTTACTTCTCAGACATTCAACGATTATTGTATGTCTATTGGAATTGATGTTGAACATCCTGTAGCTCATGTTCATACACAAAATGGACTTGCAGAATCATTTATAAAAAGATTACAATTAATTGCAAGACCATTACTTATGAAATCTAAACTTCCAATATCTTGTTGGGGACATGCTATTTTGCATGCAGCAGCATTAATTCGCATTAGGCCAACTAGCTATAATGAAATTTCCCCTTTACAATTAGTTTTTGGTCACATACCTAATATTTTCCATTTAAGAATCTTTGGATGTGCGGTATATGTTCCAATTGCTCCACCACAACGCACTAAAATGGGACCTCAAAGGAGGTTGAGAATTTATGTTAGATTTGAATCTCCATCTATAATAGAATATTTGGAACCAATGACAGGAGATTTATTCACGGCTAGGTTTGCCGATTGTCATTTTGATGAATCAAAATTTCCAACATTAGGGGGAGAAAATAATCAGCTGGGAAAAGACATTAGTTGGAATGAATTATCATTATCACATTTTGATCCTCGTACTAAAGAAAGTGAACTAAATGTTCAAAAGATAATTCATTTGCAAATATTAGCTAACCAATTGACAGATGCATTTACAGACTCAAAGAAAGTGACCAAATCACATGTACCAGCTGCTAATGCTCCAATAAAAGTTGATGTCCCTGTTGGACAAACTAATGAGATTATGACACGCATGAAGCGTGGAAGACCAATCGGTTCCAAAGATAAAAATCCTCGAAAAAGAAAAGGAACAAAGAATGAAAATGGCCAAGTCGAGGATATGATAGAAAAAAATCCAGAAGAAAATCAAATTATAACTAATATTGGAGTTCCAGCAGAAACTCAAGAATCTAAAATTAGTGAAAATGAAGAGATCTCGATAAACTATATCATGAACGGAATAAGATGGAACCGAGATAAAATTGATATTAATGATATTTTTGCATATAATGTAGCGCTAGATGTAATGAATAATGAGGATCATGAATCAAAATCTATTAATGAATGTCGACAAAGAAATGATTGGCCAAAATGAAAAAGCGCAATTGAGACAGAATTAAACTCCCTTGAAAAACGAAAAGTTTTTGGACCTGTAGTTCCAATACCCGAAGGTGTAAAACCAGTCGGATACAAATGGTATTTACGCGAAAGAGAAATGAAAAAGGTGAAATTGTAAGATATAAAGCACGACTTGTAGCTCAAGGATTTTCACAAAGACCTGGAATTGATTATGAACAAACATACTCACCTGTGGTGGATGCAACAAGTTTTCGGTACTTAATTAGTCTGGCAGTACATGAAGGGCTCGATTTGCGCCTAATGGATGTTGTTACAGTCTATTTATATGGCTCACTTGATAATGATATATATATGAAAATCGCTGAAGCATTTAAGATGCCTGAAGCATGTAATTTGGGTTCTCGAGAACATTATTCAATTAAATTGAATAAATCTTTATATGGATTAAAGCAATCTGGACGCATGTGGTATAACCGTCTCAGTGAATATTTATTGAAACATGGATATAAAAATGATACAATTTGTCCATGTATTTTCATGAAAAGAACTGGAAATGAGTTTGTTATAATTGCAGTTTATGTTGATGATCTAAATATCATTGGAACTCCTGAAGAGCTTCAAAAAGCAGTAAATTGTTTAAAGAAAGAATTTGAAATGAAAGATCTTAAAAAGACAAAATTTTGTCTTGGATTGCAAATTGAACATTTAAAAAATAGTATTTTTGTGCATCAAGAAACTTATGTTGATAGAGTGCTAAAAAGATTTTATATGGATAAATCACATCCGTTGAGCACTCCAATGGTTGTAAGATCATTAGATGTGAATAAATATCCTTTTAGACCTCGAGAAAATGAAGAAGAACTACTTGGTCCTGAAGTACCATATCTTAGTGCAATAGGAGCACTTATGTATCTTGCTGGGCATACGAGACCAGATATATCATTTGCTGTAAATTTATTAGCAAGATATAGTTCTTCCCCTACGCGAAGGCATTGGAATGGAATTAAACATATATTTCGCTACCTCCGAGGTACAATGGATATGGGTTTGTTCTTTTCAAATGTATCCAAATCAGAATTAATTGGTTATGCGGATGCTGGATATTTATCTGATCCTCATAATGGTCGATCTCAAACGGGCTATTTATTTACATGTGGTGGAACAGCTATATCATGGCGATCTGTGAAATAAACTATAACAGCCACGTCTTCTAATCATGCAGAAATTTTAGCAATACTTGAAGCAAGCCGAGAATGTATTTGGTTAAGATCTGTGATTCAGCACATTCATCAAACATGTGGCTTGTCTTCTGAAAAAATGATCCCGACAATCATATATGAAGATAATACTGCATGTATTGCTCAATTAAAGGAATGATACATTAAAGGAGATAGAACAAAACATATTTCACCAAAATTCTTTTTCACACATGATCTCCAAAAGGAAAATACTATTAATGTTCAGCAAATCCGTTCAAGTGAAAATCTAGCAGCTTTATTCACTAAGGCGCTTCCTACTACAATATTTGAAAAACTAGTTCATAATATTGGAGTTCGTCGACTTAAAGATCTTGTCATGAGGGGGAGTTAATACGCATTAAAAGAATAATGTACTCTTTTTCCTTCACTAGGTTTTTATTCCATAGGATTTTTCCTAGTAAGGTTTTAATGAGGCATATTCTTATATAATGGACATCCAAGGGGGAGTGTTATAAATATAATGGATGGTTCATTCATTTGTAACTCCCAATATTAATCTCCACTACCCCACTACCATTGGAATTTATATCCCACTACTATTTAGAATTCATTTTGTATTTATTATTGTAATGGTTTTTCATTTACAATTGGTAGCCTATAAATAGAGGCATTGTAATCTTGTATTGTACATATGAAAAATATATGAATAAGAGATAGTCATTATTTACATTCTCTCTACCTTGTTTGTGTTTGTTTATTTTTGCTTTATAATAACAATATTAAAGTATACCGAACCAAGAGAACGTGTCAGCAGTACCGACCGACGCGAGAGAAAAATGGCAAGCAATAAATGTAACATGTTCGGTTATTAATAGAAAAATATATATTTACTGATGGTTAAAGAAATGAAGAAATAGACTTCACATTTGCCATCTCAACAAGCGCCAGAAAGCTCCAGCTTAACTACTCCCCATCCCTCCTACTTCTCATACATCGCTCTCTATTATCACACATTTTTATCACCAGCCCATTAAAAATGACAAATACCAAGAAACTTTACTTAAATAGCAACCCTTCAATGTATTGTATTTATAAAGTATTTTTTTTATTTGCAGTTATAAGCATTGTAGTATTTATATATGGTTATTGTCAAACAATAAGGAAGCCCTGGTAACTTGATTAAACAGGACATGATGTAAACAAAACCATAAAAAAATGTTAAATAGAATATATACTTGATAGAGAATATATTTATGCAACATATTTGTTTAATATTTACTTTTGCAACAGTTCTAAGCATATATAAACCAAAGTACAAAATGGAATGCAACAAGTATTATTTGATTTTATTGAAAATACAGTTTAATTCTGGGGATGAATGCAAATATCCCACACCAAAAATATGAACTCAAAACATATATAATTTATTTTTAAAACCTCGCCCCAGCCTTAATCTTACATGTTACTCATTGACCCACCAAAACCTTCTTCCTTTCTTGTTCCTTCACATCAGCCCCATTAAATCAAAACTAAATTCTAAACCAAACCAAATTCAAAAAGAGTACCAAGAGGAAGATTAGGAGCCTTTGCTGCAAGAGAAAGAAACCTCTTTCAACCACCCCCCTTTACTTTCCTCTTCTTTTCTCCTTTTTATTGTTACCTTACACCTCTATAATTCCCTGCTTCTCCCTCTCTCTAAGCACACATCAGCATAATTCACCACTTCTGACATGGTTCAACAAAGGCGCAAGTCGGTTTTTGCCTCGGCGCCTTTCGATGTGAAGCAAGTGGCTGTAAACGCTGGGAGAAAAAGCGGTGCAAATCTCTCCCTAGCAGCATTAGTCTTCTCGGTCTTTCTCTTTGCCACATTTTTATACAACGAAGACATCAAATCCATTGCCGAGTATCCGTTCACTTCACACACACGGTCGCACCGTCTTACTATCCAGGAAGAAGATCGCCGCGCAATTCAATTCCAAACTAATGATCACCTGGGCACTGGTAACAAGCCACAAAAGCTACAAGCACAAGAGATGCTGCTACTGATTGATGTTGCCTCGACAGATCATCAGGCAGTTAAAAATAAGAAGGAAGAGGAGACAGTAGTACACATCGTTGAGCCTACCCGATTGCCGGTACAAGAAGAAGTCAAGGGAGAACAAGAGGTGGAAAAGAGAGAAGTAGAGGTCGAACAAGTCAAGGGAAATGAAGGTAAGAAGAAAATTGAGGCAGAGGTTCAGACAGAATCATCCCGAATCGAACAACGACGAATGGAAACTAAAGAATTACCGAGCGAAAACGACCGGGATGTTCAACTGCCATCAGTAAAGGAAACAGCAGCTGCTGCAATCAGGCAAGTAACCGAGGAGAACAGGCAGGAGGAGTCAACCCGATTTACCGGGATCAAACCTGAGGTTGAATCAGTACCAGCAACAATTCAACAGGAAAATTCAGCCCAAGAAATTCACACTCAGCCCGAAACCGGTGCCGACAACAAACTGGCTCAGATGATTGATCATGTCATTACGCCTGAACACCCGGTGCTCTACTTGCCCGAAACATGCGACTTGTATGATGGTCAATGGGTTTACGACAGTGTGAATTTTCCAATTTATAAAGAATCCGAGTGCGAATTTCTCACAGAGCAGGTATATATACATATAGGTTTGATCAAATTGATCAAGGAGAAAATTTCCTCGTTAATATCTTTTCTTTTCATTTTCCTTTGGTTTGAGTTTTGATGAGTGTTGACAAGAACTTTGCTGTTGATGTTTGACCTAGGTCACGTGCATGAGAAATGGAAGGAAGGATGACAGCTACCAAAAATGGCGGTGGCAGCCTCATGGCTGCAATCTACCCAGGTAATTAATAAAAAATTAGTTAAGCGTACTTATTTAGTAATATTTTAGATATATGACTTTTAGGAGCATTGATTACCATGTGTTTGGTAAATTAATGGCAATCGATGGTGTTGTGATTGGTGAATATATAGGTTTGATGCGAGGTTGCTCTTGGAGAGATTGAGGGGGAAGAGGTTGATGTTCGTTGGAGATTCTCTGAACCGCAACCAATGGGAGTCTATGGTGTGTCTGGTGCAATCTGTAATCCCTCCTGGCAAAAAATCCCTCACTAAATTTGTCAATGGTGGCTCCCTCAATGTTTTCCGAGCTGAGGTAATTAAAGCTGCATTTTATTTGTGTACAACTTTGTTGTTGCTGGTATATTTCAAGATTTTTAATTTATGGATTTAAGACTAGTCAAAACCGGACTATTTGTGGAACATTTTCACCTGGAGACCTGTCTTGAATTTTGTAAAGCTTTCATTTGTAGAATTAAATTTGTACTGTATTAAAAGAAGTTTCTCTGCTGGGGGATGCATTTTCAAAATTCTTTTCTTTGAACTTTCAAGATTGTCAAACCTGGGCCCACAATGATTTTTTTTTCTTTATTTCAAAAATTAATATGGTGGAAGCTATCACGTTACAACATACAAACCGTGTTGTTGTTATACAGTTATATCTCTAGTTTGACTTTTGATTAATTAATAACACTAGCTTAATTTGTGCCGATATATTTAACAGGAATATAACGCCACAGTGGAATTTTATTGGGCGCCATTTTTGGTTGAATCTAACTCTGATGACCCAAAAGTGCATAGCATTCAACACCGTGTCATCATGCCAAAATCAATTAAAAAGCATGCTGTTAATTGGGTTGGAGTAGATTATTTAGTCTTCAACACCTACATTTGGTGGCTTAACAACATGAACATGAACATCTTGTAAGTAAATCATATGCCTTTTTTTTTAATTTGATTTTAAAAATTTGTCAGATGAAATCAAAATGTTCTTTAATTTTGAGTAAATAATAATCAAGCACGTTTATATTGAGAAATTAATATTTTGATGTGTTGGTGATTGTGGTGATGTAACAGGAGAGGTTCCTTTAGCAGAGGATCAACTAAGTACATAGAGGTGGATAGACCGGTGGCGTACAGAAGAGTGATGCATACATGGGCACGGTGGGTGGAGCGAAACATTAACCCCTCCAAAACCACTGTTTTTTTCATGGGCATGTCTCCCAACCACATCACGTTAGTTATCTTTTCTCTCCCTCTTAATTAATTAATTATTCGTTTATGAATATTAATAATATTGCTTTGTTATTGAATCGGGAGAAATATATTTAGTTTTGAACCCCACCCAACATGAAACAATTAATTAATAAGTACAAAAAATATATAAAGGCCTTGATAATCTGGTACAGATTTCCTTATTTATTAGTAAGCCCGCAGCTCATTTTATGATTATATCAATTATTATTGTACTTTAGTTGTTTGTGTTGACTGATTAATTGTCTCAATTATATTTTGATTCTGAGAAACTAAATTTCTTGCACTAAAGTAGGTTTTATTAATAAATTAACCATAATTAAATATACTCGAGCCTACAAAAAACGGTGACATAAAGAATTGTGGTCAGTGTATATTTATTTTTTCACTTTTAAGTTGGTTCATCCAATATATCTTTCTCAATATACATAACTTCTACAATGTTATGAGATTTATTTGTAAGCTCTTAATTTCTTTTTCTTTTTTGAGAAAAATAAGCTCTTGATTTCAATCTCCTCTTTCCATCTTCATTTTTTTGTTTCTTCTTCTTCTTCTTCTTCTTCTTCCACCCTGTTTCCCTCTTCTAGAAGCAGTTCAAATTTGTAAGATCATATAAATTATGAAAACAGAGAATGATTAGTTAGTCGTGGCTGTAATTTGGTCCTACAAGGTTAGTTTGATATGTGGGTCCAAACCAGCTAAACCAATATTGTCATATTGTTAATTATTAAAAAAAAATACTGGAATATTGTTCCCATTTTAATTGCAACGTGATTGGGTGAGCCTTCTAGGTTTCTGTGGCGCTCATCTATGCATTCTTCTGTGCGGTATTCCCCACCCCCCAGTCACCACCAATTAAGTGCCACACAAGTTTACTATTCTATTATTGTGCCACCTACATAGTACATAGCGACCTTGCTAGTCTCGTTAATTTACTTAATTAAAAAAGAAAGCAGCCTAACAAAACATTTGTTACCTAGTAGATTTTTAGCATCTATTTGTTACCAACGTCTAATTTGTCTCGCTCTTTTAAGGATAAATTGACCATTCTATTGCACGTGGCAACCACCAACTCTCAACCGTTCATTGTTCTAAAGTCACACACCAGCTCATAATTTCATAATTTTAATTAGTTTGGCAATTTGGAATTTCTAGCACGAGAGTATGTTAAGTTCCAGACCGGAACCAATCATGGTGCAATGAAAACACCGGTAGGGGAAAAAAGTGGGGTCCACATATAAAAGCAAGATTCTTAAAAATATGACAAACTAGAAGCCCCCACCTCCTGGACCTGAGTTGTATTGTACAATGATTGCAATATGCATTCAATACATGGTCATATAAATATTCAGTGGATGTCGGATGGGTTTTGATTTATTTTTGGATTTGATGACACTGGAATTATCTAATGCAATTCAAGATTTTATACGCTCTTCGTTTGGAGATTTGTGCACACGAATTTTGAACTGTTTAAACAGAGATCAATCTCTTTGAATACACACATTTAGAGACTACTATACTTGTTAATACTGTAACGACATTATTCATGTTGCATGTTATAATTTTATAATTAATAAATCATTTTTTTTTTTGCAGACCGGAGGCGTGGGGCAACACAGGAGGAATAAAATGTGCAATGGAGACAATGCCAGTACAAAACTGGACACAGCCATTAGAAGTAGGAACAGACTGGAGATTATATTGGGAGGCAAAGGAAACGGTACGAATGATGAGACGCGTACCAGTTCACTACGTAAACATTACAGGATTATCAGAATTTCGCAAGGATGCACATACATCGGTACACACACTACGGCAAGGAAAATTGCTAACTAAAGAGCAACAAACTGATCCACAAACCTACGCTGATTGCATCCACTGGTGCCTCCCTGGTTTACCAGATATGTGGAATCTCTTTCTCTATGCTCGCATTGTGTCAGCTCCTTGGCGAGACTGATATTTTATTTTGTTAGAAATGGAAATAATGGTGCAAAACATAGGTAGATACACACAAACGGTCACTTCTGATCTTCATAATTCTTTTGTTTTATTTTTAAAATTCAAAGAAGCTTTTTGGGTACTCACAATTAGGACATATTCGTTACCCTTTTTTTTTTCCTTTTTTTTTAATTTTTTTTTTCAAAAGCAGGCTCTGTAATAGCTTTTTCATTTTTTTTTCTTTTGGGTTTTGGGCAGTCAAAGAGGAATATTGGCACATGCAAAGAAACTTGTATTAAAAATTGTTAAGAAGAGAGCACAATGAGGCATGTAAAAAGGAAATGTTGATGCATATCTGTACATGTCTTTAAAGAAAACAGATAGTGTATAATAATTACTAGACATTAGTCACTAACTATCTTTAAGTGCATACTAACTCTTTACTCTTTTTATGCTTTTAGTTAAGAGGTCATGTTGAAGTTAACAACTAACAAGCTTAATTAGGTCTTGTCATCATGCGCTTTCTCATGATAACATCTAACAACTCTTTTCTCTTTAATTGTTTTACATGTCACTTTTTCTTAATAGGAATTCTTCAAAAAGTAAAGTTTAGGAATTGAAGGATTGGCAAAACTAATTTTATACTTTGTAACGAATGAATAAAATAACTGACAAACAATTAATGCATACAAACATGCCAAAAATAATGTTCCATTCTATTTAAATAGTATATACCTCAATTTAAAATTTTATTTTATTTTAAATGAAGCGTGACAGTAATTGTAATTAAGTAACTTCAAACCTGCTTATGGTTTAAATGTCTATATCGTTTTTTTTCTCTCTCCCATGTATATGTATTGTTTATAACAGTGATTAATTTTTATCTGATTTCTGGGTTATTCAATTATTGCCATAAGAGATTAATATGTGAAACTTGCTCAGAGCACGTCCCTGTCTGTCAAAATAACGGTACCAAAATGGTCCATTTTTAAAGAGAAATTTGATCCGAGTGGAATTCACATTCCTCCAATTACACAAACCGACAAGCAAGTCAAGACATGCTTAGAGCCCGCATTGTTACCTGCATGGCAAGTGGCAAGCAAGCACTTATAAAAGGTCGTAAAATGAACTGTTTGGGCCATACAGATTAAAAGTTTCAATCAGAAAACTAACAGCAATTTTCTTTTTTACGAACGGCACGTCGGAATAACAGCAAAATTATTGTTGCATATTTACTTAACTTCGTGCACAGTTTATATATCCTCTTCCAATTTTCGCTTACATTATACAACTTTAATTCATTTTTCAAAATAATATATCATTTTTATATGGTAGCAGACTGATCTTTATAAATAGAAATATTCACAAATTTCGTAATTATATTCAGTGCTTGTGGTGGCTCAAATTTAAGACTTAATTTATAGAACTAATCCTTTGCTATACAAATATTCAGGAATAATTTTTACTCTGGATTAAAAATTTATAATTTTGTTAAAGTGGTCTTTTTTTTTTTTTTTTGCTGATATTCTGCTTTCATTGGAGTTGGTTAAAGTAATATAAACAAAGCACAAGAATCTGACCTTTTTTGACCTACAGTTAGTAGTTTAGTTTTAGTGACTTCCACCTTCGTCTCCTTTTCTCATATTTATTGTTCATCTCAGCTTTTAGGTGAGGATTAAATGAGAAAAGTAAAGAGTAGGTAAATGTCCTAAAAAAGACTCGAGCAAATAAGCTTCTAACGACTTGAGGAAATTAATAATTTCTCCAAAATAGTTAGTGCAAAAAGAGGTGTATATATATAGTTAGTGCAAAATAGTTAGTTGTTTTAGAATACTAGGTTAAAAGAAGTTCTAACCAAAGTAATAAGCTGAACAAAAATTATCTATCCATTAAAAAATGAGTACAGTGAGTTGAGAATAATAATCATTAGTTACTGAGCGGTGAATCATTCTTTACAGTAATTGATATAAACATCAATGTCTAAATTGGTTGAGATAAAAACTAGGGGTTCCATTACTACTGGGTCGCATAATTATTTACTTTATTTAGTGCACTGAATAAGTTAGCATGATTTAACAAATCAAAAAGTGCAAGAGATAATTGACAAACAAACAAAAATTTGTCAGTGACACCTTACCTCCTAGCTAGGTCATGAAATAAATTACTATATCACACAATAAAAATGATTTCCTTCTCAAATCATATAAAAATGTGAGCACAACAAAACACTGGGCATTATGTCATTATGGGAATCATGGAATTACAAATTTGCAGTATCAAAGAATAAAAATAAAATAAAATAAAATAATGAGAAGGAAGTGTGGATTGAGCTGTGTTCTAGAAACGCCAGAGAATGGCATTGGTTACTTTCGCAGTAAGCAAACAAAATAAGTTTGTTTCAACGCTAACTACTGCTACATGACAAAAAACGCAAGTCTGGTGTATTAGTCATTACTCATTAGTGAGAGGACGGAGGAAAGAGGAGGAAAAACACAAATTAGGTGTCCGATTAGATTCAAATGAAAAAAAAAAAATATGATTTTGAGTTCGGCATTAAATAACAAAAAAAATAAGGGGAGCAAGACCAATGCCACCAAATTATAGATAAGTAAAACCAAATAACAAATGGGAAGAAATTTAAATGAAAAAAAAAAGTAATAATGCGAATAATGACAAAGAGCTCGTTCAGTCGAAAAAAAACATGTGTCAGTAGTTTGGAAATTTCTTGTTGGTTCTAACTTGGTAGCATTTATATTGAGTTTGAGAATCTGTGTTTTATTGCCGGTTCAATTTGGAATATCTATTTTTAATATTTTATATTGAGTATAAAGGAGAATAGTTCTAAAGAAAGAAAGAGTAGGTGCTAAGTTAATCCTTGATTAATTATAATTTTAAGAAAATTAAACATAATTAATCTGAGTTTGAGAATCTGTATTTTATTACTAGTTTAATTTGGAATATCTATTTTTAATCTTTTATATTGAGTATAAAGGAGAACGGTTCTAAAGAAAAAAAGAGTGGGTGCTAAGTTAATCCTTGATTAATTATAGTTTTAAGAAAATTAAACATAATTAATCTGAGTTTTGAGTATATTTGATATATACTAAAGTTATATTGGGTAAATTTGAGAATTATTAGATTTTTAGATGGTAAATATGTAATTACAAATATTAAAATGATAAATACGTAATTTCATAGTTTTTGAGTGGCATATATGAAACTCTCCCTTTTTTAACACAACTAAATAATAAAACATTTTTTTGTCAAAGGAAGGTCCATATTTTTTTTTTCATAAAATTTAGCTACAGCAACGTTTGATCGCATTTCTTAATTAAATAATAAAATTTTGGACACCTAAAACCACTGTTATTAAAACCAGACCGAAATAAACCGGAACCGACTCCTTTTCTGATTTGGTTTGTTTAACATACCCCATATGATATTGAACCTGTAATGAACCTGATTTTGGCTAAAAAACCGCAATTCATTTCAAAGAAAAAAACTGTTTTGTTTTTTCAACTGATCGGTTTTTAACAATATTGTAAATAATGGTATGCGGTCATCGGATGGACGGGGTACCGCCAAGCAATTAATCAGTATGCGGCCGATTAATCGGAATTATGCGAATAATTTAACGTTTTTATTAAATTTATGTATATATATCATAATTTAGTAAAAATAATTTATTTAACTCATTAAACTTATCAAATAAACTTAATTTAACTTAATTTCATTATTATAACATGGCACTACACTTATTTTTTTAACACATAAGCACTTTACATGTGTCAGTGACACATTTTATTTAATGAAAAAATAAATTCAAGAGTTAAACTTTTTTTAAATATTGATAACATATTATGTGAAAGAAATAAAACATTCCAAAATAAAATTACTAAATTTACTTTATAATAATAACTTTGTTTCATAAATTAATATATTGTACTAATTGAAAAAATTACATCAGTAATTAGTAAGAAAAATATATGATAAATAAATAGAAGAGAATTAATTAATTTTAAAGTAAGAAGAAAAAATATATATAAAAAATATTGAATGTAAGTCCAAGCACAAACAAAACTACAATACATAATTTATAAAACTTATTATCACACACTATCACAAAAAAAAAATCAATGTGCAAAAAAAATACTGAAATAAATTGAAATAAATGGAAATAAATGAAAATAATTGGCTGATTAATCGGTAAAATGGCCAATTAAATATTTTTCACTGCAAACATACTTCTGTTAAGGATATACGTGATAGTTTAGCCACCGTTACCGATGATCGACCGTCACGGACGTTTCTTGACAACACTGTTTTTAGTGCCTTTTCATGCATTAAATGAAGAGAACGAGAGTAAAAGTCGGTAGCTAGACTAGTAGGCTACTATGACCGCACATAGTGGTTTGCTAACGGGTAGGGTACGGGTATCTCGGGTATACCCGGGTCGGGTAGTCGGGTAGGGCGGGTACGGGTAGGACGGGTAGTCGGGTAGACGGGTACGGGTAGGTCGGGTAGGTTTTTAAAAGAGTGTACCCTACCCGTTTCAAACCCGTGCCCGTCTCGGGTAACGGGTACGGGTACCTCGGGTACGGGTAGTCGGGTAGGGCGGGTAGGGTACGGGTATTTTTTTTTTTTTTGGGTTTTTTTCGTTTTTTAATATTGTTTTTTCTGTTTTTTAGTTTTTTTTTCTGTTTTTAATACTATTTTTTTTTGCGGCAAAATAATTTTGAATTTTGAATTTAAAAAAAAACGGGTAAACGGGTAAAGGTACACGGGTAAACGGGTAAAGGTACATGGGTAAACGGGTAAAGGTACACGGGTAAACGGGTGCGGGTACGGGTAAAACGGGTGCGGGTAGGCGGGTTTTGGGTATGGGTAAGACGGGTACGGGTTGGACGGGTTTTTTTCCAAATCCTTGAGTCCGGTCCGTCTCAAACCCGTACCCGTGTACCCGTTTACCCGCCTATACCCGGGCACGGGTACGGGTACCTCGGGTAACGGGTACGGGTCGGATAAAACGGGTCATACCCGTTCGGGTTTTAGCAATTGTCTAACCGCACATGCTTCTTGTGATAATTCAAAAGGTACACAGTTAAGTTAGTATTTGATTTGCACATTAAACCTCAAATGTTTTAGATATTTTACAGAGAAGTATGTGTATTGGGCACATTTGCACATTATCCCTAGTAGAAGGTCTTCTTGGGATATTCAACACTAGTATATCTTTAGATTAAATTGCATCACCACTTTACCATCAAGATAGAATTAAATTCTCTTTCCTTGAGATAATCACCTCTCAGCTGAATTAACTATTCTAGTTTCGGACAGTTCTATAATTTCATTGCTTTGGAACACATGCAAATAAATACACATCCCTGAGAAAGATATTTGTAAATTCAAAACGAACAAATATTTGATTTAATTTCCTGTAATATCATAAGTTTCAAATATTAAATAAAAGAATGACATCTAAAAAGGTGCACAAAGTTGCCAATTGATATGTCCATCTTAGAGGAAGACCCCACCATTCTTCCACAGATTTTCTTTTCCATAATTATTTCTAAGCCCTGCTAATATTTTAACTATCCTATGCTTTCTGAAATATATCCTCCGTTGTTTTTTATTTGATTATTGCACGCTCAAAATAGCTTACCATTTTATGAAATTTTGTATGAAGTGCCAACAACCCTTCTGCCCTGCAAAGATCATGAATTTAAACATTAGCATACAATCAGACAATTATTTTCAAACTCAATAACTTGTGCATGAAATCATTTAACAAATAAAATTTACCTCATATTGAGACCAAGTCAGCATAAAGGAAGAAATAGTATTTTCAGATTCTCATTTGTCAATTTCTTCGGGTAACCTTGCATTACCCGAGCACACAAGTTGCATTTCTTCTCTCCATATCTATAATCCCATAATCACAATGTAGTAGAAGGATAAAAAAAGTAAGGCATGTTTCTCTGTGTGTCAACTAAGATGGTGAGTTCATTTTAAAGGGAAATGAAGACGACATACCGTGTGACGAAATTCAATCCTAATTCGAGGCACATTTGTTTTGTGAATATCATTGCCGTCAGGGTCTCTCTTATAGTAGTTTCTACCAATCCAGTGTGACTGCCAAAATAAAAAATATATTCAGAAGATTTATGCAAACAGAAAATAAAATCGAGCTCAGGGGAACCATAACAATAACACCCTTCATAAATTAAATACAACAGTCAATAACACACTTTACAAGTATACCTTGCAAGCATGAGAAAAGCCCGACTGGTAAACTGAGTTCCTAGCAATTTCACAGAGGTCGCATGAACTCATCTTCCACAACTGCAGTGAGAAAATAAACAAAGGTTAACATCCAGTAAATGTACTGACCATTTAATTTTTGCTAGGGTTTCTCTTCTTAGTTTTTTGGTGTTAAATTACACATTTGAGAACAAACTGGGGCATGCATGAAAATGAGATTTAGTCGAAGACTAAAAGTGGAAATATGGGGTTTCAAATCAAAAGCTTCATTGCAAAATTGAGGAAAATACAGAGAAAACTACTTTACAAAGAATTAGTTAATTAAAGGCTTAAATGGCAAAATCAAGTGGCAACTTGACTTATAATTAGTGAGAGAGTTATATATAGCATCACTTGGCAGCATCTGCCAAGGTTTCAAAAAATAAGAGAGTTGTACGTTACAGCAACATTATAATCCTCAACTTGACCTTTTTAATTGAAGGCTTAATTGCAAAATTAAGGGGCAATTAATTTGACTTCAATTAGAGACAGAGAGAGAGAGAGAGAGAGAGAGAGAATCATACTGCAGCAGCAATACTGTATTCTTCAACCAGGGGCTCTTTTGTCAGGTGAATTTGCAAGGGATCATCAGTAGAGAGAGAAACATTCAAGCCTCGAAGGAAGAAAGTCTGGAATGGGTTGCGATGGTAGTCCAGGAATAGGGAGTTGTTACTTAGAGGGGACATCGCTAACCCAATCTATTGAGAAACAAAAAAGCAAAAAAAATTATTCCAAAACAAATTAAAGGGAAATAGTGTTAAAAAAATTAGTTAACCAAAAGCTCAGATATATTATCATAAGCTGATTGTGTTTTCCTGCACCAACCTGTCTCAAATTTTGGTACCATACATGTTGAGACACATACCCTTCTGACTCAGATCTACCCTTCTTTTCTTTTTTTGTTGGTTATTTTTGAAGTAGATATTTCTGGAACACTGAAATT
The DNA here is from genome assembly GCA_033356055.1 of Carex pumila. Classification (NCBI taxonomy): domain Eukaryota; kingdom Viridiplantae; phylum Streptophyta; class Magnoliopsida; order Poales; family Cyperaceae; genus Carex; species Carex pumila. Next base: position 231,441 of record JARJHM010000033.1, read on the forward strand.
TCCTCCTTTAGTGTCGGAGACCTTGGATGGTGGTTTTACAAGCCTTCTGTTTTAGCTTTTTGTATTCCTTTTTGTTGGATGAGGAAGGGGGTTCTCAGCAACCCCAAATTTAAAGAGATAGAGTAACGGAGTCGTGTTTGGAGGAAGAAGCTTGCAACTGCTTCAACTTGCATACAAACATTTGAGATGGAGAATTATGGATCAAATACTGTTAGAAACCTCAAGTGCACTTCCTACCAAATACTGTCATTAGTTTAAGTTTTGAATGGGTGTGGTTTGGCTATTAGCTGGCAGGCTGGTGCTACAGAGTTAGAACGGGTTTAAATTGTTCTTAGGGTTTTCATTTGAGCAGGAATCAGTCATAGTGTAAATTTCTGTGAGATGTAATGATGCAGGTTGTAATACTCTTCTTACGTTTAATATATCACTTGGTAGCATCTGCCAAGGTTTCAAAAGAGAGAGAGAGAGAGAGAGAGGAGAGAGGAGATTGGCAATGAATTTAATCTCCTACTTATCTTTCCTCTTTTGGTTTCAAGTTCATTAACTAAAAGAACCTTCCAATCAGACAGTCAAATGGCAAAGACTAGATTTAACTGGAAGGGTATCTTCAGAAGAAAAAATTGGTAGGATGGCAAATCTTCTAGGGTCCATTCATCAAAAAAAGAGGGAAGGTGGAGCCCAGCTGCTTACATTCAGCTAAGCTTATATTATATACAACAGGTACCAGAAACAATCAGATACGTCATCAGCATATACTAGCAGGAATTCTGGTTTTCAAAATTGAAATCCTCATCCATCATCAATACTGAGGTGGACCGTTCAGTTATATTCCAAAATGGCATCAAGTTTGACTGGTTGGGTAATGAATCTTTACAGCAACAATTAATACATACTTTGTTCATATAACAGGAAGAGTACAAAAGAAATCGTGTTGTACCAATAAACTTCAGTCTATGACTGTCACCTGCATATACATACTAGTTTTATTAAAAAAATATTGATGAATATACCTGAGCAAGATAGTACAGGTATTGAAGAACTGGAGACTTTCTTAAATTAATACCATGTGCAATATTGTGAGCCGTCAAAAATGTGGTCGCCAGATGGTCAATATCTCCAGCCTATGCATAACCAAGTATCTAATTAAATTAATTTATGCATATTTATCATCAAATTCGAAAAGTTACACTTTTTCAATTACCTCCCCAGAATGTGGACGAAATTTGATAGTCGTCATGCCCCTTGACTCCCTCAGCTATCATCCCACATTTCACAATTAGAATATAATATATGAAAAAGTAATTAAAATTGTTTGTTTAAATTACAAAATTACAATTATACTAATCAGAACCTTGTTGAGTGTGTAAAGATTTGCATAACAGTAGTATGCATAATACGAGAACGCTGGATTAAACTTATTGACCCACTGCTCAGGTGTTGGCATATGCTTAGTTGGCCTCCTCTCTGGTTTACTCTCATCATCCACCAGATCTAACCCAACCACCTTCATGAACAAACTGTTAGCTTGTGAATTTTACATATTGCTGAACATAACATCTAGTCAAACCTGTTTTAAGAAGACATGTAATTGGGGATGTGAATCGGGATCAACTGTGACTTCAAAAAGTGGAAGGAATATATTGTCAAGGAGGTTTTGAAATGACGTGATTGTCCCCATCTCCTTGTATATATTATATATCCTTGGTAGCTGAAATTATGAATAAATAATTACTAACCAGTAAATTTAAAGTGTAGGAAATTTAATAACAAACAACAAATTTACTAGTACCTGGATTAGCCAAACAACATTTTGACTGTATAGATTGTTGTTGACAATCCAGCTGGCAAGCTGGTCCCACTCACTTTGTTTCCTTCCATATATTGAGATTCTATACTCGGCCATCTAAATCCATATTTTTAAAAAGAAATACAAGGAACAGAATAAGATTGTACTATTGCATTATGTTTAATCAGAAAAAAAAAATTAAAAAAAAAGGAAAATAAAGAAGGAAGTATCACCTGATATTTACTGGCAACAAGTTCAGTAAACACCTCCTTAGTCAGCTCGGCAAGAAACCGACCTAGTGGAACAGAAGAGATATTAAGAAGAGGAAACAAGGACGAGAAATTTAAATAATAGGAAACTTATTAATGAAACCAACACCTTGAATAAGATTATCTTGTTTAAGGAAAATTTCTCTGAGACGGCTTTGGCCACATGGGTTATATTTTAGATTAAACTTGTCGAATCGATGAAATGTACTCTTGTCAGCATGCACATCTAACAAATCTACATTTAAGTCATACCTGAAAGAGAGACAAGAAATGAAAAGGATGTAGCCTACTGTTGTAGTTGATAGATAAAACCTAGAGAAATTAGAAGCTAAAATGAAATAAAGTTAAGGGTGTTCATTGGGTCCGGGTTATTTGGTATTTAACCGAACCAGAAAAGTTTGGATTGATTGGTTTGGTTTTTCAGTTTAAATGGACCGGTTCGGTTCAAATTTATTGTTTATTTTGGTTACTGTTAATTGGTTCGGTTTAAAACTTTTCAAAACCGACTAAACCAAACCAACTGAACCCTTTTGTCCTTTTCTCTATAAACCCTTCTCAAAACTATTTCCTTTCCCTCGATCTGCTCTCTCTGACACCCTTTTCTTCTTTTCTCTTTGGCTGGAGATGCGGATAGGGGAACCAGCAATGGTCAAACGTGGCCATCCTTGCAGTTTTCGCACTTGGACATCCTGTGGGCTCTCTGCTTCTCCTCCTTTGAGTTAGGGTTTTGGATTTGGTGGTGAGTATAAATTTGTTCTTGTTCTACCCTTTCCCCTTCTTTCTTCCCCTTTCTCCTTTCTTCAAACTGGTTGCCGCCTATTCTTTCTTTTTGTCATCTATTTTCTTTCTACCTAGCCCGTTGTATTTTCTTTCTCTTTGATATCTACTTTCTTTTTTTTGCCTCGTTGTATTTTTGTCATCTATTTCTCCTTTCTGTAATGTTTCTTCTTTTTTTTGTTCTCTTTTTTGAACAAGTGTGCTGTCTTACTAGTACCAGGTTGGGAAGCTTTACTGGTACTGACTTTGTGTTGACAGGTACCAGCATGGGATTCAAGGGATTGTGCTGATTTTGTGTTGGCAGGTACCAGATCTACTGGTACTGATTTTGTGTACCAGATTGTGCTGGGGTGGCTATTTTCTAATGAGTTTCATAGTTGGGTTTAGTTGATATACTGTTAGCTATTAGGAAATTTGCTTGGGTTTAGTTGATATGTTGTTCAAGGGAAAACCTGTACCAGTTCCATACAGGTTTTGTGTTGGATTTGAACAAAAATTGCAAGGATATCTCTTGTACAACTAATTTCTAAATTTGTTCAATCAATGAGTCATGTAATAACCCCTTGTCAGAGGGGCTTGAACGAAAATCAGAAATTTGAATTAATTAATATCTTATTTCAGTTCTCAACCGAACTGACCGAAATTTACTTCAGTTATTTCAGTTTGGTTTTTGTTCGGTTCATTGGTTTAATTCGGTTGGTTCGGTTTAACTTTTTAAAACTGAACAAAACTTCAGTTTAGCTACTTTTATTTGGTTTTAACCGAACCGAACCGATGAACACCCCAAAATAAAATTACCCAGTTAAGTCCAAGCTCTCAAAGACCTCCTTCAAAGTCAAATAGGTCCCATCTCTAAAAATTACAACCTGGAATGTATAACAAATTTGTTTTAAATTAAATGTCTAGGAGACTAAAAGAATGAAAAGGAAACAAGGAGCAAAGTGAACCCACCTCATCAGGTTCTTTCCTCAATTTGGATTTGATAAATCTCAACAGATGCTTCTGATTCATGCATGCTGAGTGGTGCACATGTGTGTCGACCTTCCTTACATTGTAGAAGTCACGATGAGGTGCACTCTTCTGTGCAAGAAGTTCCAGATCGGCATTCATCATCAGGTGTAAATTAAATTTCTGCCCCAAAAAATAAACAAATAATTATACAAACCATAATCTTAGGAAAGTAATGAAGTGTGATAATGAACTCAGTTCATCAAATACTTGTTCTAGGAGATTCAATCGATGGTGGCACACAGTTCTGATGTTCCCATCAGCAATTACACGAAGAATGAAATGTAAATCAGTGAAAAATGAGGTTGCATCAGAAACTGGGAAAAGTCTCTCCTTCGCTGAAAAGAAATTACCAAGAAACAAATAGTGAGTAAAAACAACTATATATGCTACAATCCTTTGTATGGCTAGCCCATGTGAAACACGTGTGTCATTATTAATAGAAGTCTACAAACTTGGGATTGCTTGGAAGAAAAAAGCATTGCAAGATAGAAAACCTTAGAAAGTGACCACCAATATAAAAAGAAAGAGTCTAAATTTGATAGAACACAGTCTGACCCAAATTGATATTAAACAAATACCAAATGCAGATTGATGCCACTTACATTCTTTATTTGGATACACATGAACAACACCATCAACCATCTTGAAGTAATGCTGCCACAAAACAAACAACATCATTAGAGACATAAACAGAAAAGAAGGGCAATAGAGCATCATAATAAGCACCCTTTGCTCACATCAGCTTTTGACTCAGCTTCATAATCGAATGGGTTTGGATTCGGCTTAGGGGTGCTAGGATCTGTTATGACTTCCTTCTCCCATGGAGCAACTTCTTCTCTAAATACATAGCTCTCACGCATCTCAAGGCATCTTTGTAGAACCCGGTACACCTCAATTTCATCTGGTGTCGGCATCTCTGAAAATAAAATAACAATTATACTTATTTCTTATTATCTTATGGTTTATTGTTTTAAGAGTGCATTAAATATATGATAAAGTGAGGTGATACCAGTTGGTGTTATGTTTAATCTGGTAAAGGACTCTTCTTCAGGTTGTCTACGAAGGATATCAGCTGCTACTGGGTCTGGTTGTGCCCCATGTAGATTGCCCGGTTGACTGTGGTTCCTGATTAAGCTCTTTGATTGGGACTCCTTCAATTCAACACTTCCAATAACTGCATTAGCTGCTGATTCCTGAACTGCTTCTCTTCCCTTTTGATCTGTTTCTATTCCCTATTAGAAATAGCCTTGTATTTAATTCTTGTATAAATTTGTTATTCTTGCAAATTGGCGGATAGATATCAATAATATCATTGGCAGTCAAAATTATTTGGAAACTCCATTTCATTGTTATTGAAGAAAAATAGCAAAACTAAACTTTAGATTTGTGCAAACAAAATATGAATAAGTATTTTGGAATACCTCACATGCATAACTTAAAGATATGTATTGAATAAACTTTACCATATTGCCATTTGTGTGCAAGTAGGTATTGCTGTCATCAAACTTAGAATCTTCAAGAAAAGTCTCGTCTTCGTCAGATTCATTAAAGCTGGCACTCAAAGCTGGTGATTTAGGAGTGACTGGTCGGATCAGATTTGAAATGCTTTTGCTAGAGCTTGCACCAATACTCTGCCTATTCCCTAGTTTACAAAGGAAGAGTATAATATAATTATCGGAAAAAATTAAAAAAAAAGGGAATTATCAGCATAAAACATCAGTCCAAAAGCTAGACAGTGGCGGAAACTAAAATGCCTGGCTCAGTACCAACCATATGGTTCCCGTAGCACTCCAAAAAAGACTAACTCAATAATCAGACCTAATAAACAAAAAATAATCAAAAGAAGTACTGTGATAATTCAATAATTATTTATCAGTCTAATTCATACAGGGACAGATTTAAATGGGGTCAAGGGGCTCTATGATTAAAAAAGTTGTAAATCATGGGTAATTTATGCTATTTTTAATAAAATTCTATACCCCCCCCCCCCCCCCCCCCCCCCCCACTATTAATAAAGCATTTGTTTAATTAAAGTAACAAATATACACAACTCTAAATATATCTTTCTGAATATTATCTTTACCAAATTTGGCCCCCACAAGGAAATTTCTGGTTCTGCCTCTGATCTCAGAAATTGTACAGTTGAGCTCTTTTCATGTAATTTCCAGAGAAATACTACAATTGGGCCTCAATTACGCACAAATCAGCAGAATAATTGAACTAAACTTGCCCGTAGGCTTACTGGTACAATGTCGGTAACAGTAAAGCACAAAACCCTCCCCCTGGAGTACATAATAATTAACACATCTCTCCTTAATGCATCCGCACTAACAAAACCACTCACAAAAAAGAGCTTCATGCCATACCTGGATGAATCAAATTAAGTCGAGGGAGACTCGAGGGTAAATACTGGGCCCGCAAGGCTGCCACATCCTCCTCTAGCAATCCACCCTCCCCTTCCTCGTCGGTATCATCACCTGTACCGCTACTACCTTTGGTCAGTCGCTGATAGGACCTGTCGCGCCTCTTCTTTTTGTCCTTCTTACGATCGATTGACTGTGTAAACTCGATCAGTTGAGAGAGTGTCTTATGATGCATATAGTACGCTGAAATGGCAGCAAAGGAGGCGCCGAGTAGCGCCGCCATGGCCAGGTGGAAGGGATACGAATCCATTCTGGAAGGATAAAATACAGTGCGCGAGAGAGATCGTTTGTGTGAAGTGTTAGAGAGAGATTTCTGAATGTTCGTACAGAGGAAGAGAGAGAGAGTAAAAAACCTTGGTAACCTCTGCTAAGCTTTTTAGAGAGAGAAGAGGCGTGTGTGTGTCAAGCCAGACAAAAGGGCGGAAGTGCAGACTGCTGAGTGTGAGTGGGAATTTATTGAGAGGGAAAAGGGCGTTGATAAACAACTCCGTTGGTCGGAAAATTATCTCACTTGCTACATTTTCATAGCAATGGAGATGAATGAGAACCTTGGATTATTCTCTCGTTTTACTTTTGAACTGGAGGGGGTTTAAACATACTCCGGTTTAATTTAAAAGAGAACCTGGGATTGTTCTCTCTCTGCAAAGAGTTTAAAAAAGGGTTTCTGCTTTTAGAGTATCATCCTTTCTTTTATCTCCAGTTTATTGTTTGTTTAAATTGTCTTCATTAATTATAATTGCATGCTTTTAATTCTACTCACATTTTGATTGCCCATGATGTGACTAGTTGTGCAACAAAATGCTCCTCTGGAGTGGAGTATGATTGTACTAGGTGGCCCCCGGCATTATTTTATGGAAGAATAGTTATCCCCTATGTTTTAATTTTTAAGATATTTAGGACGTGCTCCAAACAGGCGTACACTGAAAAAGGAGAAGGGTGAAATCATTGTGCAGAAGTGAAAGCACACCAAATTGAATATGATCAGGTGAGTTTACTTGCTCCAGAAGCAGAGAATTGGAGAGAAAGTCAATTACTGTTCGGGCGTGAGCTCTGTATTCAGTTTTGATGAAATCGTTACTTTCCAAATCGGAGTGTACAAATTACTGTTTGAAAGGGAGCTCCCACCCCGTCTCCTCCCTTCTCTTTCCTTTAATGAAGTTGTACTCTCAATTTGTGAAGCACAGCCTTAGAGTGTGTGTGAGTAAATTAGCAATGTTTAATTATTGTAGCTAGTCATGTCTATGATTAATAATAGAGGTGCATTAATAAGAGCGGAGTCAAATTTTGAAATTATAGAAGTCAATCACATAAAATTTCTCATGCTAGTAATAGAGTCAATTTATAATAATCATACTCTAAATTATATAAAAATTAATACATAAATACAAAAAAAAAATTAAAAAAATGTTTTCAGATCACTCATTAATCAAAGCACACTACGTCATCTTGTATTTTTTTTTTCACATAAAATGTGTAAATTAAAATTTATACAAAACTAATACATAACAGAAATAAGATTTGACATATAACGTGCTCAGAATATTAGATTATAATTAAAAAAAATGCACCAGCAACAAAACAGGATAGTAGTCGTATCCTTAATAATAAAAGTGTGGCCCGCATAGAACACTCCTCACACACAAATCATGCATTTTGTTGGATAACACAAAAGGGTATCTGTTAAGTACTATTCTGGAGCAGATATAAAGAAAGCAACATCACAACCCATGATAACAAAACATTTTCCTTACCAAACCATGGGATTAGTAATAATGTAATATTCTATTTGGTTGGCTTCACACATCTGTACTTAGCACTGAAGGAAAATGATAAATAAACAAGAGTCATCCGGCCCATCCCCTATTTGGTAAGATACAATTGCAATTTGCAACTTGGGAATAGAAAATGCAGGAGCAAAATAACCTCTGTCGCATCTTGCCTGCCCATGTGAGAAATATAAATCCAAAGGGTTTCATGTCAGTACTTGGTAGGGTTGCATTTGTTGAATTCTGTTTTGTAGCGGATTTAAGCGGTCGAGTTGTCCGAATGAAAACCTATCTACCAAGGAATAATATGCATTAACTCAAATAGAAATATTTTGAGTTAATAAATTTCAACCATCTGATTTTAAATGAAGCCAATCTGATTTCTGTCTATAATATAGGATCTTTTTAATATTAATGCGGATCTAATTCGCACGACTCTTAAAACAAATCGGATGATTGAGATTCAATAACTCGAAAGATTCCTTTTGAGTTAATGCAAAGGATAGAATTCCTAAGGCCCTATTGAATTAAGCGAGAGAAAGCTCAGTCGATGAAATGGAAGAGATTGATTTTGGGCCTTCTAGAAGAAACTTTAGTGAGACGACTCACGCCGTGACACCACCAGCTTTTTGATAATATTTTGTTTGGGCCCAACTTATTGCAGTTAAGTAACCAAATTTATTTTTGAGTGAGCCTATGGTACTATGCATAGTTAGGGTTTCTAATTTGACAGGGTTGTCCATGGACAAACTGGACTGAACTGAACAAAGTTCGGACGAATTATAATACGAACGGACGTAATGTTCAGTTCAGGTTCAATATAAATTTAATTATTGGATTAAATCTGAACATGACTTGAACAAAGTTTGGTTATGTTCATTTAGCGGCCCATTTGAAAAGCCCATTAGGACAGTTTCTAGTAGCCCGTTTGAGTAGGTTTTGAACAGATCGAATTAGCAGCGTCACAGACCCTAGCGATATCGTCTCTAATGGAGTCCGATCTCTCTCTCTCTTTCTTCCTTCGCCTCTCCGCCGTCGCCTCTCTGCTGCGCCTCTAACCTAGTCGCCGTCGCCTCTCTACTCAGCCTAGCGATATCGCCTCTAACCTATTCGCGTTGCCTCTCCGCCGTCGCTTCTCTGCTCAGCCTCCCTCCTCCGCGGTTCCGTTGCCTATCTCCTCTCTCCAGGTAATTTTCTTCTCCGTTATATCAAAGCCGTATCAGATCAGATGGGTACCATTAATTGTTGGGTTGTTCAGGTTGTGGTGTACCATTGTTGGGTACCAACTTGAATTTTCGTGTCAAGATCGTCTCTCTCTTTTATCATGCATGAGATCTACACACAATGGTGTGAGACTCAGAGGCATGTGGTGTTCATAGAGTCATAGATAAAAAAAGTCCAATTCCGTTCACTATATTCTTATTATTTTTCTTTATTTTTGTTTAAAGGGTGGAAATTTTGTTCAAATTAGAGCTTTGAATAAGCCTCTGTCAACTGTTCAACCAGTGTCAAAATTCTTGCAAACAATTTAAATCTGTTTAAATTTATTAAGTTTTAAACGGTTGACATAAATCACAAGGGCTTTAAATAAAATTTGTCTAAAGTGTTTGAACAAAATTTAATATCTGTTTTTAATTCTTTGACTAAACGCTTGAGAGACCGCCATAGATTCTGATAATTTATTGACTTTGTCTCATGTCAACTATTTAGATGAATTATTTAGATGAATTCATTTTTTTTAATGAATTGACTTTAATTGGAATGAATAAAATTTCAAATGGTTTGAGTTGGACAAATCAAATTGAGAAGTCAGATTCTTTTGAACGTGCATTCTTCTTCTTCTTTTATTGTAGCGCAAGATATTCATCCAAGTCCAACCTCCTTACTGTTGTACAAAGCCTTACTGTTTTACAAAGTCCAAATTTAGAGTTGCAATTATGTAGCCGGTTCAACTGCAAATTATGATGAACTACTCTATGTAAGTACAAAAGGATAGTGTAAGTACTACTCTGTGTAAGAACAGCATATTGCCAACCCTGTTCTGTACCAGTTCTGTTTCCGTCCATCTCAATCTTCAATTCACTGAGTCCCCTAAACAAGTGATTAATGACTGACCTACAGGTGCTTACAAGTGATGAACTCAGATTTTCTCAATGCTGACTAATGTAATTTTTCAGCGTATGTACTTACATTAGTCAGCATTGAGATTGGATACTTGGATTTGTTGAAAGAGATGAACTCAGATTTATTTATCTAGGATAATTTGTCTAATGTTTGAGATATGATTTTAATTATTGTGAAACAATTTGCAAATTAGATTTTGTTTGAAATTGTAATTGGATTTTAAACTCTTGTTGTTGACATAATTGGAGTTCAGATTTGTTGGAAAAAATTCATGTACTTCGTAGAAGTTTTCTATTATGCTGTATGTTAGATCTGTCTAATTTTAAACTCTTATTATATATTATGATGTATGTTAGATCAGTCTAATTTCCATTTTAAACAATATTCGGATTTGTTGACAAAATCAGATCTGCCTAATTTCCATTATATATTATGTTGTATGCTGTATGTTAGAAAAATCTGAACTGGACCCGATTGTGTTTATGATTTGGTATTTTTATATTAGTTGATGATGTGTTTATGATTTGGTTTATAAGTTGTCCAAAGTTGGGTCCGATTGGTTGTCCATGGTTCAGTCCAGTTCAACTGAACTGCGCTTGTTCCGAACAGGGCTTAGTTTTGAACAACACTGAACGGGCTGAACATGGGCTTGAAGAACTTTGTTTTGGGCCGATCATGAACAAGGCTTGTTCCATTCAATTTTTATGAATCAAATAAAAACAGTAAGTTTTTATCTATTTTTAAATAGTAAAAATATTCTAAAAATATAAAATTTGAATTACAAGAACATATTCAAATGGAAATCATGTTAAACGGTTTGAATCCATTGTTAGAATTTGAAAACAAAAATGTTAATTAGTATTACGGACCAATCCATACTATGCGAGTATGCGTAGTACCATAGACTCTTTATTTTTTTACTAGCCTTAAAAAAACAATTTAACCACTTCTTTTTTTTTTAAATTACAACTTATACCATGAGTCACATACCTACATAACCAGTACAGTGGTATGCGAATATGGGTGTTCATTGGGTCCGGTTTAATCAGTTTTAAACTGAACCAAACTAGATTGGACTAAACAGGTCGATTTTTTCAGTTTAATAGATCAGTTCGGTTTAATTTTTAGAACCGATTTAATACATTAGTTCGGTTCGGTTTGGAAATTTTCAAAACCATTTATACTGAACCGACCGAACTTGGTTCAGTTTATTGATGAATATCAGGACCCGGTCCCAGGCCCAATGCGAAGAAAAGAATTGAACCCCTCCCGTCCAGTCCTTGGTCCTGCTTGCACTTGCAGTTGCACAGACCCACGCGTGACTAGGGCACGCCTCCATCCGTCCCTCTTGTCTATTCGCACCTCGCATGCGCGACTAGGGCACAGATGCACAGATGCTTTACCCTACTCCTCTGTTAGGTATTGTTTCCTCTTCTCTCTCTAATCCTCTTTTCACAACAAGTTGTTTGAAAGCTTAAACAATTTTCTAAGTTTCCTCTTTCCTTCTCTTGCTGGTGGTGTTTCTGATTTCCTTGAGCACTAATCGGTTTCCTTGTCTTTGTAACGTTGTTACTCTTCTGCCTTGCTCTCTCTGTTGTGCAAACAATTCAAATTAGGTTTGAAAGTTGAAGTCTTTTGCCTTGCTCTCTCAAATCAGTTTTCTGATTTCTATCTTTGTTAAGTTAAATTTGCAATATTCTAGGTTTGAAAGTTGAAGCCTTTTGTCTCACTCTTGGTTAGCCACTGCTGTACCTAGAGGCGCTTCAATATTACTGGTAAAAATAGGTTGAAAAATGCAATTTCGTTGTTTACTGATAATTGCCATGGAGTTGTCAGAAGGGAAGAGAGACAATCTTACCATTAGGTCCTTTGCTTTTTGGAAAATAGAAAGAGGTGAGTAGGTAGGAGATTTTCAAGTTTATTTTGTCATTTTAAAATTTCTTAGGTAATTGCTGATAGTTCTCTTTTTTTATATATATTTTTTGTTTTGGGCTGGGTAATACTTTCGACTTTTCTTCAATTAATAGAACAGAAGTTTTCGGCTGGTAAAAATATTTTAGTCATCTTATTTCTATCTTCTCACTTGATGATCTGCTGGAGTTTCTGACGAACTTCGGTTTGAACCGAATAATTCGAACTAGAACTATGGTTCAGTTCGGTTCGATTCAATTTTAAAACCGATTTAAAACTGTAGTTTACCTATTTTATTTCGGTTTTAACCGAACCAAACCCATGAACACCCCTAAATGCATATTGTGAAACCAGTACAGCGGTTCTGGACTATATAACTGCAGTCTGCAGAACCAAAGTGATTTGGGCACTGTTTTCACTACATTGTCGGTGCGCTGCGTAAAGTAAAAAGTACTCTGTCATGAATGTCATTCCCCTTTTCACTGGAGACAATCCATTGGAACAATAATATTTTCCAAGGTATATCGAGAACTTTAAGAAATGCTGCTAAGTGCTAATATGTAACCTTAACCGCTATTCAATGAATGTTGATTGATACCTGATTACCTTGAAATTCTGAAAATATTGAATTATGAACAGATATCAAACCGATATATTGAAAGTCAACCAACATTCATATATTTAGCATAAAAACATGTAATTTTAACTTACTTCAACTTTAGTTAATTTAAGACTTTCTCTATTGCTCATTTTGTTTGTAGAGGGTATTTAGAAGTAACACAGTAATAGCTTATTCTTTTCCCTTTTTTTTGTATGGGTAAACTATTTATATATATTCCTTTATAGGTTCACTCAAGGTGATGCTTTTATGTGGTTCAGATCTGCTTGAGAGTTGGGGAGTCCTTAAGTTTGGATTGCTGATGATGTAACCCAAATTATGCAATTAACTCTAAATAAATTAATAAACCCCGTAACTATGCTACTCAGTATAATTCAATTTTGTCTACATTAAACCTAGCTAATTTGTACTTCCTCTGCAAAACCCCGATGCACCCAAAAGTTTCTATTTTATTCATCTATGAAACTATTTAATAAAACTATTTCTGTTCCCGCTCAGAACTAGGAAAGATAAGAAGAGAATATGGAATAGATATGAAGGGTATGTTTGAGGCATCGGACGTTGACACGACTGAGTGGAAAGGTATCAATAGTAGACTGATTTGAATGGGTAGGTATCGATACTAGAAGGAGAGTGTAGGTAATGAGGTTTGAATGGTTAGTTATCGATAGTAGAAGGAGAGTGTAGGTAATGGAGGTTTTGATATTATTTCAATAATTTCTCTTCTTACACTATATTGTAGGTTAATATGTACCACTAATTAAGTAATTATCAATAATTGTTCACATACTGATACTTCCATGTTTTTTTTTTTTTCTTTTGCAGTTTGAAAATTGATATTGCTCTGAAAATGCATAGAAGGATGACTTCCTGCAAAAGAATTTGAACCTTTCCTTCATCATTGACAGAAATTGAGGTATTATTCTTCTCTTTTCTCTGGTTGTGATGTTCTTATGCAGTTACAATTTTTTTTTCCCAATGCATGACAAGTGAGTTACAGGCTGATAAGAAACTTCTATTAGTTCTTCTATTAGTTTCAATATTTATCTTCTTTTTTTTTTTTTGTGCTCCATTCTGAGTGACATTCAATATTTTTTGTCATGTCCTTTTTCATTCTTTTATTTTCTTTTTCCCTCCATGGTTATTCTTTCAATGAGAAATTCACAATTCAAATTCATATCTTTGGAAAAAATAAATTACAGCAGTTCTATATGTCACGTTTCGATTTACACTTTTCAATATTTACATCAATAACAAAGGAATAACTTCAGCCTTTCTAACAGTAAATAATGTCACTCTCTTGAAGTAGATATTTAATCAGCTATTATCATTATTGAAAATAATTTCTTATTTTTCTCAATTTTAGTTGATGATGATTTAGGTTATTACCAATCTTTCTTAATATTATAGTATTGTAAAAACTTTGGCCTTTCTAACTAACAGTAGACATTGTCACTCTCTTCAACTAGATATTTAATTAGCTATTATTATTATCGGAAATAGTTTCTTATTTTTCTCAACTTTAGTTGATAATTATTTAGATTATTACCGATCCTTCTTGATATTATCATACTGTAATATTCTTATACAACTTACTAATTTTTGGATATATAACTTGCTTACGGATACACTCTTTGATTCACCTCCAAAGCAATCTTTGTATTTTAGCTTTCTAACCATTCACTCTTATTTTTGTACACAGATTTGAGTTGTAACCGTGGTCTCAGTATCAAGATTCTTTTCGGAAATACACAAATTTAAAGGCAAAACGAGTATAGATCAAGCACAATTCCATCTCTAAAATACTCATCAATTACAGATCACTACAATAGGCTCATTATTATATCATGCTTATGTCATTTGGAAATTATGATTTCTACAAAGTTTAACAGCCTCTATGTTTCACCACTCTTGCACAATTCAGTTAGAAAAGTGTTAGAGGTCACCACATTAATCTCATTAGGTCATGAAACCTTATTTTTCTTACACAATCTATGTATAATAGTCCAGGTTGCTACAAAAGCTCATACTCATGAAGTTTATGCTCTTTGAAAATGAAAAAACATTGCAATTTCTTCTCAATTTGACTTTCCTTGCATAACCCCAGCCTTGCTTTAAGAGTGCTGTCAGTCTAATACCTAGGGCTGCAAACGAACCAAACCGAATCGAATTGGGCCTAGTCGAATTCGAAATTATTTTGAACCGAACCCAGTTCGAAATTGAAATAGATTTCAAACCTAAATTGCTAGTTCGAATTTGGTTCGCTATAATTCGAATTAGTTTGATTTGATTCAAAATTAGTTTGAAATTGAAAGCTTAAAGGGAAAGGGAGGGGAGAAGACCGAGGAGGGAGGAGGAGAAGAGCCAACTTCACTGATTTCTTCAGATTTGATTTCTCCTACTGACTCAAAATTGTTGGAAGGATGTGATTGATTGATGAAAAGGAGGGGTGGGGACCATTACTCCGCAAGCGTGCCCCTTATCTCTCCTTGACAGCTGTTTCGCAGGTTACAGAAGAAAATTTGGGCCGGTAAGAAAAATGGGCTACGCAAGAAAATTTGGGCCAGAACAAAAAACATGTTACAGCGTAAACGAATCGAATTGGGCCTAGTTTGAATTTGAAATTGAATTAATTTTGAATCGAACTGGTTTGAATTAATTTCGAACAGAATTACTTTTGAATCAAACTTGAATCAAATTACGAATCTCGAATTTTTTGTGCACCCCTACTTGTACCATTAGGAAATGTTTTTCTGTTTTTTTTTTTTTTTTTGAGGAAAGATCAAGGAATGTTGATTTCTACAAAGTTCAGTGCTTTCTAAGTATTACATTTTTTGCACCCAACAAATTTGTGCCAACCAAGCGACCTTGTATCGACTTAGGATCTTTATTGTTTTAATTTTTATATTGTTCTGGGTTTCTGATCTTTTGTATCATTGATTATTGCTGGGTAAAAATAAGTCAGAATGTATGTAAATGAATATATGAAATCGCCAATTATTAGTTAAATAATTTCCAGTAAATGAAAATATCTTCACCTGATTAATCAAGTGTCACTTATGAGTGTTTTTCTTGAAGGAACAAAAAAATATATTCCGACCTAAAAAGAGTGCTTCATCTGATAACAAGGTTTGCCTCTCTCTATCTCTCTCTCTATTTTTCTTTCTCAGTTTTCTTTCCGATTCCATACATACCCCTACAATATATCAGAATGACATGTACATACAAACTAAAAGATTATTGTGCACCCTTTTAAACCATTTGATTTCATTTGGCCTAAACTCTTAGTTTCTTTCACACAAAAATGTCTCCCGATTCTCTATAAATTTTGTAGAAGTACTGAAGCATGATTGGCGCTACTATGTTTTACGAATTAAATTGAGGATAGGTATGTGAGATACTTTTTGATGAAGTATTTTGTACAACATTTTGCAGTTTTTTATTATATAGATGTCTAATAGAAAAACTGAATTGATATCTTTGTTGAATAATTTCTCACAATTTTACAACCTATTATCCTCGAGATATAAAAAATTGCAAGACATGATAGATGCCAAATCATAAACAAAAAATATGCATAATGCTCATGTACTTTGTTTCTATTTCTGATGAACTTGTCATACCCTCATTTCTCTAGTGATAAGGACAATAAAGCAAAAAAAAAATAGTAATTTGTGTCATGAGGCTAATCCATCTAAACAATATTTTGTTTATTGTCTCCATGTGGAGAACAATTGAAATCATTTTGATAAAGTTATGTCTATATAATAACTATGTTTACTTATTCTACCTTAAAAAAACAACCAATAAAGATTATACAACATTTATTGTACTTGGACCGTGAAAATTGAAACTGTCATAGGTATTCCTAACTTAATTGTTGTTGTACTTTATTTTGTTTCCATACGTAAACTCGCTTGCTTGACATATGTTTTTGTTTTTGTTGTTTCATGTGTAAACTATTACTTGCATAACATGTTCTTAAACCACTGTTGAAGCAAAGCGAGGTTGTTTTCTAGTATAATATAAAGTTAGACGATAAGAACAAATTTATAAGCTAATGTTTGAATTGAATTAAATAAATCAGACATCTAAACTGTTCTATAAAAATAAGTTTGCTTCAGGTAAAAACAAACTGAATCATCTCATTCTATCTCAATCTCAGACCCTTTCTCTTTTTGGGAAGGCCTAAACTCTCAGAAAAACCCTATCAACACATTGGACAGGAGAATCGCTGTCATGGCGTCAATTCTCAGCAAGCTTCCTATGACAGCCATAGAGTCTCTCAGATTTCCTCGAAAGACAACCCAATTACGCACAATTTCCTTCCGACCAGCTCTCATGCGAAAATGCCTTCCTGAAATGCAACTTCCAGTTTTTTCACGCTACAACTTCTCCAACACCTCTTTGAGCTCTGGATCCGATAATAAGGGTCTGAGAAATTTGAATCACTTCCGGTTTGGAGCTCTCTCTGATGGTGCTTCTGGAGGAGGTGGAAGCGGCACTGGTGGAGGAGGTAGCGGCGGCGGCGGTGGAGGTGGAAGTGGAAGTGGAGGTGAAGAGAGTGGGAATGATGAATCATTTTTCTCCTGGTAATATGCCATATTATTACTTTTTCTCTCTTTCTGCCAGTCCTTGCACAACTCTCAATTTTTACTGTCAATTTAGAAGTACTAATAGATTGATAATGTATATTTGTATAGGTATCTGTCGGCTCTGGATAAATATCCAATAATCACAAAAGCAATAACATCTGCCATTCTAACTCTTATTGGAGACCTAATATGCCAGGTTCATTTTTTTCACTATCTATTTGACACTTTATTATCCCAACGCATGCCTAAAATTGGTAGATTTTGTCATATGCTGATGGGAAGTTGGATGTCTAATAGTTCACATATTATAATTGCAATTCTTATAGTCAAATATTATCGCAAATTTATATTAATACTTCTTTCTTGGCACACATGTTATATGAGATGAAATTCTTTTGAACCTGTGATTTATTACAAATTACAAACTGAGCAGTCTTCGAATTTAGTGTACTCTTTACATTATGGTAAATAAGCACAAATCCTAGAAGAGTAGTATTTTTTTTTAAAATAATATAAAGGTAAACTTACTGAGTTAATATTTTAGCTGCCCATTTAACTAGTTGATCAGAAGATAATTAATTGATTGAATATTGTTTGTGATTTGGGCAGTTTGTGATCGACAAGGTGACCAAGTTAGATTTGAAGCGTACTTTTGTGTTTACTTTCTTGGGACTTGCACTTGTTGGCCCAACACTACATGTTTGGTAATTACTATACATTTTTCTTATTTTTTACACGCGCGCGGACAACCATTCTATCCTGTGAATTTGATTGTATAAAACAAAATATTCATTTCATTAATGAATTGATAACTAAGGATGACAATGCCAGATTTTGTCTGCAGCCTTTGTGTTTGTTATATCTTGTATTTTATCTAATGTAATGTAATACTTTATATTTAGGTACTTGTATTTGAGTAAGTTAGTTACAATGAAAGGTGCATCTGGTGCTGCTGTTCGCCTTTGTCTTGATCAGGTATTAAATTTGAAATATCTGTTATTTTTTAAATGTTTGGTATGCTGTATGCGTGCAATTTAACTCAATTTTATTGGGTGCAGTTCTTGTTCTCCCCTGTATTCATAGGTGTTTTCATGGGTTTACTCGTTACCTTAGAAGGGAAGCCTTCTCTTGTCATGCCAAAGCTTAAACAGGTGATGCTCATCTTCTCCATTTTCTTTTCTTTTTTGTTTTTACATTTGGGATGTTGCTTTGATTTTATGGTGAAAAGGAATTGTTTTTATGCTTTTAATTTATTGAATTATCTGTCATACTATTCCAGGAATGGTTTCCATCAGTGATTGCAAATTGGCAGCTGTGGGTTCCCTTTCAGTTTCTTAACTTTTACTTTGTCCCACAGAAATTTCAGGTACCTTTCATTCAATTATTCAATGAGAAAAACAATGCGACTACAAATCAATACTGTACTGTATACCAATAACTATTTGATTAAAATGAAATGGATTGTACTGCTATACTGCGTAGGTCGAGTCCGATAATGTTGTGTAGCAGATGCCAGTTGGTCACAGTTGGTGCAATTAATTATTTCGCAGGATATACATTTCATTTATTTTTGTGTTTTATTGTTTTATATAATCAAATTAATAATACTTGGGTTGTTCTTCAGATTCTTTAGTATCTTTGTGTTGCTAAAAGCAGTATGAAAAGATTTCCCATTATATCTTGAAACTATACGCTTAAATTTATTGCCAGGTACTTGCAGCTAACTTTGTTGCACTTGCTTGGAATGTGATACTGTCATTTAAAGCACACAAAGAAGTAATTATAAAATAGGTATAGTTTGCTGCTCCTCGAAACTCGTTATATATGATATTTTATGGGGGTTTATCTCCATTTTCTTGTAGTAAAAGCACCTCATTAGATGAGTAATATTGTTTCCCTTCTAGTGTGGCTGTATAGCATTTTGGTATTAACATTCTCCATATAGCTAAATTGTAATTTTCTTGTAGAACTGAAATTGAATCAATCATGGCTTGGGGCAACTATTGACCACATTTGTATGTGCTGCAAGGGTAGTAAATTACCACCTCTGTAGGTTATGCATCTCTGTACCAATTTTGGCTAGTGTTGTACTGGTACAGTGTGTAATATCTTGTTAGAGATTACTGTAATTTTCATATTTTTGTAAAGGAATTTCTTTGTGGTAATTTAATTTTCAAGTATATTTTTAATTTGAATGTATGTTTATGTAATCCTTCTTTTATGTGGGTTCTTTTTATGACTTTTCTCCAGCTTATAAATATCATGCCTAAGCATATTAAGTGTATTGTAATTTTGGTTTTGAATTAAACTTCTAATAGAACTAGTAATAATATTTTTGTAAAATGTACAATGCCAATGCACTAATAATGTAATACAAATGAGTCCAGAAAAGTTATTTTGGGCCCGACAAGGTTCACTTGTACACCAAATGGTATATCTACGTTAATTTTTTTTCAAATATATTTCTTGTTTTAGAAGAGTAACAATTATAGGGTAATAATTCTGTTCATATGGAGAAAATTGCTTAAATTTCGTTTAGTGCATGATTTATTTTTGTTCGTTCAAAGAAAGTCATGTAGAAATATGTGAAATTTTCTCTATGATTATTAGGATCCTCATAATCATACCAATGATTAGACGTACTGGTAGATCCGTATTGAACAATAATTATCTTAATTTAAAGTTTTATCATTTGGCGTATAATTGTACCATTACCTTAATTATCTTCTTTTTTTCTCAGTTTTCTTTTAGATTCCATACATACCCGTACAATATATCAGAATGTCATGTACATACAAACTAAAGGATTATTGTGCACCATTTGATTGTCATTTGGTCTCAACTCTTAGTTTCTTTAAAACAAAAATGTCTCCCAATTCTCTATAAATTTTGTGGAAGTACTTGAGCATGATGGGGGCTACTATGTTTTAGGAATGAAATTGAGGATGGGTATGTGAGATACTTTTTAATGAAGTTTTTTGTACAACATTTTGCAGTTTTCTATTATATAGATGTCTAATGGAAAAACTGAATTGATAACTTTGTTGAATAATTTCGTACAATTTTACAACCTATTATCATCGAGATATAAAAAATTGCAAGACATGATAGCTGGCTGCCAAATCATAGACAAAAAATTTGTATAATGCTGATGTGCTTTGTTTCTATTTTTGATGAACTTGTTGTATCCCCATTCCTCCGGTGATAAGGACAACAAAGCAAAAAAAAAATAGTAATTTGTGTCATGAAGCTAATCCATGTAAATAATATTTTGTTTATTGTCTTCAAGTGGAGAACAATTGAAATCATTTTGATAAAGGTATGTCTATACAATAACTATGTTTGCTTATTCTACCTTCAAAAAACAACCAATAAATATTATACAACATTTATTGTACTTGGACCATGAAAATTGAAACTCTCATAGGTATTCCTAACATAATTGTTGTTGTACTTTATTTTGTTTCCATACGTAAGCTCACTTGCTTGACATGTGCTTTTGTTTTTGTTGTTTAATGTGTAAACTATTACTTTGAATTAAGAGCATGTGTTTTTGTGTGAGGGAAGGGTTGAATCAAGAGCATGCAAATGCATTTTTGAATTAAAACAATTGATTATGGACTAGCTATCTATAACTAACCGGTTTTGTTCTAAAAATAAAGAATTATAGTGTCATAAAATACCAAAAATTTTATAAATACCCAAAAAAATTAAAATTACCAAATCTACCCACCTTTTGAAAGTATTTCGATTTATACCCCTTCGATTACTAGGTACTGTATTTGGAATAATTAAAATTACTGAGTAACCGAATTTGGAATAATTTTCTGGTCACTGGGTATGCAGATGCATGTAAATTGTTGGGTTACTGGGTAACTGAAAATGCAGCATTTGTTGGTTTACTGAGTAACCAGAAATAGAGTTGGGTTACTCAATAACTGGATGTATGCAAATTTTGTTTTTTCGTATCTAAATTACTTAAGCTAATATTCATAGAACATTTTGTGTTATGAACACAACAATAATCAATTTTTTGGCCGGTGGGCGATTATACCCTGCTTAATTAATTGTTTCTTAAATAACACATTATCTCTCTTCATTAATTATATAATTTTTGTTCCTTCAGTATTATATCCAGTTAAAATGAAGAAAATTTTGTTCATTAAGGCAATATCTTTTTGAATTGTCCTAAACTAATTATTTATATTATAATTTGTATAAGCTATACCTCATTTAATGATTTAATAATTTTAATTTTAAGGTTAAAATGTCACATTGTTGTTAGGCCCTAATCATATCTCATATCCTTATTTTATAGTCCAAACAGTCGATCTGAACCGCTCAATGTAATCTATATTTTAAAATGTGTGTGGAGAGCAAAATTTATATTTCTATAATTTTTTACTAATTTTTAGATGGTCCATAATAATATGAAAAAACAGTGTGTTTTATTTTTTAAATAAGAAGTTCATATAATTAAATGCAAGTAAAAGTAATTTATAATTTTTGCATCATTTAAAAACATATATTGCTTATGAACTAAAAATAGACATACAAACAAACAAAAAATTAAAATAAATCCTTAACATATAAATCAAACATGATAGAAATACATCACGTTAGACCATTGCAATAAAAAGTAAATTGGCGCAAGTTACTCAGTAATAGTTAGTAATTGTATGTTTTTGATCCTATTGAATAAACTAAGTTCATAGATGAGGAAATTTTTTTTCCATTTTCATAAGACGCAACTCAAATATCATAAAAAATTGGGCCATCTTAGCATCATCATTAAAAAAAATCATCTTTTCGGTTACTAAGTAATCCAACTCTATTTTCAATTGTTGAGTAACCCAACAAATGCTGCCTTTCTAGTTACCCAGTAACCCAACAATTTGCATTCATCCGGGTACCCAGTGACCAGAAAATTATTACAAATCTGTTGTTCGTACAATAATCTTTTACGTCTATTTGACTAATTTGCAAAAACATACAATTATTGAATTTTACGATTTCTTCTATTTTGAGAATATGTAGGTCCAAGAAGAGTAAGAACTGTTGAATAATAAGCTTGGACTGAAGAAATCATGAAGACCTTTATCAAGAATACATATTGTAAAATCAAATGCTTGGTAAAGTATGTGTGAGGTTGATTAAATTGAGATAAAACGTTATGAACGTTTTTAAAACGTTGGTAACGTTTTATAATAATCAGAAGCCTCAAAAGAATCAAGTTATAACGTTATAACGTTATACAACCGTTATAACGTTTGTAAAACGTTAGAACGGTTATAAAACGTTATGTAACGTTTTCTAAGCTGTCAGAGAATTAAAACCCTAAATCGTATTTGAATAAAACGTTGGTAACGTTTGATAAAACGTTGGTAACGTTTTATGTCAAACAGCTCATTTTTGAGCTGCCACTATAAATAGACTGAAGGGATCACTTTCAAATCTATCTCAGCCGACCCTAATCATTTCAAAAGCGATTTTCTGAGAGCTTAGCCTACTCCATTGTTGTGAGAGCTTAAAACTTCAAAATCCCTCAAGCAACCTCAAACCTACTTCACTAATCTTGATCTAGATTAGGTTAGAGTGATCTATTGAGTGTTTCTCTTGTTCTTGAGTAGCTTGTGTGACTTCCCTTGTTTGTAAGGGCTTGCCGGCTCAAACCTCGAGTTGCTCGTGTGACTTCCCTTGGTTGTAAGGGCTCGCCGGCACTTATCTCTCGTTGGTCGTGACTTCCCATTTTGTAAGGGCTCACGGTTCACAATTGTAATCCTTTCATATTGGGTAATAGAAAGGCGCACCTAGAAAGAGGTTGCGACGCCCCGGAGACGTAGGCCTTTGTTTTGCCGAACTCCGTTAACATCCCGCGTGTCAAATTTCTCTAAACTCATCTATTTACTTTCAATTGTAATTTAATTTCAGTTTTTGAGCAATTAGAGGTGCCCCTAAGTGCAACAAAGTGGTATCAGAGCAAGTTACTCGAATTAAGACACACTTAATTAGAGTTAGATCAACTTGTCAAAATGGCACCCTATAGACCCGTGAAGGAACCCCTAATTTTTGGCAATTCGACCAAAAATTTTATGCATTGGAAGAAAACCATGATCAATTATCTAAACATTCTTGAGTTATGGGATGTGGTTAACAAGGGGTATACACCAATATTCACTACCACTACCACTGACATTAAAATCGAGACTCCCGAATCCAAACAAACCAAGAAAGACAATGATCTTGCAATTAATGCCATAATTAACTTGGTTAGTGAATCGGTTGCCTTGATCCTTGGTAGCTCTTCAACCGCAAAAGAAATGTGGGATGCCCTTGTAAATCGGTATGAGGGAAATACCCAAATTAAACGAACCAAATTAACCGGTTTAGAAGCCAAATTTGAAACCTTTAAGGTTGAAGATGGCGAAAGCATTGAGGATATGTATAATAGACTTATGCATATCCAAAATGAATTTACCGAATTGGGAGAACCGCTTTCTAACAATAAAATTGTAGGGAAGCTATTGAGGATTATGCTCATGAGAGACAAATGGTCCGGCTTGGTGAGTGCGCTAGAAGCAATCCAAGGCACACATGACTCACTCACACCGGATGATCTCTATGCACACTTACGAAGCTTCGAAGAGAAACTTCGGCAATCCGGAAACCCAAAGCAAAGTTCAAAATTCAAAACCATGGCCTTTCCGGCTCAAAACCGAAAACCTTCTAGCTCATCAAACACTTGTCTCTCAAATGATCAATTTATAAATAAAATTGATCATGAAACCTCCAAAAACACCCTTCTCCTATCCAAAATGTTTCAAGACATGCTAGATCTCGAAAGAAATTACAACAAGGAACGAGAAGAGAAGAACAAAAGAGTGATGTGCTTCGCATGTCATAGAAAAGGGCACACCACTCAAACTTGCTTCAAATTGGACGGGTACAAGGCCAAGAAAAAGGCTAAAGCCTTGCAAGCTTTATTCTCGAATGAGAGCGAGGTGGAGCAATCCGACACGGAGTCGGAAAATGAACAAGAGACAAACCTTGCATTGATGGCAAGTGTAGATGAAGGTCTCTCGGCAATTGATGTCGACTCGATTATTGCAAGCAAAAATATCACTGATGAGACCACCATTGAATTCCTTAAAGACCTTGTCAAATCAAGAAACATCAATAAGGAAGGTGATGAAATTGAAGCCTCAATTAGCTTCGCAAATGAGGTACATTCAACTCTTAGTCTTGATGGTTATGAGACCGAACAAGAATTTGTAAATGAAGGTGGTGAAGAATATAGTGGAGAAATTGATATTGAAAATTGTATACTTACAAATGAGACCAACCATGACTTGTGTACCAATCGGTTAGAAACCAATGATGCAAGCACTTTCACAAATAAAACCCTAATGCACGATGCTAATGAATCTAGGTTGCGATCTCTCATTGATGATTCAAATAGAACCTTGGTTGAAAAGGAAGGTATTATCCAAAAATTAATTGCTAAAAATGATATGTTAGAACTTGAAAATAAAAAATTAAAAGCATCGCACATAGGTGAAATAGGCATATTAAAGGTTAAAGTTCAAACCTTAGAGACCGAAAATAGGGCATTAAGGTCTCCTAGTGAATTTTCAAATGTCACTAGTCTAGATCCTTATTATGTGGATAGTTTGATAAATGGACAATCTTATCGCAAAATGGATAAAATTGGTCTTGGATTCGAGAAGGGTCAATCCTCATTCGAATCTAACCATATACAAGGCCCAAAAGGAAAAGGGGAACATATACAAACTTCAAACTCCAAAAATTGTAAACTTAAGTTTAATTGTGATAAGTATTCCACTTATCAATTTTTCTTGAATATTAAGTTAATAGAATACACTTATAATCAAGTTACTGTGTTTGTTTAGTTTTATTTTGCACGAAATGAAGAAAAATGCCCTAGTGCGGATGCATTGTAGCAGCCAGTGCGAACGCACTGTAGCAGAACGCAGAATGCAGAACTGGAGTCTAAACTTAAAACGGTCATAGATTTTGACTCGTAACTTTGTTTTGGACATATGACCACTTTTCAAAAAGCTAGCAAGAAAATCTACAACATGAGAAACTAAAAATAGACATTTGGGTACGAGTGCGGACGCACTCAGTACTTAGATAAATTTCCACCATCTTAGCACTTCACAAAAAAAAAGTTCAAGCCTAATGCGGACGCACTCACCTCCAGTGGGGCCTAAAACATCCGCACTAGACCCGTAGATAGCCAGAAAATACATGTTTTCGATAAGTTTTCTATTTTTAGCACACCAGAGACGTGTTTTAAGAGCCAAATTTAGACATAATAGTCTGGAAAACAATGCAAAGATAGCACCCACTAACCTCATATTCTAGCCTCTAAATTGGGTATGGTCTTTGACTATAAGAGAGGGGGTTCATTCCCATTCAAAGCATCATTCTCATCTCTCTCATCACCTATTGGTGCATCTCTATTTTCATTAAATACAGTGGAAAATCTGTAGAAATTCTCGAAACTCTGGAGGCTTTTCTGAGAAGGAGAAGAAGAAGATCCAAGCAAGATTTTGGTAAGATTGAGGTTTTTGATTTGATAAAGAGTGTAATCATTTCTTCTTATTTTTGTCAAACTTTGTAATAAATCTCTCTCTATGAGTTTAGGTCAATGCAAAACTTGTTTAATTCTATTTTATTCGGATTTTAGTTTTTATCATGATTGTTTGATTTGATATTAATTTCTGTGATTTATTTTTTATGAATTTCATTAGTAATTGAATTGTAGTTCACCTAGTTAGGTTTAGTGAATTGAAGTACCTTGAAATCATGTTATATCATGTCTTTCATCTTTAGTTTATTAAATTCTAGCATCGATCAAGGTAAGGATAGTACTAATTGAAATCATAAACATATATCTTAGGATTTAGTTTATCTCATGACCAATTTGATATATAAATCGGATTTTCAGAAATTAAAGTTAGGGTTTGGTGAAGTATTAAATTGAAGTCAAAACCTAATTAGGACACCTTAGAACAAATATTGATATATACTTTGGAGCATGTGTATTAAATATCCCTCTAGGTTTTTGATAGCCCTGGAATTCGAGGAATATTAGTCCATCCACCCAAAGTATTTGTATCAATATTTGTTCCAAAGGCTAACACAAGTTATAAACCATTTTTTAAGCTTTCTTAAAATAAATATTGATGTTTGTTTTGGAGCATGTGTATTAAATATCCTGCTAGGCAAGGTAAAACTCCTAGAATTTGAGAAACATTAAACCATCCACCCAAGATAATGGCATCAATATTTATTCCAAGGACAACATAAGTTAGAAACCTCGTCATAATCAAACATGAATTTAAACAAACGAATAGATAGAATTAGTAAAGAATTGTAGACCGAATGCCCCTAGATCTCCTCAATTTGAAAGCAAACCAATCTTTATTTTCTTTGTTTTATTTTCATTTATTGTTTAAAACTCCTTACTTTCGGATATTGAAACCAAAATTAGAATTATTAGAAACCCCCCCCCCCCCCCCCCAATTCTACTTTATTGCACTTTACTTTCTCTTATTTTTCTAAAATTAATTGATAAAGTTTAAGCTAAGTATATACCATACTCTCTGTAGTCCGACACCCTAAGTACTATATTGATCGGTTGTGCGCTTATAACAAACCTTTCTTTGGATATAAAAGATAATAAATTTAAAGGCATAAATAATATAATCCAAGTACAATTTCATAATTCCAAAATACTCAACAGCGAGGCTGTTTTCTAGTTTCATTTATTTTTTTGGTTCTGCAGTCTCTCTTCGATAAAAAGAAAACTTTCAAAATAAACCAAAATTTCATTTATTTATAGAAATTATTATTAAATAATATAAAAAATTGATGTAATATCTTACAATTTGAATGTACTAGAAAAAAAATTATTAAATTTTAAAAATTATTATTAAATAGAGGAGAGTTCCAATACCTCATGTCTTTTATACTTCATTATACCTCGTATTTAATATATTTGTTTTCAGAGTTCAAACTGCCGATCCAAATAGCACTACATGATATCCATGCTAAAATATGCTTAGGAACAAAATTTTATAATTTTTGAAAATAGTTTACTATTTTTGAAAATAGATACTAAATCATTGTTTCTGGGCCGTTAAAAAAATCAATGATTTTGTACCTATCTAAAAAATATAAAATTTGGTCGCCAACTATATTTTAATATGGATATCATGTTGAGAGGTTCGGATTGACAATTTGAACTTTAAAAATAAAGAAATAAAATACGGAAATTTGTATTAAAATAAAAAATACTTAATTTTCAAATCTCCACCGTTTTAACGAAATTATAAGGAAAGAAACCTTATATTTGATGAATTATTTACCAGAAATAGAATTTTCTGATTTTTTTTATTTTAATTAAATATAAGGTGCTATGAGTTTTTTATTTTTTTCTATTAAAATATTAGAAAGATTTTCATATTTCTTTGAAAATAAATGGAATACTATACAACTAAAATAATCTAGATCAATATTTTTCAGGCTGAATTTTTTGTGGCTGTAAGAAAAAATAAAGTTTTTCTTTATGTGTTAGTGGAAAAGAAATGAAAATATTTTTAATCTGAGTTATTGATTCTGGTTCAAAAATTATTTCTGGATAAATAAAGAAATTAGCGTGGTTCTTCGAGTACATTCAAATTCTAAGGTACTCTATCTATTTAGAAAAAAAAAATTGACATCATTCGATAGAGCCGAAATGTCAAAACCAATTTTTTTTTTTCAAAATGGAGTATCTCAGAATTTGAATGTACTAGAAAGACCACGATAATTTCTTTATTTACCCAAAAGTGACTTTTGAATCGGGATTAATAACTTAGATTCAATTTTTTTTATTTTATTACAGTAACACACTAAGAAATATTTTAATTTTTCTTACAGATGTAAACATTCCAGCCTGAAAAATATTAATCCAGGTTATTTATTGCAATCTTTCTAATAAATTCAAATGTATAGTATTCCATCTATTTCAATGAAATAATATTTCTAATATTTCAAACGAAACAAAAAAAAAACTCATAACATCTTCTATTTAATAAAAATGCAAAATCAGAAAACTATATTTTCGGTAAATTATCGACAAGATGATTTCTGGTAAAATTATTCACCGGAAATAGAATTTCAAATCCAGTGAATAATTTACCAGATATAGGGCTTATTTTTGGTAACTCAATTGGGCAAATTTGGAATTTTGTCCAAAACGTGTGTAGATTTGGAAATTTTATATATTTTTGGATATTAATAAAAAGTTTGGTATAAAATATGAGGCATGATGAGGTATGAAAAGCATAAGGTAGTGGAACCCTCTATTAAATATTATAAAAAAATAGATAGAGTTATTTAGAATTTAAATGTACTAAAAGGTCATCCATAAATGATTTGGATTTGAAATTTTGACTGGAATCAATGATCTGAATTCAAATATTTTTCAGGCTAAATTTTTTGTCACTCACATTTTTATCATATTGTTACTTGGTATGATATATTGTTGAAAAACTTAAAAATGTTTAGATCTAAATCATTGATTCCGTTCCAAACTCTAAAATAACTGAAAAAAAAATTTAGCATGTTTTAATTCTAATATATAAAAGTGGGATCCACATCACGATGAAAATTGATTTTCATTAGTTCAGCACGTATAACCTGTGGAACCCACAAAGTGATCTCGCAGCTATAACCTACAAAATCTTTTTGATCCCTTAGTTTATACTTGCGAAACCACTATACTGATTCCGAAGGAATAACATAAGATCACGATCAGGATAAAAATCGAAAATAAAAAAGTGATTAACCTGTTTATTTTTTAAAGATGGCAAAAAAAAAAAAATTCTGGTTCAGTGATTTATTTAGATTTTGAGCATTATTTTAAGTAAAAGTTGAAGGTTAAGTCATTTAATTATTTAATATTCACAAAAAAATTGCTTCTTTAAACTTCGAGCAATAATTTGATAAAAAAAATATTTTGCGTCTTATATTATGTAATTTTGTTATGTGAATCTCAAGAGTATATATACTAATTGTTAAAATTATTTATAATTCTAACGTACTTATATTTGACGAGGAGGGATCCAATTACATCATATTTTGGTGACACAATATTTTTATAAGTCATTTTTGTAATTTCAAAATTAAAATAGTTGATCTGAACAATTCAACATGATGTCCATATTAAAATGTGCTTGGAGACCAAATTTTATATTTTTTGAAATTTTATTCAGAATTTTTTAAATTATTATTTTTCAATGGTTCAAAATTGCCTAAAAACAACAATTATGTACACATCTTAATAAATACTAAAATTTTTTTAAAAAAAATGTAAAATTTGGTCTCCAAGCACATTTTAATATGGATATCATGTTGAACAGTTCGGATCGACTATTTGAATTTTAAAATTATGAAAATAATTTGTAAAAATATGGTATCAAAATGTGTCACCAGAGTAAGGTGTAATTGGGTCTCTCCTATATATAAATTATTTGTAATTTTTTTAAATAATCAATAAAAAAATTAAAGACTCTGTTAGATAAATAAACATATATTAAAAAAAAATTGATGTTAGTAACGCAAGGTATAAATATTTTTTCAGAAAAAAAAAACATAAATATATCTTAAATACAAGTAGGGTGTAAAAATGTATTATGTTTATGTAGCTATCACTCCTCTTTTTCAATAAATAAAAAAAATATTATATTCTCCATCAACATATTTACCAGTCAAATTCCCCCGGTCAAAGTCTGTAACTACCTAATCAACATATCGTGTCTATTATTTCCGTGTTGAGCCCATTTCAGTTATTTTCTTTCTGTCCCTGTGAATTTCTTTTTTCACCTGCCACTGTGCGCGACTTTCTTCTCTCGCCTTTTTCCGCCACATCTGTGAACTTCTCGTCGGTTCTGAGTTCCCTTGAAATTTCACACCATATTCTTTCTACTCTCATCTCCGTTGTGCCTCAGTTCCTATCTCAGTTCTTATCCCATAAATATTCTAGAATTCATGCTTTCTCTCTAAATAAATGAAAAACAAAGATTATCTAGAGATAAAAAATCTGAACAGTACTAACATCTGATAGTGCATGCACTTTGTTACAAAAACATCAAAACATGTATAGATTAGATAAAACAACCCGATTGAGTTGTTTAGTAGGAATCTATTATCTGGGTCATATATAGAGAGAACAGTATATCCAAAATCCCCATTACCCTCCTTTGGTAATGAAAATATTGCAAACAAAAGTTGTAATACGGTACACATATTACTTCAATTTCAGTCAAAACAAATACGGTACCTACATAGATCTAACAAAATGCCAAAATTCAATCAAAACAAATAACGAACTTATATAAAATATGATAAAATAAAATAAAATATGGTGAGATAAACAAAATAAGCTCTTGTATCATTTTTCATTTCCTCTTCGGTTTTCTCAGAAGTAATACTTCTAAATTAAAAAAAAAGTACGGAAAAAGGAAATCATTATGAATTTGATCAAAAAGTTCCAAAATAAATTATAATAACAATATAATATAGCATAGAGAAAGCTAATATGAATGCAGTCCAAAAGTTAGAAATCTCCTCCCAATACAGGTCTGTAAAGACTGTTAAGCTGAAATCAATCGAAATTTAATACTACAATTTTAAAGAATAAATCTACTCGTGAATCTCTGATATCCAGTTCAAAATTTTAAGTTGACAGTCTTTATTCTGCTCTTCACCAAATTTATAATAAAGTTCCAAAGTCATGAAACTTCACTTATGTGCTTTGTAATGGTTTCCTATTCTGGCCAACTCAAAGAGTAATGAAACAACGCTACCAGATGCGACAGTACATGCTGATATTAACTCTAACCTGAGGTCACAAGATCAAATAACTTGAATCGTTCAAGTGGAATTGGAAACTAAACAAGGATTTCAAATTCTAATATAAGACTGGAAATAAAATGATTATCCAATTTCACTGGAATAGAAAAGGAGATTATAAGAGAAACAATATTTACATCGATCCGTGGGACCTTAGGGTTGAGGCAGCATGCCACCGACGACATCTTTTGGGAGGAGACCATCTCTCTCGCTCTCTTTTTTTCTTCATAGCCAATCAAAGGATGAGAGGAGATAGAGAGAGGAGCAGCAGAGATTTGATTTGGTAGCAATCCGCGCAAATTGGAAGAACCGTCAATAATTTCGGATCCGTATCCTCTCTACCGTCAATAATTAGTTTGTGATTCACTCTCTGTTACTTTGGGTGAATGATTAATTAATGAGCGAGCATGAGTGAGTTAGAGTATGTTTATGCTCGTTTGTTTAGTAAATGAGCAAGTTAGTGAATAAATGAATTTGAATTGATAAATGAGTGAGTTGAAAATGAACGAATTTTGAGTACTAAAACTTAATAAATTGTCATAATTTATTTAAAAAAATAATAATATAAAAACAAAACAAAAATATAATCATATTACAAAAATCAACAGTATCATAAATACTTCAATAGTGTTACTTTCACAACTATCGTCCTACAAACAACAATAAAATATAACAAAAATCAATAGTATTATCCAACAAAGTGTAATACTTTCACAGTAGCATCACTAAACAACAATCAACATATTACAAAAATAGAATAATTCAACAAAAACTAACAATAGCACTAATAAAAATTCAACAGCTATCATGGCAGAAATTATGAATATTACACAGAATTTAATGGGCAAGGCCGATATGGCAGAAATTTATTTGGAATTAAATGTGGCAAGAATTAGATGTGGCAAATCCTAAATGAGCGAGTTGTTAATGAACAAGTTTAAGCGAGTTGATAAATGAGCGAGTTTAAGTGAGCATTTAATGAGCGAGTTGTGAGCAATTTACTCATCCTTAGCAGGGGCAATATTATTGTGCTTTGAGATCGTGCAAAGTTTAGAAGAACGGCCGGGATCCACTAATTGTGAAAGGTTCTCTCGTCAGGTGCCTGAGAGGATGTGAATTCCAGTAATTTCTCCTTTCTGTGTGCGATTCATTTGCAAGAGAACTGGAGAGGAAACTCATCGCGCTCCGTGATACTGATACTGTAATTGAATCACGGTCGTTAATTTTCGACTAATTAATCACCGTCATTGAGTACAAGGGTATTTTCGACCTTAGAAATCTCGAAATCAAATTACTGAAACTCTTATACCAGGTCAAAGACAAAAGGAGACCAAGAGAGATTTCTGGAATCTTCTTGATTGGCTCAATTAATATACCTCTACTAAACCAATTTACTTATCAAATCATCATCGAGCATAGGGAAGAAAGCGCCTAAATTAATAATCAAACACCAAAAAAGAGACATATGGTCAAAATGCCAATTGATTAATCAAGTTCGTAACGAGCAACAGGCTTGATGATAAGAAAAATAATCAATTCGCTAAATAAGATAATACAAAAATGATAATAAAAAATAAGATTTTTTTTAACTTTAACAGTGATTATCAAGTATAATTATTTATTAAATAAAAATAAAATTACATCCATCATTTCACATTACAACATCACAATATCATCACATCTTTATTCAAACAACATAACAAATTTAAAACACACTTTAACATCTAAATAACATAATACATCCACTAAAAACACAACATTTAATAGATCATCTTCAAGCAGTCATCACTTTCTTCTTGCACCTTCTTGCTCTCCGATGCATCAATTGGCCATCAACACAAAGGTGGAGACATCTAAGTTTTTTATTCATAGGAGGTTGGCAGTGGATAGAGGAGGTCGGCCTTGGCCGCAGCCTTTTCAAACCTGCCTAGAGTTCCATTGTATAGGTTTTAAAGATAGAGAGCAAGTCTACTTATAGTCTAGAATGCTTAAATATCTTTATTAATTCAAAACTTTTAATCAGATATATTGAATTTTTTTTTAAAGTAAAGTAATTATAATTTTATTTTGTTATTGTGGAGATTTGAATTTAAGTTTCAGTCATATATTGAGGTGGGATATCATAATTTTAAAAATAAAGTCCATATTTTCACTTCGAAAATTCAAATAGTCGATCCGAAATATTGAACATAATCTCCATATTAAAATGTATTTGGAGATCTAATTTGATATATATTTTTTTTAAATGATACTTTTTTTGGAAATTTTAGAAATCATTGTTTTAATATGATTAAAAAATAGTAAAAATATTATAATAAAAAAGTAATTTCTAAAAATTCTAAAAATATAGTAATTTTTTTTCAAGAAAATATATAAAATTTGATCTTTGAATATATTTTAATATGAAAATTATATTCAAATATTCAAATTGACTATTTAAAATTATAAAATAAAAATACAGATGGAAAGTAAAATATGGATTTTACTTCTCAAAATATGATAGCTTATATCGCCATACATTATACGTTTTTAATTTTAACTCAGTTGAAAATTTCTAGTTCCCCTCCTTCCTGTCAGTCAATTTAGTTCGGGTCGTTGCAATCCTTTTTTGAAAGAGAAATGTGAAGGGGGTCGTTGCAATCCTTTTTTGAAAGAGAAATGTGAAGGGGGTCGTTGCAATCCTTAACTGCAATTTCCTTGCTATGAAGATTGAAAGCGAAGGGAGCTTTCTAATTACTTGTAAATAATTAATTCCCAAGTCATTATAGATTCTACTTGCCTACTCAAACCAGGCAAACCAACGTTCCTTGATTGAATCATTTTGAATTAGTATATCTAGTCAAAAGCGGTGTCACCACTCACCATCGATAGCAACATCAACAATTTTCTTAGGATCCACAAGGGATTGACGCGTGGAGATCCATACAAGAGTGGATGTTCCAGATTATTGACGCGTGGACATCTACCCAACAAGCAAAAACTCTAATCATTTATCTAATTGTCTTAAAGTATACATCAATCAAAATCATAATTAGCTGACTAGGTCAACTAGAAGTCGGAGGAAGAAATCAACGAAAAGGAAGCCACATTATTGAGCTCTTCTCAAGACTTTCCTACCAGTGTTTATAAATCAGTTTGGAATTAAGACCCTTTTTTACGTAGTTGTGACGCCGGTTCTAGTTTATAATGAAATAAACCGTGCAAAGCTTGGCTTTATGTGTCAGTTCTGCTAAGAATGAACATAAAGTGTTTAATTGATAAGTAAAAATGAAATTTAAACTAAATAAATATGAAATAACTTTAATATATTAGTCAAAAAATAATGAAGTAGATAAAAAAATTTTGAATAAAAAAATTATACTATCCTTAATTATATAAAGAAGAGGCTTCAAATGTCTTCAATTTTTATGCCTTCATCATGCCTCCATTTTTAAAAACTTAAATAACTCAAAATTTAAAACTTAAACGTCAAAATAAAACCGTTAGATGTAATGTATGTTATTTTCTCTATGTGCCCATAAAAAATTAACACATTTTGATTTTACTTTTATGTGAATCAATAAGTTAAAAAATCAACGTCTAGAAATTATCCACATTAGTATATATTTTTACAAGCTCAAGATGACAATCTAAACAAAGTTGAAATGCTATAATTTTTACATGTGCATAGATAAAATGATGTAGTTCATATCCAACTATTTTATTTTGAATTTTGAGATTTAATTTTGAATTATTAAAGTTTTTAAAAATGGAGGCACAAAAAATGAAGACATTTGAACTCTCCTCTTATATAAATAATGTTAGCAAGTGAAGTAGTAGAATAAAAGCATTAAAATTAAACAAATTTGATAATCTTTAAATACACACCTATAAAGTTAATTTAACTTCATCTTAAATCCCTTCAAATTTTTGTTTGATAATTAAAAATTTTAAAACTACTATTTCACTGGGCAACCACACTCTTAAAAATAACTAACAACTAAATTAAGTTTGTGAGGGTTAATTAATTGCATATGTCATAAAGCAAAGAGCAAAAAGTTTTCACGACCTAAGTCTGAATTTTTTTTTATATGCTCAAAGAGTCCGAGACGGATTAGTAAGAGATAATGAAGATCAATTGAGGACCATTCTTTTTAAAAAAAAAATTTGTGTTTAATATGATTAATTTTTCATAAAATTTAGAATAAAAATACTGTAAAATTGTTTTCATAAACAACATAAGTTTTTATCTATATTTGATCTCATAATTTAAAAATCTCATAACTTGAGAGTTCGACTCCACTTAATATGCTTATACATATATAATATAGTTACAGAAAGTTTAACAAATTGGCAAATTGCAATTGCTTTCCTAAGTTAATACTATGGATTGGGTCAAGATTTAAATGATCTCAGCCGACCAAATGTCTACTGTTGTCCAATGAAGTCTTTCCAATGTTTGGGTAACAAGTTGCGCGTTGAAACAAATATTTTAGGCTTAGAACTTGGCAGCTTTA
Source organism: Carex pumila (assembly GCA_033356055.1). Classification (NCBI taxonomy): domain Eukaryota; kingdom Viridiplantae; phylum Streptophyta; class Magnoliopsida; order Poales; family Cyperaceae; genus Carex; species Carex pumila. The sequence goes on from JARJHM010000033.1 coordinate 267,144, forward strand.
TCTAGTCAACAGCCCTGCACGCGTATAATTATTGGTCGAAACCCACATGATTTCTTCGTGTGAACGTTTGAAAGTCGACATGCTTTCGTTTATGGTGCTTTCAATTTGATACATATAAGTATTCGCATTTTTATTAAAAATTGATCACGGCCACCAACCGGATTGCATGTTCGTTTTAAATAAAATTATAAAAGATTCCCGGAGTTAAAAGCCATTTTGATTTGAGTGAGTTTATGTTACTATGCATATCACGGATTATTACTGTATTACAGTTTTATATTCGAGTTTTTAAATCTTAACGGTCGATCTGAACTATCATCTTGCTCTTCATATTAATATGTGTTTGGACACCAAATTTTATATTTTTTGAAATTTTTTTTATTATTTTTTTAGATTTATTGAAAATCATTGTTTTTGAATGGTCCAGAATTTTTAGATCAAGTGATTTTCTAAATATCTAAAAAAATAGTAAATTTTTTTCAAAAAATGCAAAATTTGGTCTCCAAGCACATATTAATATGGAGAACAAGATGAACGGTTCGGATCAACCGTTAGGATTTAAAAACTCGAATATAAAGTCGTAGCACAGTAACAACCCATGATATGCATAGTACCATAGACTCACTCTTTTGATTTAGTCCACATATTTCTTTTTACACTCAACTTAAAATTTGATAGTAAACGTTTGATAAAATGTTTTAAAATATATAAAATTTATAAATAAGTTATTAAAAATAGAAAAAGAAAAATATGTATGACATTTGGTAATGAAAAAAAAAAGTTTGGATTTTGTAAAACTATTTTTTTTTCTAAATTATTTGATTTTTAATCTCATAATTTACCTTTTTTTAGTAAATTATTTGACATATTATTTCTGAATATCTCTTCTTCACCTAACATGGAAATAGTGATGTATCTAGATTCTCATTACATGTCCGTTCCAATTTTGAGTGTGCTAACAGTAACAGAAGTTACAATTTCTTCTTTTGGTAATTGGTACCAAAACTTAGGAAGTCACAGGTTTCATATTAGGATTCGTCTAATAAGATGACACGTGGGGCGGGTCATTAGGAAGTCACAATTTTTATATTAAGATTCGTCTAATAAGATTACACGTGGCGTGGAGCGGGTCATTGTCGCCTACAGCATTTTATTCCTTATAAATACCCTCTGTTTTGTTGTCCCCACCCCTCCCCCGGTCCCCGCAAATTGTTTACACGGTTGCTACTGATAGCGGGCTACTGAAGAACCGGCTCCACTCCAACGGCTAGTTCATATAATTCGGTCGCCCAACGGTCGGTTTGAAATAGATGGAGTGGATTCTGACAACGGGGTTTTAATAATTAATATACAAAGTTCTCTGAGGTTCCACTGTTGCAATGTTAGAGTTGCCTACGGGATTTTATACTTTAATAATAATAAATAATAATAAATAATAATAAAAAATACGCTGCACAACGGTTGTCTGACTTGTCTCGCTGGAGTCGTATCAAGTCGGTCTAGAATTCTAGATTATACAGATTTTGAAGTAAAAAAAAAAAAAAAAACCCAATTTGGGTCCAACGGGTTTGATATCCGTCCGATGTGCTTCAAGATTCACGTGCTATACTTTGAAATTCGTACGATCTTTTGTCTGATATTCGTGTCCGCAAATATTAAAGTGCATCGACGGATACCAAGTCCGTTGGACCCAATTTTGTTTCCTACAGTCATCGGACTCAATTTTTTCTCAGGAAAGAAACACCCACGCAACAGTTGCCGCGCCATGCAACCGCACAGGTTTCCGAACGGTAAAGCATGGGGCCTGAGTGGTGATGGAAATGGAAACACAAATAACGCTGCTTTTATTTCGAAGATTGTTTTATATAAAATAATTCATTCTTACATGTGTAACGGACTGTCGTCTTGTACTCTATGATATGATGTACCTTCGCAATTAAATTATTGTCACCATCTTTCAAACAAAATAATAGGCTTCTTTAAATTTTAGTAATCTCAATATTAAATGATTTTTTTACTTTTTATTTCAATTTAAATTATTTTTATTTTTTATCTGCCAAAAAAATATATTTAAACTAATTAATTTTGAAATGCAAGTTAGTTGATAATTAAATTAATTTATTCACATTTTTTGCAAAATAAAAGCTTGATTTATATTGTGTATTGAAGACACATTTCAGTCCTAATATTCAAAAATATAGATCACATGTCTGGAGTCCAAATTTATTATTAAAATTAAATTTTTTTAGGCGAGAGAATTTCGGATTGTTTTGTACTCATGGTGAGACACAACTTTTGGCAACACTGTATTTAGTTTTGTTGTTATATATTTTTAACTAACTTTTTTTTTCCAAAAGCAGGAGTGTTAGGAGTGTAAATTCTTATCTTCTATCTTTTCTTCATTGGTAGTTTTTTTGCAAGATAGTAATTTCACATTATACAAAATAGGGAGTTATATATAAATAATTTGCCGTTCTTGAAATATTGTGTAAAATAAATTTCACTGGTTATAAATTCTCGAGACAAAACATCATAACTTTGCTAATTTTATTACACAATAATTCTTGAGACAAAATATAACTAATTTTACATAAATATTTAATAAGATTATAAAAAGTCCAGATCACTTTGCTAATATTGTCTCTAGCTAGTTGCTTCCAAGCAACTTCCTCAGCTTTTGTCCCATTATTGTTCCCGTGTTTGTTAAACTAGTACTGAGGGAACAACTTAAATCACGATACTTGATCCCTGCGATATAAATACACTTTCATAAAGCTACTCTTCCAAGGTCCCAAGTCTGAATAGATCAAATCAAACAAGTGAACACAAAAGAAAGAAAAGGAAAGAATAGAGAAGAGAAAAAAATGTCTTGCTCCGTCGCAATAGCGAATTCTCCCGTTTTCTCCCCGTCGAGGGTTCCTCTCTCATGCAAGGCTTCCTCCGAAGCTCTAACCCTAGCTCTTACGGAGGCCTCTACTTCACCAGCTCCTTCTTCGCCTTCGTATCGACCAGTACTGTCGAGTAACGGGTTTGGGTCAAGGCTTGGCGGGTCACTTTTGAAGAGAAAACGACCCGTTCGAATCGATATACCTTTACCAGATACGGTGTTTGTGGACTTGTCTGGATCGGATGGATGTAAGGAATTAGAGGAGGAGAGCGAGGGATTCGCAGTCTATTGCAAAAGAGGGAGGAAGCGGGTAGAGATGGAAGATAGATATGTGGCGAAAATTGATCTGTGTGGCGATTCTAAAACGGTATGATATGATGTACTTCTGTTGATTTTTTTTTCTTTCTGGTCTAATTAGTGGAGTACTTTTTTCGGGGCAGCCAGTTAAAATGTCTGAGTTGCAAGTTATTTTAGGAACTAATTGGAACTTTAATTTATGAATTTACTTACTAATTAGCAAGTATGTTCTTAGCATGACCTGGTCACTTTTCTAGAATAAAGATCCTTTAATGCATGGAAAAGATAAAGTAAGTGAAAGCCTCTAACCAAGTTACATGGTTGAAATTCACAGAAAAAGAAGTTTTCAATTGAAAGAATAGATTTTAAAGCCTGTACCAAATCCCAACACACAAAACTCATGAATTTTCCATAATTGCAGGCATTTTTTGGTGTATTTGACGGCCACAATGGAAAACAAGCAGCTGAATTTACCTCTGTGAAAATGGGAGAGCTATTATCAGAAGAAATTAGAAAACAAGAAGAAACCACCACAGTTGAAATAGAAGAGGCAATAAAATATGGTTACATGAGAACTGACGAACAATTTTTAAGCAAAAATATCAGTGGAGGCACTTGTTGTGTCACCGCGGTAATTCGAAATGGTGAGCTGTTTATTTCAAATGCCGGTGATTGCCGTGCAGTTTTGAGCAGAGATGGCAAGGCTGAGGCAATCACGTCAGACCATCGGCCGAGTAGAGAGGATGAAAGAGACCGAATTGAGAACCTTGTAAGTTTTACAAACCACAATATATGGTAACTTGCTGTTTTACAAACCATAAGTTTTACAAACAGCAGCTTATATTTTTCTTTAAAATGCTTTTCAGGGTGGTTTTGTGCACTACTGCCATGGAACATGGAGAGTACAAGGCTCTCTCGCTGTCTCAAGAGGAATTGGAGACTCACATTTTAAACAGTGGGTAATACCAGAACCCGAAACCCAAACACTCCAAATCGGCTCCAAATCTGAATTTGTAATTTTGGCCTCAGATGGGTTATGGGACAAAGTTACCAATCAAGAAGCAGTTGATACAGTGCATCCCTTTTTCACTGAGAATCACAAGACAGGAAGCATTGCATCTGCCTGTAAAAAGCTGGTTGAATTGTCTATTGCAAGGGGATCGGTGGATGACATCAGCGTTATGATAATTCAGCTTCAGCATTTTATTTCCTGACCTTATTAATTACTTTAATCTTGATTTTGGAGCAACTGCCTACTGACATGATCACTGACTTGATGCTGATCTGGTTTCGCAAATGGTCTTTTTAGCATGCTTGCGATGCTTAGTGTTGGGTGATAGATTGAAGTGTCGTGTTTATGTCTGATTAGATTGAGGGTATAGGGTTTTACTGATTCTTTGATTCATTTTGTCTAAAATTATTTATGATTCTTATAATTATTCTTCATTCATTTGTAACTAAACATTCTTTGGTTCATCATCAGGACTAATTAGGATATATTATCTATGATTCTTATAATTAATTCTTCATTCATTTGTAACTAAACATTCTTTGGTTCATCATCAGACTAATTAGGATCTATTTATCTATGATTCTTATAATTAATTCTTCATTTAACTAAACGTTCTTTTGTTCCTTATCAGACTAATTTGTTGTATGCTATACTGGGGAATATGATTCCTTAATTTGTTGTAGCAAATTTATTAATATAGATCGAGTTGCCTCTTTCCATTTCTCTCTCTCTCTTATCTGAAAATCTACTGTAAGATTATGAATGGATACCATTTTGCCTCTGCACAGGAATCAAAATTTTAGCTAACGGTATTAGTATCCAAATTTTTTCCTCTGATAACAAATTTTGTGTCAGCTAATTAAAACAAAAAGAATGCCACTGCATATAATTAGACTGAAGAGCAGTCATTCACTGGTAGCAGAATCCGTATCCCCTGAGATTACCTAAGGTGAAATAAAGAAAATCAGACCGTTCCTTTTACTCTAGTACGAATCTTAAAGCGCCCCCATATGTTTAAATAGGCATCGAATTCTTTTGGTCCGGCGGGAATAGAAATCTAGACTGTTCTTTCTCTATTCGGTAGAACGGTTCACCTCGTTATATTCTACGCATAGCCCCACAGAGGGTCCCATAATCCTTCCCAACCAGGGTGCATCCAGCAGGAACTGGGCTTTGTTAGCAGAATTCAGATCCTCTCAGGTTACTGGTCTGAGTACAATTGAATCGGACAGCCCAAATTTATTCTTTTTAACTTGCATGAATCTCAAAGCACAAATAATACCGCTCCCCTCAGTCATCCCGAACACGCACCGTTGAAAGTAAATCTGGACCGTCCTTTTCAATTGTGTTGAGTGAGGTACCTGGGAGGATACGGATCCCTGTTAGCACGAGTTGGGTCTGACGAAGTCAGCCTGATGCGAATCTTAGACTCAGTCCTTGATTTATTTGGAAAATATTAGAAGCTATTACAGTTCAAATTCTCAAAGCAGACGAATCTAGTGGGTTGCTTTACAAATGCTTTTAGATTGCGATGCGACACGATTCTTCAATACGAATCAATACGAATCAATAGGATATTTTTGTAGTTACCACCTAAAAGTTCAAAATTTTAACAATACCACCGCTTTAGAAATAATTTATAAATTGACATAAACGCATCCTGAATATGTGCATCATTTTTTGTGCGTGCGCAGAGCTGCGCACCATTTTGGTGTTTTTTTTGTCCCATTCTTTGTTTGCACAGAACAACATATTTTTGGTATGCAGACCAAGTCTGTGCACGTGCCAAAAATAATGTACATATCCAGTTTGCGCGCGTGACAATTTTTGAATTAAAAAAAAAAAAGCGATGAGAATGTCAGAATTATGAACTTTTAGAGTGATAATTAAAAATTTTCAACGAATTAACTTGACTCGAATCACTTGGCATGCAAAACAGATATTTTTAGCTTTTGTTTTTTAAATTTACTAAGGTATGAATCTAACTTGTACAAAGATCTTATTTTTCCTGAATTAGATAGTACAGTGTTTTTTAAATGCTCATTTTAACTAGAGTTAAGAATCATGCAATGCTCAGAACAAACGTGATTGCATGTATTTTTGCTGGGTAGATGCAATGTTTAGGCAAATTTTTGTGGAGGTTCTAATTAAGTCATTAGTCATCTTGCTTTTAAAATAAAATGAAGGCATTGCGAGTTGGTTTAGGTCACTATTTTCAAATTAAATCATTAGTCATTATTCCAATAAAAAAAAATAAGAATACTGATGTAGAAGTAGCGCGTCTGTACTCTCCAAATACACGTTTACAAATTATCAGGCGTTGTCATTAAATAAAATAAATGAGATATTCTACACTCAATTCATTATAATTTCGGACCAAAATCTTTATCTATTGTTTCAACATCCAAATGAACGGAAAGTCAAACCGAGCAATTTCCTCTCACCCACGTTACCAACAAACGAACAAACACAAGTTTCTAGAAATTTTAATGTCCTTATCAGCACCTCTTTTATATTTTTACACTACGAGTCTACGACTCCTCACTAGCTAGTAACTACAGTCTACAGATAGCTACACTGGTAACACTATGCCAAGGGAAAGGTATCATCCCAGCTAGTGTATTGAAAAAATCCGGAGTCCAGATCCGAACCGTGAACCGGATCCGATATTTGCTAGATTTTCGAACCGGACTAACTCAAGGAACGGATCTAGTAAAGATTTATAGAGGATTTTTTCACTAGATCTCCCAAATCCATTCTGCACTAACTCGAGACCCGTCTAGATACGGACCAAATCAAACTCGGCTCGGACCAGACTAAACAGAAATAAACCTGTTTCGACCATAAATAGTCCACTTTTTTTAAAAAAAAATACACAATCAGGACCGGACTGAATCGACCCGTGTGAATTTGGATCATGGATCTAACATAGGTTTGGGCCAACTCCTCCAAATTAGACCCGCCAGACTTGACCCGTGCTATGATCCTCGGACTGACCCGACCTGACCCGTTTTTAATTCACTAATAATCCCAGGTACTGTAAAATATTCTTTTCACTTTACGATTTGAGATTAACTTCCAACTGTTTTGAGATTCGGGCTAGTACAGAGAGCAATATCATTAAGCTTTGAGATTCGTGTCAAATAAAAAATAACGGTTCAGATCCACGAATTATAAGAGATTCCCTATTATGGTACCATGTGAATTCCTATGACAAATCCAATAGTTATGTTTGATTGTGGATTAAATGAAGAAGTAAATCTTCTACTACATCTTTAAAGAGTCAAATGAGTAAAAAAATTGAAATAAGATCGAGTAACATTTGAGTTAAATCAGAATAAGTTATTCTACTTCTTTAAATAGAATAACTTATTCTACTTATTTAGAGTAATATCATATTATAATTTTCTCTTTATTTATGAGCTTACAACATCAAACTATAGTCAAACATAATTATTTTAATCTATCTTAACTTAAAATGAGAAATTTAATTCGAAGTAACTTTATTCTACAACCAAACATATCCAATACTCTCAAACCTAACTACCATCTGGCTGAGAAAAAGTTGGAAACAAATATGCTGAAATTCATGGAGATTTCAGAAATTCTCAATCTAATAATCTATATATTTTGTTATTTGTACATAAAATTTTGTCTGCTTCGAGATTTGTGTATAAAAAAACTTAAATGATTGGTTTTGAAATCTCAGGGTCCTGAAATCCTAAATAATTTCAGCAGATTTCATTTCGAAAAAGTTACTCAAATGATCATTTCATCGCCACTTCGCCAGAGCATCATTCTGGAGAGCTGACGTGGAACATAGGATGGTCGTGTAAAAACCCAGCATGAGAATGATAACAAGGGTTTTATTAATTGCGCTCCTCGCACATGGGCCCGAACCTACCTGGGCCATTAATCTAAGTACATGCAAGCTCAAATGGTTATGGAAAGCATAACCATGAATGAACCTAATGAGATAATTTCGAAAGCCCAAAATGATCTGCATAATTTTAAGAACAAAAGGACCCAAAGCACATCAACGGATCACCCTCAATAATAAACATGAGTTCTTAAAATCATATAATTGTGGTAATAACTAATAACCAAGGATCAAAAAAATAGATAAAAAAATAACGTAACCAGAGAAGTACTGTACTGGTATTTGTGTGTGTATGTGTGGTGGGCGTTCTTTAGAATGTCTAATCTGATTAGATGTATATTAATAGCTGTTGTAATTATCTAAATTAGGTATTCACCAATGCTTTTTTTTTAAAACTTAGAAGCGACTTCCAAGGTTATGTATTAAAATGAAAATATAAATTCCAGCCCATCAGTCCTCCATCTTACATCTTAACATCCCCTAATACTTGAAAATGAGTCTGACTAATGACATCAGTGTTATTTCAGTCTATATAACACTAACTCGAAAACCTATTAAATCAACTTCAAACGAAAAATTCAAACCATTCAAACTAATCTCTTTCATTAGTTGTGCATTTACATGCAACGTTTATAATGTTTGGAGTTTATTTAGTATCAAGTCAAGTGGTCAAATGTGGGAGTTTTTAAGCTATTTTAATGCATTCATTTTTCAACATTTTTGCATGCTTGATTTGATACTAAAATAACTTGAAATTATATAAAATTGGCATGTAAACACATCATTCATATAGTAAATTGATTTGAACGGTTTAGATTTATGTTTGAAATCTATTTAATAAATTTTGAAATTGATATCATATGACACCAATATCATACTAGTTAGACTCCTTACAAATTCAAACTAAAAGAAGGAAAAAAGGAAAAAAAAAAATTAAAACCATTAAATAACTAAAATCGTAGCAATTTCTGCTATGGCCAGGTATTCACCAATGTTTAGAAAGAGGTTATTCGAAAACACTCTAACAGCTATTAAGACCTTGTAATTCATAAATAGATACTGTATTAAGGATTGTAAATACAATATACTGGAAATCAATAAAATAAGCATATATTTTTTTCATTCAATTAACAATAGTCAGAAGCGCAGCTAGATTATAACCATTAGAATTACCTAACGCTAATTTTTTCTTTTAAAGAACACTTCTAGATAAAAATTTGATATTTTTCAAATCAAGAAAGAAAAATAACGGTGACAAAATAAGAAAAGAAATAAGGAAAAGAATGACAAATCCTCTAATTTTCAAGTTACACTAGATGCTTTATGTTGCGGCTACGCCGCAACCGTTATGGTGCTTCTGTACATGGATGACAGATTGATGTTGCTGGTGTTGCTAATGCAGGAGCACATATATGTACATTAGGAGTAGTGGAAAAACTTTCATCTAGCCCTTACCTTGCTTGCTTTTTGTATTATATATGATGATTAAAGAATTGGTATTTGTTTCTAAAATCAATAGAAAAAAAAAAAAAAAAGGTACATAGAAGTAGAACACATTCACAGCTACATATTAACACTCCAAAAAAATGGCATGTTCAAATGAAAGGTATAGTCATTGTTATAATGAAAGGGTGCATTTCGAACGTCTTGTACTCATGTAGATCAGAACAATTCAAGAAGAATTATAATTCCTCGTTTCTCCATTCTCTCTAAATTCAACATGGTATGAGAGTAGGTATCAATCCCTGCATCAATAAATCATGTCAAGAGGAAAAAGGGCAAGAGCCAAGAGCCAAGAGCCAGAGACCCTTTCTAAGCGCAAAACCAGAAATTCGAAAAAATTCAGCCACCCTAGTTTCTGTTCTTACCAGCATCACTAAAAGTCAAACAAACCAGCAAATTCAGGTTTCTTAGATCCCTCACACCAAGTTTTGGTTCTTATTAGCAACATCAAAAAATCAAACAAAAGAAGCAAAACTTACTTGCCAATCAGCAACAGCAAACCAACAACAAAAAAAATGTTCTCTGTTGAAGCCCAATAAAATGTACTACAAGAATTTTTGTCGAGGGAGTTGGCAACCCTTATGCTTGCACTAAATTTTGGAAGTTGTGATCAGTATAAATGACCAGAATTTTTGTAGTTAATATATTAAAATTCTGACCTTACCATGGCTTTTGTGGAAATTCCTGGAAGTGACATAAGTTTTAAATTTTTATTTAGAACCATTGGGTAAGTAGTGAATTCAAGGGAAATACCTTGAAAGCCATGCAGATTATGGACAACGCGATAAAAGTGTGCTTAATTCCCAAGTAGTGTACCGTCACAGGGACATAACTGCTGGAAAAAAAGAAAATGACTATGAGTTGGCTAAAAAGGAAATTGTAAGAAGATGAGTCATGGAAATTTACAAAGCATCCAGCTACATATTAACCCCTAAAAAAACTTACATGTTGAAATAAAAGGTATACACATTGTTACAAGTCATTATTGGGTAAAAATCTTTTCAAAGAGCGGCATACAAGAGAATGCATGTGGGTTCTACAAGAGAGCATCATTAATGAATGGAATAGGCGAAGTAACAGGTTCTTACGGACCCTCCAAGAAATGAGAAGAAGATACTTACATCAGTATGAACTGAATTAATGCATTTTCAATATGTTGCAACGAATCTCTCTTGCATCATTATAAAACTTACAATTTGTCTAATGTAACCTGTGAGATGCTGAAATAAGCTAGTTCCGATTATCTCAATGTAAGTGGACTTGATTTTGTCAACTGACGCTTCCCTGTGAAAGAAATTCCAATTTGAAGCATTATTCGAGGAAAATTGGAGGTATGGAAACAGTTAAAAATAGTATTATTTATTAGATTTAGTGGTTGCTACCTTCAGTTATATAGTTCAGGGCAGTTATACCAGTATTGTTCAGTTGATATACCAGTAGTGTATATGATTGGTACCATGCTGCTAAGTTGGACTATCAATTCTGTGTTTGAGTGAATTGAGAGATGGGAAAAGAATAAAAATATAAGGAACTAAGTACAGTCTTTTATACTTCAGTGAAATAGCACAGTGGAAGAAATGCAGTGGAATGAAGGAAATCAGTTTTTTTGTTTTTTTTAACATATGAGTGAAGACTAATAGTAAATGAGAAATTTACAAAGTCCAGTAAAGCGGGATTCTAAATCTGAAGATACAGGAGTAGTACCCATGCAACTAAGTTGGACTATATATCAATCCGGCGTTTGAGTAAATACATAGCTGGGACAAAATGGAAAAATATAAGGGGCTGATTTTAGTTTTATACTAGTAGTGTTCAGTGGATATACAAGCAGTGTACAGTTAGACTATCAATTCAGTGTTCAAGTAAATTAACAGATGGGACAAGAATAAAAATCTAACGGGCTGTTTTCAGTCTTGCAATACATACATGCATGTAGGTACAATACTAATATAGTTATTGAAGTGAAACTACGGTACTCTGTATCAATATCTCCAATTTCATTGCCCGAATGGTCAATCCGAAAAGTTCAATATACTTTTGGTATCAGAGCGGATATCGATCCGGCATCACTAAACCCTTCCCCTATTCTTACCAGCAACAAAAAAAAAACCCAGAAAATTTGAAACCCTACTTACTGGTAAATACCAGTACCATCAACAATCATATCTCAAACCACTGATAACATCAAAATCACAACAATACTCCTCAATGAAAAAAATTACATACCCTGGTTCACATCAGTAACTATAGGACTCAGTGGCAGAGGGAATGTACCTTAGTAAGGGTGGAGAATTAGAGGAAGATGAGCTTCGTCAGTTTCAATTTTTTCGTTCTAACTCTTGAGTTGCCCAATTCTGTATCTCCACCTGGAAGAGCTGCAATGTCGGAGAAACAGACAGGAATTAGCAGATTGAAAAAATTAGAGACGAAATTAGAAGCGATGAGAACTGAGGTGAGTACCGACCTAGTTGAGAAATACTAGAATGAATGGGGAGAATGCTGGGGTGAAGAGCTGAAGGAGAAGATTACTCAAGGAGGCGGAAGGGAAGGAGAAGAGCTGAATGCGCAAGAGGGTGACAGACGGAGGAGATTGGCCGAAGGAGATTGTACCCCAACGAAGATTAGGCTTATTGGGAAGGAGAATGTATCCAGGAATCATTCCGGGGGGGGCGGGGGGCGAAATGCGGAGGAGAACAGGAAAAGTTCAGAGTGGGCGCGTCGAGTAACACGTGTGGGATGCCTGGGGACACGTGGCCGTCGTAAAAGAGGGGAGAGCGAGGGACACCTGTAGAGCGAAGGGAAAGTTGAAGCACCAGATGGACAGCGAGATTCGATCGAGGGATGACTTTTGGCCTGATGACGAGAGCGGACGTCAGAGTAGAAAATGAGGGCGCCTCATCCAGCATCAGACGCTTAACAGCAGGGGTGTCACTGTTCCTCGCTACAGTGACACCCCATTCTCCTTTTATGAGTTATAATTGCTAACAGTTATCAGACTTGTAATTATAAATTAATGATAAAAGGGTGATCATTCTTGTAATAAAAGAACTTTATATATATATATAGAGAGAGAGACATGCTAATATGCTTTCGGCAGCACTTCGGCCGAAGTGCTGCCACTTCATTTTTAATTTTTCAAAATCCAAACAGTCGATCCGAACCGTTCATCTTGTTCTCCATATTAATATCTGCTTGGAGACCAAATTTTACATTTTTTGGAATTTTTTTGCTATTTATTAAGCCACTTTGAAAATCGCTGATCCAACGGTGGCTTGCCAAACAGTAAAATCAGGGGTTCATCGTTGGATCAGCGATTTTCAAAGTGGCTTAATAAATAGCAAAAAAAATATGCTATGGGTAATATGGACTTGGCTAATATGCTATGGGTAGCTAAGTGGCCTCCCGTGCTACGGCTCAATATTTGACTTTTCAAAATTCTAACAGTCGATTCGAACCATTCATCTTGTTCTCCATATTAATATGTGTTTGGAGACCAAATTTTACATTTTTTGGAAAATTTTTACTATTTTTTTAGATTTATTGAATATCGCTGTTTTTTATGGTCCAGATTTGTCTGAAAAACAGCAATTTTCAATAAATCTAAAAAAATAGTAAAAAATTTCCAAAAAATGTAAAATTTGGTCTCCAAGCATATATTAATATGGAGAACAAGATGAACGGTTTGGATCAACCATTAGAATTTTGAAAAGTCAAATATTGAGCCGTAGCACGAGAGGCCTCTTAGCTACCCATAGCACCGTAGCCAAGTCCATATATATATATATATATATAGAGAGAGAGAGAGAGAGAGAGAGAGAGAGAGGACGGTTCCAATACCTCATCTCTTTCATACCTCATATTTTATATATTTGTTTTCAAAGTTTAAATTATCGATCCGAACCGTTCAACATAATATTTATAGTAAAATATGAATGCAATGAAATTTTATATTTTTTTGAAATTTTTTTACTAATTTTTAAGATAGGTACAAAATCATTGTTTTTGAACCGTTCAAAAAACAGTGATTTTCTACTCATTTTAAAAAATAGTAAATAATTTCTAAAGATTATAAAATTTCATCTCTAACCATATTTTAGTATATATATCATATTGAACGGTTTGGATAGACAATTTGAACTTTAAAAACAAAGATATGAGATATGAGATATGATGAGATATGAAAGGCATGAGGCATTGAAATCCTCCTTTAGTTCAATATATCTACATAAAAAGAGTACCAAAAAAATCATAACATTATTGTGATCATCCTTGTGGTAAAAAAAAACATTTTGAAGTTTGCTGCTGCATGATATTGTCATGATTATGTATTCAAAATTCTGTTTTCGCTAAACTTCTTTTATCTTTTTGGGCTTACAAAAGAATTAAAGAAAATAATTTCTCTGCATGTAAAATTTAAGGTGTGAAAATATCGTGCTCATGAATGATTTAGATGTAATGCGAGTTTAAAGGAATCTTGGTGGACATCTATATTTTCAGATGTAAGGACTATTGGATCTCCTTTGAAAGAGACGTTAAGGTTTGACAATTTGCCGCTCTCCATTTTTGTTCTTATTTTGCTTAAACTGTACAAAATTATTGTCCAGATTTCTAATGTTATGAGGCTAGATTCTTTTATTATGATTAAATTACATCCCAATTCAAAAACCCAGTCAATTTATACCAAGTATACAATGATTAAACTTGGCCAAGGCGCTTTTAATTGAAGATCTTCACGTGGCAACCAAAATCTTAATTTCCTTTTTAGTAACAAAATCTTAATTGTGTTGGTTCCTTGAATAATCTCAGCAGTAATATAATCTTATTTCTCGGTTATCCTTGTGGAGAAACTGATTCTAAATCATTTGGTGAAAAGATTCATTTTTTATTCTGATAGCCTCTATCGGATTTTCAAAAAAGAAGAAGAAAAGATTCATTTTTTGTGCTCCTTCGGACAGTCGGTTTTGAATGGGCCGTCTAATTTGAAACTTTGAATCTGTATTACCAGATTAGTCCTTATTTGTCTATGGATAGTAGGCCCGTGTGATGTAAATTACTTTGTATTTTACATTTTGCTTGGTGCTGGAATAATCAATATGAACCAGCAGATTTGCAAACTTATTCACAATTCTACTAATTTGAGATCTGTTAACAACTTTTTCGAGAAATTTTACTTTAAATTTAAACAAAAAAAAGTTCTGTTGACATCACTTTCTAAAAAATATATATATATATATAAACTTGTATAATTAAACATAGCTCAACTTGACAGACCTGTCAACAATTTTTCAGATGAGCACAAAACTTACAGGGCTGTTTAGCAACACATGATAAATTAAATAATAATTCGAATTAAAAAGGAATTGTTCAGTAAACTAAAGAAAAGAGTAAAGAATTAAGATAGCTAAAAAAAGGAGTCTTAAGAAAGACAGAGAATTAAAATCTGAGTAAAAAAGAATAAAAAAAGTTATTTTAATCTGAATTAAAAAATCAGTGTTCAACAAAATTAAGCTACTAAGGAAGCTAAGAGAAGCTTCTTTTTCCTTGCTGGAAAGTAAAGTACATTTTTTTCTGTGAGACAGGCAGTCAAATTCGTTGCGTCTGTGAGTCTCTCTATCCCCGCTAAATTGGAAAAAAAGAATTTGTTCGTACTCATGGCATACACTCAAATGTGTAACAAGTCCAGAAACTTGTACATGAGAAACTTGTACTCCATATCCATCTGAAATTTCAAACTAAAAGGGAATATTTATTTATTGCCAGCTTTCCCACGCGAGAAACGCACGACTACTAACCAACGGCCCAGATTAAACCAGCAACTTCTCCCTCACTCCACAGTGCCCCAACACAAACCAATAAAACCAACAAAAGCAAAATGGAGACTGCGAGACAATGAAATGAGCTAACCCCCAAACACAACTAGAGTAACACCCTTCTCGCCTCCCCAGCCACCGCTAAGATCGCTTCCGGTCGAGATGGCACCGTCTCCCTCCGACGATCGCCGCCGGGAATCCATCCCTCCTCACGTGAAGGCGTTATCGGGTTCTCTCGGCGGAATTATGGAAGCGTGCTGTCTCCAGCCGATCGATGTAATCAAGACCAGGCTCCAGCTGGATAGAACAGGGACCTATCGAGGGATAATCCACTGTGGCAAGACCGTGGCGACGTCTGAAGGGGTGAGAGCTCTCTGGAAGGGACTTACGCCATTCGCCACCCACTTGACGCTCAAGTACGCGCTCAGGATGGGGTCGAATGCTCTTCTCCAATCAGCTTTCAAGGATCCAGTGACCGGGAACTTGTCAAATCAGGCACGGCTTGCATCGGGTTTTGGAGCCGGTGTGCTCGAGGCGCTGCTAATCGTTACTCCTTTTGAGGTAATATCTGGCTCAGTTTTTTTTTGTTTACCATTAATTAATCCGGTTATTGGTTATAAATTCTTACTGGAAAGAAATGTTTGTTGCTCGAGGCGACGAGTCGCTGCTAATTGTTACTCCTTTTGAGGTTACCTACGTCTGCTATTTTAGTCCATTGATTCATCCGGTTATTAGTTTTAAATTCTTAACTGTACAGAAATGTTGGTTGCTTTAGTGCCAGTGGACAACTTGACAAGTTTTTTTTTTTGGGGTTTTTGTAAGCTGACTCGATCATGGAGAAGTTTAGTTGCATTATAATATGCCTCAGATATCAAGAGTTCAAAAAGCATCTCGCCTTTTACCCAACTGGATATTTTTAAACTCCAAGTTGATTATCTCATAACCAGCTTGCCCTGATGTTATACTTTTGCATTAGGAATCTTTGTTCCAAAATTAAATAATATTTGAATGGGTCTAGTCAACTTTTGGTCAACAAATTAATAGTACTTGTATCAGATCATATTATTAAGAGGGAAAATATTTGTACTATTATTGTTGTTTTGAACTTGATGTTTGTTCCGGTACCAGATATATGGTTATACAAAAAAACTTCCGGCTTCAATGTAACTGGTAGGATTCCCCTGCTTTTTCACAAAAAGAAAAATAATTATAAAGCGGGAATAGAAATTGAAATCTCAGCTTTTCATTTCGCTCTGTATAGCTAATGTATTGTGTATTTGAGGTCACATTTCTTTTCATTGCTTTGATACATTCAAGGAACATGGCTGAGAAAACCTTAATAGTAGTTGTTTGTTTGCTTTTTATAAGCTCCTCAACAAATTTTTGTTTTTTGTTCCTGTTCACGACCTGTGTGCTAATTCCAGATTAGGTCCATTGGGAATCTACACTATTCTCAGTAAGATACATACATTTTCATTTTAATTTTCTGACCCAGCATTGAAAATTTCTTGTGCTGACTTTTAATTTATAAGCATATTTTTGTCACACTATTTTATTGTGCCATCTGAAATAATAATTAAGGATACTGTTCCCTCAAAATGCAATTGTCAAGAGAGACAAATGAAGCTGTACTAGCAAATTACTATATTTTGCTGTCAAGAGAGACAAATAATTAAGGTCTATGCTATTTTGCTGTCTGATGCAGATTAAGTTTTTTTTTTAATTATTTAAAAAAAGAGGTAAAAAAAAAGATTGAAAATTGATCTTTCTCACTCCTTGTTGGGACCAATTCTACTGTGCTGGCTGTTTCATAGTACCATGTAACTAACCTTATAACAAACTCAAAATTCAATTAGTGGTGAGCACAGTAATCACTGTACCGGGTTTTCATTAGCAAGGTCAGTGCAATAGTAGTCGAATTCTCTGCATGAATCCTTGTTGCCAGAACAGTTAAAGCTGCTATTAAGGAAAAGCAAAGACCAGCATTGACTTGAATCCTCTCTGCATGTAATATCTTCTATTGTATTGAATTAACAATATTACTAAAAGCATTTTTTATCCAAATTTCAGGTGGTAAAAATCAGACTTCAGCAACAGAAAGGTCTAAGCCCAGATCTTCTACGCTACAAGAATCCGATCCACTGTGCAAGAACTATTGTTCGTGAAGAGGGACTCCGCGGACTTTGGTCTGGCGCATCACCAACTGTGATGCGAAATGGCACAAACCAGGCTGCCATGTTCACTGCCAAGAATGCCTTTGATGTGCTACTATGG
This sequence comes from Carex pumila, assembly GCA_033356055.1. Lineage (NCBI taxonomy): Eukaryota > Viridiplantae > Streptophyta > Magnoliopsida > Poales > Cyperaceae > Carex > Carex pumila. The sequence goes on from JARJHM010000033.1 coordinate 284,807, forward strand.
CAGAAGCATGAAGGAGACAGAAAAACCCTCCAACCGTGGCAATCAATGATCTCGGGTTTCTTGGCTGGTACCGCAGGACCAATATGTACGGGCCCATTTGATGTGGTCAAGACCAGACTCATGGCCCAAGGGAGGTCGCCATCCGGAGAGTTGAAGTATAGAGGCATGATACATGCTATCAGAACTATATATGCTGAGGAAGGACTACGTGCATTGTGGAAAGGATTACTTCCGAGGCTTATGAGGATACCGCCAGGCCAGGCAATTATGTGGACTGTCGCAGATCAGGTTACTGGCTTATATGAGAGGAGATACTTACAGGAGGCTTCTTTCTGATTTGAAAACAAGTAAAAATGAGAAGAAATTGCAGAGTAGGGAATTTTATTGATGGTAAACTTGTATTTCCAGTTTTGGGTAAATCTAGGTGCAGAGTAATTTGCTATTATTTTCTTTTTCCTTCCCTCCATTTATGTGAGCTGGAGTATTCTTCCAGGAGATATAAGGTTTCCATGGAAAGTGAGAGGGACCGAAAATCCTTCTTGGATATTGAATTGTAAAGTTGCTGGAGGCTTCAAACAATCTTTACTATGCCGTTTTTATTTTCTTTTCGCAAGGTATTCTTTCGTGTTCATTAATGTTTGGCTGATGATGCGAATGGAGCCAAGCTTGGGTAATATGTCAGAATTAAACACATTTGGTTGCAATGCAGCAATGTTTGCGCAAGAACGTAGGTGGCCAACATGTAGGTTAGAAACAAGAACAGCAAATACTGGTAGGCTTTGTTTGGGAGCTGGAAGCCTGGAATAGATGGGGATAAGAGTCTCTGTAATTTCTGTCAAACATGTACTCATGTAGCAAACAAAGAAGGATAGTTAGGAGCACTTGCTGAAGCTTCAAATAATAAAGTGTCCCAAAAAAAGACAAGTATGATGTCTCCTAATAAGTGTAAATTTCATTAATAATAGAAAAATAATTTATCAAACGGATTGAATTCAGAATGAGAATAATTTTCTTGATTTAAATGGAAGTTTGATCCCCTAATTAACATTGTTGTATTTATTTAGAAGGTGGTTCATGAGAACATCTGAATAATTGATCTTCCACTGCCAGAGGCTAGAGAATTCAACATGTAGAGAGGATCTGCTTGAACAATTTGGGGCTTTATTGGTACATCAAACTGGGCCTATGAAAAGCGCACGGTTGGAGAGCACTAAATAGTTTAGACGGGTTCGTTTGCCCCGAAGCGGCACCTCCTTTGCCTCTTCCGATTTGACGGGTCCGCTCAAAATAAGATGTGTGTGTTTTGAGACTTTTGACAAAAGTGGCGCTCTAAGTAAAACTGGATATAGAAAAGATGTGATGATTGATGACAGGATGGTGCTTTGAGGAAATATGAGAGAGTACAAAAAATTCTTTATCCATATAAAGAGAAGAGACTTTTGATATTTTTAAGACTTCAAAACTAGACACATAAGAACTTCATAACACATACCAACTAATTCTTTACAAATATTCAACAAATTTCAAAATTTTAAATCTCTAACTTTCCTGGATAATTCTTATCATATCCTAGCACTCCTAGAAAAATTCTAAGCATTTTAGATAAAAAATTTCCCTGCACATTCTATTTTAGTTCATATAATAAGTTACAAACATTTCCTACTCATCCAAACAAACTCATGCATCCAGTTACCATACCAGTCAGGTCTAGGCTGTGCCCCAAAAAAAAATCTATGAAACTCTATTAGCATTGGCATTAGTTGGATTTTCACCTTCAGGTACCAGAACAAGTAATACTATTTTAAGTGCTTCTAGCGGTACCCTTTGCCAGTATTCTTCTTTTTGTGCTCCTCTATCTGCTTCTCTCTCTCTGCATCATATTCCTTCCTGTTTTGTCAATCAATTGTGATAGAGAAGATAAATATCAGATGCAGGATCAAATTCAATTTATTTTAATAGAAGAAAGGTAATTATCTTAAATTAAATGAAGTTCAAATTGGAAGGAATTAAACTCATCTCAATTGAGAATTGCTTCACCTCAAATTAAAAATGAATGAATTTTACGTGGTTCAACAAGACCTCAAGGACGCAGCAAGAACTGGTACATACAGAACACGAGTACCAGTCAATTCTGGTACGATTGTGAATTGATATTCCAATCCTCAATTGAACCCTTCTTTCTCGACAATTAATTGAACCCTTTTTTAATATACAGTTAAGGGGATAGCAATTCAGCTCCGATAAATAATAGAATATACGTACTTTGGTTTGAGCACCAGTTCAGCTCTGGCAAATACCAGATTCTCCTCCAGAATTTTCTTTGCATCATTCTCTTCAGAGAATTCAATATGAGCCATACCACAAAAGTATCTCTTGTCAGATACATTCTTCGGTAGCCTCACACTATTCACCTAGAAAAGCAATTTCTTTATTTTATTATATTATCCTTAACAAGAAAATTGTCATCTACATGCCAATCAATCTTGACAATTGCCGAACACAATATGAATTTCTGAGCACCAAAGACCAAAAGAATAGAAGAAAGAAAACAAGATACAAGGAAAACATAATATTCAGTTGGAATGGGAATCCTGCTTCTGGTCCTTACTGGTATTGGTAAACTTACTTGCTAGGTACTTTTCTTTTTACTAAATTCATTCTCTTTAGAAGTTGTAAAGATAATGTCAGCAGCTACACTAAATACAATTGATCTACATCAGTTTACCTTAGCCAGCTTGCTAAAAAATGCCTCAACATCTTCGAGTGTGATGTCATAAGGAAATGGAGAGGCAGCAATAGTACGAGAATCAAGTAGCTCTATCAGCTCCTCTGGTTTTAACAACTCTGAAATTCTCCCTACTTTTTTTCCTATTTTCAAATAAAGTAAAGAGTCAGAAAAAAATACTAAAAGGTAAGAAACATGAGATGGATACAGCTATTTTATCTTTGATATAACCGGTACAATACTATCATGTATCACATCAAATTGTACAGAAAACAATGGTACTAAGGCAAAGACTTACCATCTTCTGACATACGAAGAATAGTAGACCGGCTTTTAAGAACCTCAGAAACAACATCGACTATACCAGCCGGTACTGACTCAGGTTTAGTATCATGATCCAAACCCAAAATTGATTGCATCCGTCCAAATGAGCATATCAGAGCCAAGCTTACCACTTTGAAATTTTACAATAGTCAAAGGTAAAAAGAAAAAATATTGCGAATAGCAAAGAATCTGCATCATATTCTTGTATTTTAACTTTTATATAATTGAAAAACAAAACTAAAGCAGAATCAACACAACCTAATTTGACAAGACTCAAACACCACAAGTTCCAACCAAAGGATAACAGATAAAAAGAAAAGAGAAGGGTTCAAATACCTCTATTTTTTGTGCCTCCATCATACCTCCATTTTTAAAAACTTTAATAATTCAAAACTTAAAACTTAAAAGTCAAAATAAAACCGTTCGATATGATCTATGTTATTTTATCTATGCACGTGTAAAAAATTATGACATTTCAATTTTATTTTTATTGTCATCAAAAGTTTGTAAAAAACATACTAATTTGGATAATTTCTAGACGTTGATTTTTGAACTTAATGATTCACATAAAAGCAAAATTGAAATGTGATAGTTTTTTATGAGCACATAAAGAAAATAACATATATCACATCTAACGGATTTATTTTGACTTTTAAGTTTTAAATTTTGAGTTATTAAAGTTTTAAAAGATGGAGGAATGGTGGAGGCATAAAAAATGGAGGCATTTGAACTCTCCTCAAAAGAAAAAACAACAAGCTGTGCATCATTATCATGCTTAACTTCGGTATCATAATAATTGGTAGGTTTGTACTTTGTATGTAAAGGATACGTCCATCCTGGCTTTCTTCAACAGCTCTTCTCAGGAATCCATCTCTTGGCAAATTGCTGTCACCAAAGTAGAATTCCACCTGTAAGATCAAAAGAATTCTATTTGAGAAAAACATCATTATAACTCCCAATTTAGCCCATCATAAAAACAACCAAAAATTGCTCAGCTAGTTTCCAACTGCAAAACTGATATAGATCCATCTGAGAAAAGAAAAAAAAAAAAAAAACTATGTCCAGAAACTGTTAGCATCTCAAGGGGAAAAAATTGCAAATATTACATGAAGTGAAAATCTTTTTTTTAACTGCCATAACAATCACACAAAATCCAAGTCTTCTGAAATGATAAATATCTCATTCAAACAATATGCCATTTCCCTCTATACCTCCAATTTTCCATTAGTATAAATTATAGAACTACTGATACTTGTTTGTTCTATCTTCAACAGGAAAGGGGTGTTTTAGGATTTAATCAAAATCTACACAATGAAAGCAATGAAAGAAAGAGAACAGTTTCAATGAATTGCATGGTAATAAATGATGGCATGTGGTACTTGAATATTTCACATAATTGTAGGGATTTAAGGCGATTGTGATATCTAGAAAATATATTCCAAAGAACAAATAAGCGGAGTTGCATAGTAAATTTAGCAATGACCAACTACAATTTGTATTTTTTATCTTGAAAAACAAATAACCGAGTGTGAGAGATATTCAACCTGACGAAGCACACTGCACGCCTTTGCTTCCTCAAGGAATTTGCTCACCATGGCTGTCAGGGAATCGTCGGTTAGAATGGTTAGAATTAGAGAGGGAGGAATGAAATGAGAGGCAGGATCTCCAAAGATTTTATGCCTTTTAAAAAATCTTACATTTTTCCTTCTAAAATTAGCAAAATATATTATTTATCCTTTTAAATTTCAGAAACTCTCACATTTACCTAATTTATTGTCTTTTCTATTAAAACTCACTTTACATCTATAAATTTCCTACTTTTACCCTCTATTAAATGCCTTTTTATACATTCAATTGCTCAAAAATTGATGGGATCAGCTTTCTTTGGGTCATGAGTCAGAGGGAAAGAATGGAAAAAGAAAATGATTTTTCTTGACGCTCCCTTTTTTAAACGCTAAGATGCGTTTAGAACTTTAGATATATAGGGCTAAAATTGGGACCATTGGGTACTCTCACTTCCATGAAGAGTATTAATTTGTTTGAGCATTGTTAATTCCGTTCTATTTCAGTGGTATGAATACAAACTTATTGTTTGGTAATGAAATAGGCACTTTTGTTGTTTTTTAGAAGAAAAAAAATGTTCAAGGTTTAAGTTTAGCAAAATGCTTAAAAAATTAAAAAGGATGAACTTTTTGCTGGACCTAGTGTAATTTTTTTTTTTTGCTTACAGCCTATCTTATTATCCTAGTGCAGGAAAGTTGTATTTGCAACATTCTTTCAAGCTTTAGTTGTTATTATTTTTTTCTCAGATCTGACAAGTTTAAAAACATAGCATCCCTCCCAGAATTTTGATATACATAACTCGAGCGCATAGAAATTATTTCATTTCTTGAAATAAAAAGAGATAAGAGAGTTTAACCGTGTCATTATAATGCTGAAATAAAAAGTGACAAGCGAGTTATATACTTCACATAAATAGAGCAAGTTCTTCACAAATCACAACTATCCCATTGCTAATATATACCATTGAAAAAAAAAAATTACATCAAGTACAAACTGTTCAAACCGATCTACCTCACTAGTTATACTAAATGAATTTGAAAATTTATAAATTTTAAATGTAAATGCATCACTCATGACGTGGATTGGTTTAAAGTTAAATAATTTGGATTCATCGTTTGAAGTCTATTTGATAGGTTTTATGTTGTTGACATTTAGACTGAAATACTAATATAGACATAATAATCAGACTCATGTAAAATAATATAAAAAATGGAAGCTGATAATTGTACCCCAAACAAAGTACCCGCACGCGTCCCCTAACCTTCTAGAATGTCGGCGATAAAAAGATCAGGTTTTACTTTATACAGTGCAATAACAGTATTAATTTTTCTTTATTATACATAATTTTGCTGCATGAAGAGAAAAACGCTCTGTTAAAAAAATTAACAAAGGCACCACCAAATGCAGCGAAACAATCGGATAATTTAAACATATAAAGGAAAGCGTTTAAACAACTGCATTCAACTATTTAACTTTCATTATAAATGAGTTAATTTTTCATTTTTTAATATAAAAACGAATCCTCGAATTCGTCCCCGAGCATAAAATTTAAAGCTCTAAATTTGTACCAATACTCGAGCGCGTCCCCCACCAAAATATTTACAGCTCTGAATTTTATGTTAGTCAAAACTACTAGTTCTAAGCAAGCAAAGCTCTATTAAATAACAATGAAACTACTGGTTCGAAACAACAATTGTTAGCAGCCTCATCAATTATTTTATGTTAGTCAAAACTCCAACAATTACAATTTCTAAGCATGCAAATCTCTGTTAAATAACAATAAAATTACTACTTCGAAACAATCATAAATTTAGAACTTGTCCCAACAATGCCAATTTCTAAGCATGTAAAACTCTATTAAATAACAATGAAACTATTACTTCGAAACAACAATTGTTTACAAAACAATACAAACCTGTGTATAAAGCATATAAACCTGTGCAAGTAAACCAATATATACTGGCAAGAAAACAACATTTTAAAGCATATAAACCTATGTGTAAAGCATATAAACCTGTGCAAGTAAACCAATATATACTGGCAAGAAAACAACATTTTAAAGCATATAAACCTGTGTGTAAAGCATATAAACTTGTGCAAGTAAATCAATATATACTGGCAAGAAAACAACATTTTAAAGCATATAAGCCTGTGTGTAAAGCATATAAACCTGTGCAAGTAAACCAATATATACTGGCAAGAAAACAACATTTTAAAGCATATAAACCTGTGTTTACAAACACATTTTAAAGCATATAAACCAGTATTTACAAAAATTAAAAAATCTGTATTACAAATATATAAACCTGTGTTTACAAACACATTTTAAAACTTATTCTTCAAATATATTTTAAAGCATATAAACCTGTGTTTACAAACATTGAAAAATCTTCATTTAATGAATTACTTGTTCAAAATGGAGACTGTATTTTTAGTTATTAAATATAAAAGCTGTTAATTTGCATAATTAAAATTAGAACCAATCTCCCATCGCATCCTCGAGCTAACTGAGTTTAAATTGTACTTTAAAGTATTTTAAAGTACGTTCAAGTAAGTAGTTAATTAATGAATAGAGGACCGTTAACAATCTGGGGGACTAATTTGGAGATTGGTGATTACAACTGTTTCTAACAGACTGTCCACGAAATTAAAACGCAAGACAAAAGCATGCAAAGCTAACATTTAAAGCAATCAATGTAAAACTGCAATGCGTTAAAACAGCAATTCGTTAATTAATGAAAAATTAATAAATTACCGTTATTAGCGGACAATTAAACTTAGTTAAACCAGTTCGGGGATGGGCTCGGATTTGGTGGCTCGGAGTACATGAACATTTCTCATAAAAAATATATATTATCAAACAAATCAATATTAAGAGTACAAGTAAAAACCGATTTCAGCAATTTCAAATAATATTAAATATTTCAAACAACAGATAAATTACATTAGTTTTGACGTTTCACACAACGTTTCAAAAAGATTAACACTAAAAAAAATTAAATTACATAACAACAAAAGTACTAACCCGAATTAAATCTATAAATATGTTTCATTTATATTTTTTTAAATGTATAATTTTATTAGCAATTTTTTTTTAGATGTGGAGTCATTTTTTTTCTAATCTTCTTCCATATTTGTTATTTAATTACGTTAAATTTGAAAAAAAATGTTTATTAAAATATTTAATTCTAAAAAATAATTTAATGATAAAATTTATTATAATATAATTTTTTTGAAACCTAAAATATAAAAAGCTCTCTTACAAAAAGATAAACACAGTGAGGAAAAACAAACGCAAATTAACGCAGCACTGTGAGATTTGCTTTCATTATATTTATGAGATGAAAGAAAGTATTGATTTCCTCTAATATATATCTAATCAAGAATTGTAAACACGTAGATTTTTCATTAATTTATATTCAGAAATAATAAAAAATACACTTCGTGATATATAGGTTTGCTCTATCTTTTATCATGTCTCACTTCAACCAACTGCTGATTGAAAAAATATTTGCATAACCAATCACACATTTTCTATTTGGCAGTTTCATTCCTAACTTGCTCGGTAAAGGACAGTGATTATTGTATTCTGCATACATATCAATATGAAGGCAATATTTGTCGTATAATAAGACTTTTGTCAATATTGCAAGACAGATAAGTATGTCGGAATAAAGTTAACTATTTATTGCTCAATTTTATTTTTATAACATTTATATTTTTGTCAATTAGTTCGTTTTTTATATCACTTATTGATGCAATAATGAGAAGATCATTACCTTTTTTTTCTTTATGTTACAATATCGCAAAATCTGAAATGGTCCAAAATTTGTATAAATCACAAATACTTGTTTCCTGTTTTATCCTTCAGGTATAAATAGATTCTCTGACAATTTATATAGATAACTAATTGGATTGGATCCCAGTAGATTATAAATTCATATCACGTAACAGTGTAACAAGTATTTGAGTTTGGATTCAGACCGTCTGATTCGGTTTGCCATGGATATTATAGCTCTTGCGTGTTCATCTCAAACTGAATTAGTTCAGATTTTTGATCAAACGGTCTATATCCAAACTAAAATATTATGCTAACTCATAGGATATGAATTCTACAGAGGAGAAAATGAGTTTTCGTTGTCTGGTGTTGCGTAGTCCGTAAAACTGATGAGAAAAATGTAGATCTGATGAGCATCAGACGTACTTTTGAATTCATTAAGTATTAGAGCCATCCGATGTGTTTTAAAAGAGTTTGGCTAGTATAACATCAGTGTTATTTCAACCTATATAACACTAACTCTAAAATCTATCAAATCGACTTCAAATTGTGAATCCAAACTGTTTAAACCAATCTACTTCATCAAATTGTGAATCCAAACTGTTTAAACCAATCTACTTCATTAGTTGTGCATTTAAATGCAAAATTTATAACCTTACTTCATTAGTTGTGCATTTAAATGCAAAATTTATAACCTTTTGAATTTATTTAATATTAAGTCAAGCGGTCAAATGTGCGAGTTTTTACATTAATTTTAATACATTAATTTTTGAATATTTTTATCGCTTGATTTGATGCTAAAATAACTCGAAAATATAAAAAAAAATTGTATGTAAACGTATCACTCATAATGTAAATTGATTTGAACGGTTTGGATTAGTCGTTCGAAGTCAATTTGATAGGTTTTAGAATTAGTGTTATACAGGCTAAAATGACACTGATGTTATATTAGCCATACTCGTTTTAAAATCGTATGTATCTACTCTGAAATTTGTGCACACGTATGTTATAGTGTATCATACAACTCCGATATCCATTGAATCCGAAAGTAGATCTATCGGATCTACTATGCACTCAACCATGACTTATTTCATTAATTGGAGACTAATATATATATATATATATATATATATATATAAAAAGGAAACTATACTGGGCCCGAAAATTGAATTACAGACTGAATTACAAAATCTGCTAGTTTCTCCAACAATATTTATCGACTCTTTAGTTCCTTCCAGGGAGAGGCCCAATTAGTGAATAAGTGCTCATTTGTTTTTAAGTTCTATAGATGCTTAGGTCTCCGTTGGCACTTTTTTGGATAGGCTTGAGGCAACTGGACCACCTGATCAATTTGTGGCTAGAGGACCAACAATCGGACCATCTATTCTAATCGGGCCCACTGATCAAGCTTGCAATAGTCTAATAGACTGCCTACGGGCTTCCAATAAAAAGAAAAAAAAAAATAGTATCATAGACAATCGTGGCCTGTAAGAAGGAGACGCTTGGAGAGAATAAATAGCGGGGCCGACTTGGGGTTTTTATCCTGCATGTCAACTGCCTCATTCTCCTGCGCTTTTTAGTTATCCCAGAAATTTTTAAAAAGTTGCACAAAACGCGGCGTGAATCGGAGTTTGCTACATTTCCTTTACATTTCTTTTATTAAAATATAAAAAAATAATTAGTCAGGAAATAAATTAATAATTTTATTTTTAAAAATAATTATGATCTAATCAATAATTTAGTACCTCTCTGGGGAGTCCACATCGTCTGTACTAACTCAAAAGAGCATCTTTTGAGTTAATACATATAAACCGTTCGATTGTAAACGGAGCTCATCTGATCCCGCCTAAAATATAGGAGTCTTTAATATCAGTGTGGATCTAATTCACATGAATTTTGAAGCTGATGAACAGTTCAAATGCATTTTTTGAGTTAATGCAGAGGATACGAATTCTCTTCCGGGTGGACCAAAATTCGAATTATTGCTTCAGTCCACTTGGAATTTCTGAGCTCTCTCCCTTTTCATCTTCCTTCTCTCCTCAGAGAGAGAACCCGAATCAATGATTCAATCCAAGATAAGAAACATGATCTGTGTGATCGGTTGTTGAAGTTTGAAAAAAAAATGGACTGAATTATTGATTTGATAATCCTTGACTCGGACCGAATAAATAATTGGTTCTTACTATTTTTGGAGGATAAATAATCAATTTATTTTCTGACATAGGTTTCTTAATTTCTAAATAACTAACGAAAATGATTTTCTTGTCCGAGACTATCAGAAAAACAGGAGTCTGCATCTTCTTCATTAACTAAAAAAAAAAACAATCTTTTGAGTTTAGTGCATCTTGGCCGTCTGATCAGGATCAGAGCCAATCTGATCCACGCCTATAACGCATGTAGCTCTTTAATATTAGTGTGGATCTCAATCGGACGATTCAGATCTATTAACTCATGTTCCAGAAACAGCACCTCCCTTTGGCAAAGAAATGGTGATCTCCAATGAGATGCAACTGGAGGCATTTCAGATATCAAGGGAGAAAGGTTTTTTAATTTTAAGCTGAATAATGAAGCCGTTCCAATCGGACCTTTATTCTTACTTTTCAGCTAAAACGTAAAGCCGCTTCAATTCGACCCCTATTTTTTTAGGTAAATTCGACCTTTTTCTTGCCGGGGCCTACTGTGCCGATTTTTTTAAAAATACCAAAAAAAAAAAATTTAATTTATTAAAAGTAACCAGGTTCTGAGTGGAATTTTAAAAATGTCCAGGCCGCACATTTTTTCTGCGCTCCGAAATTTTTTTATTTTTTATTCCAAGCACGGATTTTTTATTTTATTATTATTATTTTTTTTTTTAGAGTTTGGAGGTTGGAAAATATTATTTTTTGGAAATTTTTTGTTCAACTTTGCACCTCTGATTAACATATTAAAGCACCTTCAAAAATCATGAAAATTTACTGACATGCATTTTGACTTCATAGAATAAGACTGTAAAGTTTCATATAAAATCTCAAAACAGATCGTGAGATATTGGCTCTCAAAAATTGCTTGAACTGCTGAAGAAGTGCTTCTGAGCCCAAATTTGCACCTCTGGTTAACATATCAAAACACCTTAAAAATTATGAAAATTTACCGACATGCATTTTTGACTTCATAGAATAAGACTGTAAAGTTTCATATAAAATCTCAAAACAGATCGTGAGATATCGGCTCTCAAAAATTGCCCGAATTGCTGAAAGAGTGCTTCTGAGCCCAAATTTGCACCTCTGATTAACATATCAAAACACCTTCAAACATCATGAAAATTTACCGACATACATTCTTGACTTTATAGAACAAGACTATGAAGTTTCATACAAAATATCAAAACAGATAGTGAGATGTTGGCTCTCAAAAATTGTCCGGACTGCTGAAGAAGTGTTTCATGATTTTTGAAAGTGTTTTGAAATGTTAATCAGAGATGCAAATTTGGGCTCAGAAGCACTCCTTCAGAAAGAGTTCAGTTTTATTATGTTTGAGTTTTTATTTGTTATATTCAGTTTTATTATCTTCTTAGTATATGTTTTATTATGTTTGAGTTTTTAATTTTGTTATGTTTCATTATCTTACGATCTGTTTTGAAGTTTTGTATGAAACTTCATAGTATTGTTCTATGAAGTCAATAATGCATGTCGATAAATTTTTATGATTTTTGAAGGTGTTTTGATATGTTAACCAGAGGTGCAAATTTGGGCTCAAAAGCACTCCTTCGGCAATTCGAGCAATGTTTGAGAGTTGATATCTCACGATTTGTTTTGAGATTTTGTATGAAACTTCACAGTATTATTCTATGAAGTCAATAATGTATGTTGGTAAATTTTCATGATTTTTGAAGGTGTTTTGATATGTTAATCAGAGGTGCAAATTTGGGCTCATATGCACTCCTTCAGCAGTTCAGGCAATTTTTGAGAGTCGATATCTCACGATCTGTTTTGAGATTTTATATAAAACTTCACAGTCTTATTCTATGAAGTCAAGAATGCATGTCAGTAAATTTTTATGATTTTGAAGGTGTTCTGATATGTTAATTAGAGGTGCAAAGTTGGACAAAAAATTCCAAAAAAACAATATTTTCCAAACTCCAAACTCTAACAAAAAAAGAAAATCCGGGCCGCGGAAAAAATCCGCGCTCAGAATAAAAAATTAGAAAAAAAAATTTCGGAACGCGAATTTTTTCCGCGGCGCGGAAAAATTGTGCAGCCTGGGCATTTTTAAAATTCCACTTAGAAACTGGGTATTTTTAATAAATTAATTTTTTTGGGTATTTTTAAAAAAATCGGCCTACTGTGTACTGTCACTTGTCTAGATAATTTTCTCTCAGTTTTTGTCGTCTCACACTATCACACCAACTGACCAGCTGCTTCATGCAAAATACACACATCCGGCAATTTTACTTCTCCAGCAATAGTTCAACACATATAAAATTTTAATTAAGAATGTTTTTAGTTGTCAAAATTTATATTTACATAATTCAAAATTTGTTTCAATATTTTTTTTATTAACGAGTAAATATTATATTTGATGAATCTACATTATCTCCATTTGTTTTTAAAATTCGATACAAACATCTGAACCTATTTATAATATTTACAATCCAAGAGATTAACTGAAAAGTCTATTTTATTATGGTGCCAGTGCTGATATTTTTTGTATAGATCTCATCCATATCGTTTTAAGAAAAGAACAAACAAAAACATGATAATAAACTGAAGAGGCGCCATTAATTTTCGTTAATTCGTTTTCCAACAGAAAATAAAACTCCTTTTTTTTTTCCTTTTTATATTGCTTCATATCTGATTAAATAACATGTTGGATATTGATGAAGTTTTTTCTTAAAAAAATATATTAAGTTATCATCAGTTATTTTTATGATAGTTTCTTAAAACTAAAGGTAACCGTCTCGAATTATTTTGGTAACAATTTATAAATTTCATATGGACGGTGATATCATGATTTGGATAGCACAACTCAACTTAGGAATTGATTTGAATAGCATAACTCTTTAGTTTCTTAATATGGACGGTGATATCATGATTTGAATAGCATAACTCAACTTAAAGAATTCACTACTAGTGGAATTGATTAAAGCTGCAACTCTTTAGATTGTATGATTAATACGAAATAGGGTTTGTTTTCAAAATTCTCCTATACTTTCTCTCAAGTATGTAGCCGCTTCTATTATTATTTTGACTTCATTTTAGTGTAAGTCACGATTAGATAATTATTATTTTAAGTTACTTTTGATTATGTCTTTTGATGTTTTTTCTTTGACTCAGATAGGTCCTCTAATGGTATTATCCGACACGGATGCACAGGACCATGACAGCTCCCCGCTGGATTTAGATGAGGACCCTAGTCTTGGTTTAGAAGGGTCAGACCTAGCTGATTATTTGAGTGACAGAGCAGTTTATGATGCTATTGATTGTGCTGTTGGCCTTCTGCTTGGTATTTCATCTTCATTAGCTAGTGCCTCCTCTTCTAATGTTATAGTCATTTCTGTTTCTATTTAGTATTATTATTTCATATCATCCTAGTATGTTTTAGTTGTTAGCCTATGCTGTTAGATGTTATTTTGATACTGTTATTTTGATTTGTGGTTAGAGTTTTATTGGTTGTTAGATATTGATTGACTATATACTAGTATTTTATTTTTGATCTGCTGTATGAACTCTTTCGTTTCATAATGAAATCGATGGTAAATATCACTTTTGTCAAAACAAAAAAAAATCAACTTAAAGATTTAATTTTGATTATTACTATATGAATTTATTGTAATATTATCGTAACCGTCTAGAATTAAAAAGAAAAATAACAGTACCAATTGAAAACGGTTACTTTTGGTGAGCTTAATAATATTTTTAAAGTAGTGGAAAATATCAAGACATGTGACATGTCTCGATAATTGAAAATGGATGTTATTATACCACTTATGCCGATTTTTTTATTTATATCAAAAAAAAAATATAAATTTAAAAAACTAACCAACTAGCTAATGAAATTGCAAAAGTATCCAAACTGGTTAACCATTAACCGGATTCAAATCAAATTTCTGGTTATTGGTTTCTCGGATCCATTGAAATAGTCCGGTTAACCATTAACCGGAAATTTGATTTGAGTCCGGTTAATGGTTAACCAGATTTGTGTATTTTCCTTTTTTTTTAAAAAAAAAAAAAACCGGTTCATGACTAACCGGAAAGTAAGTTTTTTTTTAAAAAAAAAAAAACAGAAATTTCGAATTTGTTTTATTTTTTGTATTAAAATATTAGAAATGTTGAATATATTTCTTTGAAAATAGATGAAATATAATATAATTTGATTTATTAGAAAGACTGCAACAAATAACCCAAATCAATATTTTTCAGGCCGGATTTTTCGCGGCTGTAAGAAAAATTAATATATTTCTTTGTGTGCTATTGGAAAAAAATAAAAATGCTTAGATTCTGAGTTATTGATCCCAATTCAAAAGTCACTTCTAGGTAATCTAGAAAATATTGTGATCCATCTAGTAAATTTAATTAATAAAAAGTTGTTCCTATTTTGAGAATTCTTTTTGAAAAATAATTATTAAATAAATTAAAGTTTTTATTTTTTTTTCAAAACTAGAAACAACTTTTTATTAATTAAATGTACTAGATTGATCACAATATTTTTTAGATTACGTAGAAGTGACTTTTGAACCGGGATCAATAACTCAGAATCTAAGCATTTTTATTTTTTTCCAATAGCACATAAAGAAATATATTAATTTTTCTTACAACCGAGAAAAATCCGGCCTGAAAAATATTGATTCGGGTTATTTGTTGCAGTCTTTATAATAAATCAAATTATATTATATTTCATCTATTTTCAAAGAAATATATTCAACATTTCTAATATTTTAATACAAAAAATAAAAAAAATTCGAAAATTCTGTTTTTTTTTTAAAAAAAATTACTTTCGGGTTAGTCATGAACCGGTTTTATTTAAAAAAAAAAAGGAAAATGCACAAATCCGGTTAACCATTAACCGGACTCAAATCAAATTTCCGGTTAATAATTAACCGGACTATTTCAATAGATCCGGGAAACCAATAACTGAAAATTTGATTTGAGTCCGGTTAATGGTTAACTGGTTTGGATAGTTTTGTAGTTTCATTAGCTAGTTGGTAAGTTTTTTAAATTTATATTTTATTTTGGATATAAATAAAAAAATCGGCCACTTATGTCTCGAAAATATCAAAATTACTATAAGAATATATATATTTTTTTTCCAAAGCTATATGATTCTTGATGCAACAGGTGCCGATTTAAAGTTAAATTAGGAAGTTCTCCGACACTCATGTTTGTAAATTTTTTAATTATAAATATTAAATTTTAAGTTTTTATATAATTAAGTCTCTTCGTAAAATATCTATATGTATTTTGTTAGTTAAAATTTAATTTTATTTGTGGAGCTTTAGCTCACATTCAGTAATCACATATTATGTATTTTACGTTTCAGTTCTTTCAGTCTATTTTTTTTAGTTTCACTTTTAAATGCAACATATAACCATTTTATCTGAAAAACTGGTCCAAAATTTTCACTAGAATAAATGTGGTTATAACAAATTCTCTTAACATTACTATTCAGATCAGACCTTTTCAGAAGAAAAAAAGATCCTACAATAAGATTGAGATGCGGACGATGAATTGATACCAAAATTTTTATTTCTACTATTTTTCTGAAAACAAAAAATTAAAAAATCATGATTTCTGAAGAATTTGAAATCTACCATGACCACAGAATATCAGTGTAGATTCAAATGCTGAGATCCACACTATGTTGATGCAACTCCAGATTGAAGTCTGCACTGGTATTCTGCAGCCCCATTATTTTTCTTTTTCTTTTTTGGTCTAAAGAAACAAAACTTTAGACCTTGCAATTCACATTCTCTGAGAGGAATAAAAAATTTGCGGGCCCCAATGTTTTAATTCAAAGTTGAAATCGCCGTTTAGAAAAAAAAATGGAAAAGATTGGACTACAGAACATTGTTGTGGACTTCAATCTGAGACTGCATTGGTATAGTGCAGGCCCCAGTATTTGAGTCCACACCGATGTTCTGCGGCCGTTATAAATTTTAAATTCTTTAGAAATTAGAATTTATTAGTTTACTTTCTTTTAAAAAATGCTAGAAATAAACATTTCGGAAATTGATACTACTACTACAACAACAACGATATATTACCAAGGGTTGTTTCACAAATCTGCAGAACACAAACTTAAATTTAAAAAGGATAACTACAAATAAAATGCATACGAGACTTTAACCTCCTGCAGGCTGCAGATAGCTAAAAATCTAAAGTGGAGTACGTCACAAACAAATTCCGAGGGACCAGGTGAGATGAACTCGACACATACACAAGTGGCCGATTGAAAAAGATCAACTAGCAAATTATTGAGACAAAAATAAAACAAGGAATCAGTGGCTCAGCTTCATCTCTTTCTCATTGGCAGTTGATTGCGGCGCGCGTTTAATGCTCTTTACATTGCAACAAATACAATGCTTCCATTGGCCAACGACTTAACTTCCTCTGCTGAGGAAAACATGAATTTGCATCCTCTGAGATATCTCATATTTTGCGTGACTTTCTGGAAAATCTCAACCGTTGCAATACGTTTTTCGCGAATCTCAAAGCTCAAATAATACTGGCCCCCACGTCACCGCCGAATAGGCACCGGACACCTCGGTCACGCAAAATTTGAGATATCTCAGAGGATACTCACTCGGAAAACATAGGGAATGACGCACTGTGAAGGGTAACAACCTCAGCCGTGAACTTCGTTAAAAAAATATGAACCACCCATAGTCTCAAGTTTATCGGCTCACTATTTATTTATGAATATTCTTTCTCAGGTGTGCAAGAATCAGTTCGGAATATTCCATTCGGTGACTATTTAGTTTGTTCCTCTATCAGTATTTCAAAAAACTACTTAGTTTGTTGTAAAAAGTTTTTTAAATCTTCACAGAAGTTGCGAAGGCGTGAAGAAGAATCGAACTCTCGATTTTTAGAAATAACAAATCTATGACTTATTTCTAGCCAATTGTGCTATCTCTCTTTTCTTGTAAAAAGTTTTGCTGAATAGATTTTGGAATTTTACTTTATGGTCACACGTTAATTAATTCTTATTAAATAAACAATTATGATTTGATCTTTAAGTTTTAGTGGAAGTAAACATTGAAACTGAAATCCGAGTGGTATTAATAGTTAACTCATAAAAAGTCAGATGAAAATAAAGACTATTATAAAAAATACTCAGCAATGACCTGGCAATTTGTAAGTTATTTATGAAAAACTTTGTAAAACACCATTCATTATTTAAAAAAATTGACATGTTTTACTTAAAAAAAAAAAAGCAATAAAACACATTAATTTCTATTTTTTTTTACAAGGAATATATTACTAACTGTCAGTACATATAATCAAAATATTTAAATTTCTAAACATCTACATTTAAAATTAAATACCATATGTTGAATTAGGGTCACTTAAAATTTCTAAACATCTACAATTTTGTAAATACTAACATGAAATCCTTGATATACTTCCTATTTGTGTCGCCTTCCCTGCCATTATATAGAAGTTCATTTAAAGCATTCATCTCGGATCAGACTGCATATATCGAATTTAAAATGAACCTCCTAATTCAAAATGAATAATTCGAGTTTAGGAATTAGGAGTTAGGACTCTCCAATGAGATGAATATCAAACCATCGTTATATAATTGGACCGTCAATCATAAATTAAAACAGATCCCTAATTTAGTTCCTTTCTGTTATTTATTTTGAACTCTCATTTGCTTTATTTTGCTCAATTGTTTTGAGCAGCATCGATTTTCTTTATGCAGTTACATAACCAATGTAACACAACAATTCCATTTTAATTAAATACGGGCTGGACCCATATTTTTCATCAAAAAAAAATAAATTAAAACAGATCCGAATCCGATTACCGTTATCAAAAATAAATGGAGGGAGAACTGGAGGCCTCATGGGCCCAACAGAGATGCACTTGTACAATTGCACGCACAACCATGCTTATCCCCAAGCCAATTTGCACTTGTCTCAACTGCCAATTCATTAATATTTAATTTTATTTATTCAGGCATCGATTTTGTTTTTAGGGAAATATAACACAAATACCATCTTCTACTTCATAAATTATTACTAAATATATTGACTTACTCAGTATATTGTTTTGACTAATCAACAATGTCATTTATTCAATTTTGTATTACTTTCAACCAATTTTTGTTGTTGTTCTTTTTCCGTAGCAAGTTGTTTCATGCCATTTTTTTTATTTATATTCAAAAAATAACCAAACCTGTGTTGAATTTCGAAAATTACCCAAACCGGAAAAAAAATTTCCGGTTTCAACATCCAAAACCGAAATTTTTTTTTCTGAAAACTCAAATCTAATGCTGGAAAAAAAATTCCGGATCTAAAACCGGAAAAAATTTACGGTATTTTGATTAGAAACCGGAAATTTTTTTTCCGGTTTTGAACAGAAATTTTTTTTTCTGGAATCACACTGATTTTGTTTATAAAAACCGCGGATCTCAGTGTTGCTTTCACTCAATCTCTCACTCGCTTTCATTCAGTCTCAAACAGTAAGTTTTATCATTTTATTTAATTTTAAATTATTTAAATTTGTAATTATTTGTAATAATTTAGGAAATAGTTTAGATATTGTCTGATTAATTTAGAAAATTCTAAAATAGTTTAGAATATTGTCCTATTAATTAAAAAAAATTCAAAATGGTGTAGAATAATTTGAAATTTTCAAAATGGTCTAGAATCATTTAGAAAATACTAAAATAATTTAGAATTGTTTTAGGAACCTCTTTTCTTTTCGAATTCCTTATGGAACTCTGACTGTTTGATCAATTGGCTCTTCGATTCAGGTTTTTTTATTTTAATTTATAATATAATTAATTAGTTCATTGTAGTGCGAATTTAGAATATTGTCCAAATAATTTAGAATTTTCTATAACATTACTATTCTAAACAATTTAAAATAAAATAATTAAATATTATAAAAAAAATTACTTTTGTTGAAGAGAGGAGAAAGAGATGTGAGGCAGTGGGTGGGGAAGAAGTACCCCAGACTTCTTATGTAGGGTATCTTCAAATTCGGAATTTTTTTTTCTCAGTTTTGGGAGCTTTGTCCGAAATTTTTTTTTTCTGGATTTGGAGACTGAAAATTTTTTATCCGGTGTTAGAGGTTGAATCCGGAAATTTTTTTTCCGGTTTGAGTACTTTTCGAAATTCAACAGAGGTTTGATTATTTTTTGAAATTTTATTTATTTTTTGAATATAAATAAATAAAAAATCGGCGTTTCATGAATCATTTAATCCTCCCAAACATGATGGGTTGTTTTTAAACAAATTATTTGCGCCACTGTATACAGCCAGGTGCAACTCCCAACCATGTTGCATTATCACTATGCCAATTTGCACTGTTCTCGTGTTTCATTTCTTTTCTTTTATCCTTTTTTTTTTTTTCCCTTGGCAAGTTGTTTCATGGGTCATTTATTATTTATTTTAAGAAATTTACCTTCTGCTCCCACACTGTATCCAGCAATCCTTGTTGCCAGGTTTAGAGAAGGAAGCAACACACCGTCCAAAGGTTTTTTTTTTTTTCATGATTTACGCCAGAGAAGATTTTGACTAATTGGCTCTTGAGTTCTGATCTTTCTTTCTTTAACTAATTAATAATTTCCTTTGTCAAATATATCTGCGGTTTCTGAGTTCCCGGACCTTGTTCCTCTCCATGCACAAAATTTCTCAATTTAAAATTAAAATAACAGGGGACTCTTTTTCTGTTCTTTCATCTTAATTGGCCAAATCAGATGCTGGACTCGGCGGTGATAAAAACTTGTATATGCCAAAAAAAAAAAAAAAAAAAAATTGAAATATCAACGTGCGACTCGTCAGAAGATAAGGGGATGAATCTAACCATGTCAAGGAGTGACTCGGACTTGACAAATGTAAGAAATTAGAAAGGGGGATTATAACTTTTACTTAGTTAAAATCCCCATCCCCCCCCCCCCCCCCCCCCCCCCCCCCGCATTTTTTATTTACACATTGGAATCTTTCACTCAGGCAGCTGATCGGCTTCACAAGACTATGTCTTCACCTCGCATTTGGAATCCATTGAATTATTTGACTAGACTGTAGATTAGATTCTCCCTGTACAACATTTACTTGTCCTGCCATTTTACTGTTATCCTCTTTATTGGTAAATGTGATTTCACCAATTATACATCGCTGTGACTACTTCTATGCTGTTAATATTACCATGCCACGGCTATAGTTTTTGCGGTGTATTTTTATAAGAGGAGTCAGGGCTGTAAATCAGCCGATTTTGAGCGAGTTATCTCTAATTTGAATTCGGCTTGTTTAATAAACAAGCGAGCTAACTCGAGTTGAAATTATGATAACGAGTTGTAGAGTCAACTCGAACTCAGCTCGTTATCAACTCGAGTTGACTCACAACTCATTTGTAACTCGTTTAACTAGTAATAGTATTACAATACAAGTTCAGACTCAGTTCGTTATCAGCTCGAGTTGGCTCACAACTAGTTTAATCAGTGATAGTATTACAATACAAGTTCAAACATATTTTATACGAATCTCAAAACACAAATAATAGTTTAGAGATTCGAGTTTGATTATTTTGGAATTATTGTGACCAATACTATGTAACTTTATGTAACTCGAGTTATAAATGAGCGAGTTGGGGCCAACTCGAACTCAGCTCATTTATTAAACGAGTTGGCCAACTCGAGTTGTAAATGAGCGAGTTATGAGTTCAATTTTTTTTGCCTAGCTCTAAGAGGAGGGTTAAAATCCACTATCTTTTTGTGCTCTTAACGAACATTCTTCCTTTATATCTTTATTTTTTAAGTTCAAATAGTTGATTCGAACCTTCCAACATGTTCTTCATATTAAAATGTATTTGGAAATCAAATTTTACATTTTTTTGAAATTTTTTTACTATTTTTTCAGAATTTTTTATTAAACTAAATAATAATAATAATAAATTCAGTAAATTGATGATTTTCAAAAATTATGAAAAAATAGTAAAAATTTTCAGGGTAGAACCAAAAACAATAAAGCGATCTCCTCTTTAAAACTTCAAGAACGTCAAACTTAAGTTCCGGGTAGAGCCAAAAAAAATACTTACCAAAAAATATAATTTTTGGATCGAATATTAATTGCTGTCGAATTTAGTTACTTAGTTAATGTACAAAATTAATTCATCAATACATAGTATGCTTAATTCATGTGCGGAATTAATTACTCTATTATGTGATCATCTATCAAATATTTTACATATTTTTTTGATAGTGTATCTATTTAATTATATTTATCTCAATTTTAACAAATCACATCGGATGTCCAAAGCTAAACGAGCCGCATTTATAGCGGTAGATATAGCCGAAATTTTTATTTTTACCATCTTAAAAAGAAAAACAAATAATCAAAATTGGGTGTCCGACCTTTTTTTTTTTGGTCAGCCACACCGCTTTTTGTTTTGGATTGTTTTGTCAGACCAATTAATGGTGAGACATGAATGGTCTAGATGTAGCATGAAAAAAAGACCCACGTATTTTAACCAAAACAAACCATAGAATTCAACAAGTAGACAACAACCCACCTTGCTCCATGGCGAACCATAAGAAACTTTGGAGTTTGGAGCAAGCAACAACCAAAACTGGGGAGCGTTTGTATTACAGTAGATATAATTTTTTGTTCAGAAATAGACAAATAGTTATTTAACAAAAGACAGGACAAAAAAAAAAAACAACACGAGAGAGATAGCCTGACCAAAACAATATCCAAAACAAAAAAAAGATACTCAAATTTGGTCGGCAGTTTGAAACTGCGGATATAATAAAAATCGAATTTTCAGAAAAATAGAATTATTTGGTTTTTTTTTTTAATAAAAATAAAATTTTCCGTAGATGTAGAGAGGGCTAGAAAGGAGTCAAAGGACCAAGAACCGTGGAAAAGCATTCTCTTCCATATTCCATTTGACAATATTTTTTTAATAATTATGACAATAGTTTTTAAAAAGTTAAATAAAATTGAAAAGTATAAAGTAATTTTTTAAATATGTTGTATTTTTTATTAAAAGATAATGAGTCTAGTTCCCAAGTTTTAATAATTAACACTTGTGGTGTAAAATTACATAAAAGATAAAAAGGAAGGGGAAGAAATCCCAAAATTTTAAAAATACTCTCGTTAAAAAAAAAAAAACTAAAAGACTACCGAATTATGGGAATTCAAAATTTAGACGTCTGCCATTTGTCGTTGTGCATGCCCCTCTTGTTCTATCCGCAACGACAAATGGCAGACATGACCTTTTTATTTAAAACAGATTGTTAATTTGTTTTTTTTTTATATATGTATATATCAAAAATTATGGTTATTTTGTTTATTTACATCAAAATTTAATTGTTATTTTGTTTTAAATGTTGTTTATTGGATATGTTGTTTATTTGTAAAATATCGTTTGTTTGAAATGTTGTATGTATAAAATAAAATAATGATATAACTAACAAAAAAATAAATAACAAATCAACAAAATATATATCTAAACAATAGAATAAATAACTAAATAACCAGAGTATGGCCAGATAAAAAAAAAATATTTAATGTCCGATAAAAATAAATAAGTCATAATATCTCACAAAACACCTAACAAACTATAAAAACAAACGCATGCTAATATCGACTAAATTCTCTTCGCCTTCTTCTCCATAAACCTCCTATACTGCTTATTGCAATCGAGTTACATTTGGACCGTCTAATTAAACCATATACTGTAATTTAATTTAATTTATTTTAAATTTGGCCAAATGTGGTCTTAAATTTGTTACAATTTGGAAGAATTTTGGTAAAATTTGGAATTTAATTGGTACCGTAAATTTAATTTAATTTTTATATAAGTATAATTTATTTTTGGTACTAAACAATATACAGTAAGTCAAATTTAATTTTAATACTAGTCTAATTTAATTTTGGTACTAATCTAATTAATTTTGATACTAGCCTAATTTAATTTTGGTACTAAACAATATACCGTAAATCTTAAACCCTAAATATAAATCCTAAACCCTAAATCTAAATCCCAAACCTATCTAAACTACTAGTAAATTAAAAATTAAAAATTGAGACAAAAAAGAAGAAGAGAAAACTTATCCGAACTCGAAGGGATTTGATGTGAGAATGAAATTGTGATTTCTCTCCTAGCCGTGGTAAATTTATAGGGCCATATCCGCCATTTGTGGTTGCAAACAGGGCAAGGGGATGTCCGCAATGACAAATGGCGGACACCATTTGCGTCCGCAACGATAAATGATGGTCGTGCTAAATTTTGAATTACCAAAATTCAGTAATCTTTTGATTTCTGCTTCAATGCATTTTTCAGAAAAAAAAATGAGGGCATTTTAGTTATTTTTTATTTAATTAAGGGTATTAATAAAAAAAACCGCTTTTAATTGATATGAATCGAGGATTATTAATTTCGTGTAGAGTGAAACATCAAATTATTATTAAAGTTTTTAAGTAGTGTTCAAATATTTCATGTCTTTCATAGCTTATTGTGCCTTGTATTTTATATTTTATTTTCAAAGTTTAAAATATGTTTGGAGACCAAATTTATTTTCTTTTTGGAAAATGTTTACTTAGATATGTACAATAATGATGGTTCATAAACAGTGATTTTGTATCTGTCTTAAAAAAATAATAAACAAATTTTAAAAAATATAAATAAAGATCATATTAAGCTGTTTGAATTGATAATTTAAATTTTAGAAACAAAAATATAAAATGTGAGACAAAATGAGATATAAAAGACATGTGGTATCTGAATCCTCTATTTTTTACAGACATAATATACGAATAATAAATATCATAATTATAATATAATATAGATTTCCAATTTAAACCTTACTTAATCTTAGTCCAAAGTGAAAGTTAATATAGTGACCTTTGACTTATCTTCTCTTAAAGATTAAAGTTAAAAGTAGATTTGTTGTCATAACTACACCTTAAAATAATAATTCATTTATTAATTGATCTTTACACAAGTAAGAATTAATTTTATTTGCCGCATTAATTTCAATCCGGTAAGTAGTCATGTGTTTATTTTTAACAGAGGTTATAACTATTTAATATTTACAAAGAATTATTATTTTTAAATTTCAAGTATGTTTCCTTTCCCGAGATTTTTATTTTTATCTAAAAGATAAATTATTTTAATAATTATATCCAGCGTTGCGTTGGATTTATTCTAACTTTGCATTCCCTTGATCAAACTAACCCCAATTCTCAAAAACTCATACTAATTTTATATTCCCTTGATCAAACTAACTCTGATTGTCATCTTCCGTCTCTTCGCAATCAAATTATGCTCAAAATCAACTCAAATTACCTTGCTACAGTGAAGACGGCACATACAATCAGCACCGGCAACAGTTCCTCTTCGTGCGGCGGTGGTGGGGCAGTGAGGCACAGTAGGGTGTGGGGGTGGGGCGGTGAGGCGGAAAAGATTGCCGGAGTGGGGCAGTGAGGCGGACTTAAAGCCAGCAATGGGATTACTAGGTAGAAAAGGGAGCTGAAATCGGGCGGTGCGGCCTTCATGGAGACATCAGAGAGAAAGAGAGGCAGACAGAGCGGAGGGGAAGAGGGGTTTAAAATGAAAGATCGGCCCGTAAAATTTATCCAGGGGGGATTAAACGTTCGGCCCGTAGAATTTATTCACGGGAGGATTAATAAATCCGAACCGTGAAATTTATTCCAAGGTAGTTATTATTATTAAAATAAATTTTTTTATGAGTAAAAATAAAAATCTCGGTTTCCTTTCACATGTTAAACATTGTCTTTATCATTAAATCAACAACTGATTCTCAACTCATCCATTCCATTTGAAGCTTTCACACCGTATTATTAATTTCTCATACTCTAGACTACTTCGCATTTTTTTTACACAACACAAAAGAACAAGCTCGTATTAGTAACAAAGCATTTCACCGGTTGATGTCTAATCGAAACAAAAAGTGTAACATATGATATATGTACTTATTTATTTATTTGAAAAAAAGAAGAGATAAGACTTGAGAGTCATGAATAATCAGCGTGATATAATAACACGTTTAATTTTATTTTTTTCCCTCGAAGAATCAACTAAAATTATCTGACAAGTAATTTTGCAGTACAGCCCCTTTATCTTGTTTCTGACAGTTGTGCATGCTATGCCAGCCGGCATGCCAATTGCCAACTCAAATCCTCAAGGCAAGAAGATATATACTACAAGTCTCTAATTAAACCATCAAGATAGACTTCAAATATATTATATATGCACGGGGCCCGTATAAGATAAAAGAGACGGATCCGATTATCACAATTTTGAGTTATTATAGTTATTTTGTATATTTTTAAAGTTTAAATTGTCAATTCAAATCGTTCAACATGATCTCCATAATAAAATATGTTTGCAGATCAAATTTTATATTTTTCTGATTTTTTTATTATTTATTAAGTATTTTACAAAAATTAGTCAAATTCAGACCACTGAATTTTGTAATCATCTTAATAAATAGTAAAAAAATTAAAAAAATATATAAAATTTGAGTTATTGTGGAGATCAAGGTTTTAAATAGCGCGTTGTAGCGCACTATTCCATGCTGTAGCGCTGTTTTTTTAACCGGTTCGCTATAACGCAATAAACGTTTTTTAAATCTTTAGTGGAGATCATGTTGAACGATTTGAATCGACGAATTGAAATTTGAAGATATAAAAAATAATTGTGGTAACTTTGTGATAAATCAAAATTGTGGTAATCAAATCTATCCTCAAAATAAAAAGCTCATATTCACAATTGGCAATAATTTATTTTATTAGGAGAAAATTGGGGTCCAGGTTTACAGGGAAGCAACTAGCCAGGCATTTTGAGTCTCCCAAGAAGCCTTGTTTTAATGCTTTCAAATCTTACTAATATAATTAGTTAGATATGCATATTTTTTTAGGAAATAGATATGTATATTTAATTCACGCTTCTCTCTGCTCCACCGATCCGAGGAAATGTATGGGGATTCGAAGACAAACCACGCCGTGGCGGGTCTCCATTTCCCTTGGTCGTGTATACCAGCAAATCATGCATGCTTGCACGGTTGCAAGTTGCAAAGCTTTGTCCCAATGCATCTTTTTTTTTTTTCTATAATTTTGCTCGCTAATGATCAAACTTATTTATTCAAATTTTATGGGCAGTTTGGATAATTACAACCGATTTCTAAATTAGAACTTTTAGCACGGAACTAATTTCAGCAGCGATATCAATTGTAATTTCTGTTCTCGATAATCAATCTGATCACATTAGTATACTTCTCACAATGACATGATTTTTTATTAGGTTAGTAAATAGTGTTATGTATAGTACCAAGCAATTGGTGCTACGGCTTCAAATCTCGTTTTTGACATTCAAATTATTATGTCAAGATGTTTAATTCGATTTTTTTTAAAAAAAAATTACTATCTAATGATATTGAAAATTATTTTTCTAAATATAAAAATAGTATAAAAGTTTTTTAAAATATAAAATTTAATTTCTCATAAGATTTTGATGTAGGTTGAATTGAGCGGCTTGAATCAGTTATTATGAATATAACAATTTTAAATTTGAAGTTGGAGCAACATTTGATTGGTTCTACCGTGATCCTATTCTTTCTAGCCTGTTCAAATTGAATAGTTTTGTGTCCATCTGACGACGCACAAATTTAACAATTGGGATCGATTAGTTAAAATTTATATGGAAATACGCTGCAAAAACATCAATTCATGGTTTGATGCCTAATATTGGCACACAATCCTCTCCCACTTCAAACAATTCCCTGCTGCTTGTCAGGTATTTCCCAGACAAAGTGACAAACCATACAGCAGCAGCACTCCATTTGCTCAGATCATGGCTGCCAAAAAGTCATGGTTATATCTTTCTGCTACGACATGTTCATTTATAAATTTATTTATTTTTCTTCGGATAATCATTTACACAGCAGATGCAGAGACATTACTAACAAACCAAACACACAACCAAAAAACCAAAAATAAATAAAATAAAAGGCAAATCCCATTTTATTGTTGGAACTGTTTGTCAAAGACTCAAAAGGGTAGGGTTGGCTGTTGAAGGAAAGCAATTCATTGGTCCATCATGACATGGTCGGTTGACTTATACGTATTTTCTGTATTAAGATAATGACGAAGTAAATACTTTTCTTGATTCCCGACAAATAATTACGCTGCATTTGATAAAACTAAATATTTTTTAAATAAAATTCTGAAAGATCGATTATTAATAGGTGCTCCCATGCAGAGAATAATTCAGTGATCATGACATTTATTGACTTTTGATAAAATCGACATTACAAACTTATTTTTTTACAGTACCAATAAAATTTTCGGAAAGAATTACACCACTATTTGAAACTTCGATGCACTGCATTTGGTAAAACTAAATCACTTTAGTTTATATATAAAAAAAAAAAGAATTCTGCACGATCGATTTTCCATTGTTAAAGTATTATTAGCTAATATTTTTTAGATCAAATATAATAAATGTGAACCAACAAGGAATGTACGGTCCAGATAATGATATATTTTAAAATGTAAGATGAACTAGCCAATGATTGTGTACTAATTTTTTAGAGATAATTAATCATATTAATCAGTATATACTCGTAGGAACAGCTAATAAAAATCCTAAAATCAATCAAACGCTCTTTTAAAAATGGGCCTATTAGAGAAACATAGGTTGAGTGAATCCTCACACGTTTATATATATCTTGCTAATTAATGATTATTGGCAACAAATAAAAAATAAAGAAAACAGTTAACACGATCGCCTCACTATATCAACTAACTAGCCATCACATCAAACCGCATTTAACAAATTAATCCAAAAATCTTAACTTAATGAAGGGATTTGGTTCTCTTAATTTGGGCCGCTATGTTATTGATCCTTGCACGTGACTTGATTCCCAAATCAGAGAGAGATTCAGCTCGCTTGTTTCCTAAACCGGACTCAAAATTTCCTGTGCCAATTTCTGATACCTCATTCGGTGTGGTATCTACCTGACACATATATTCAAACTACTTTGATGGTTTTCTAGAGCGGAGTAGGTCCGATAGACTCCAAAATTGTTGGATATGCTTTAAGATCCGTGCATACAATTGAAGTTGACATGATATTAAATTGAAGCTCACATATTTTAAAGAATCTCGTACTGTCTTCGAATCTATCAAACCAAGAATTTGTATCCTTCGAGGTACTTAAAGAACAATTAGCAACAGACCGTTCAGATAAATTGCATATAGATCGAGTTCAATAATCCGGTGCCTATGAAAACTATAAGGATTTGTTTTGAAATTTGTGTTAGGTTAAAACAACAATCTAGATTTAATAATTACATCTCAGGTATCTGGGAGGATCCAAATTCTGAAACCAAAACCATGGGACCTACTCCGCTCTAATTCTAGTGAAATAAGTATGTGATCGCAACGGCATTTGGCGTTTTATTTGGTCGCAGAAGATCAGAGATATCAGTTGTGGATATGATGTTTGTCCCGAAGTGCAAGGAAGATCCATGGGATATTTTTATTATCTCAGAGTTAGAGCTGTGAAATCCTGCACTTGGACCAACTTGTATTACAAAAAATATGCTAGTAGTGGTACTGATATGATTGATTCGTAATTAGAGCTGGGATGTGTACTGGTATTATGTAACTGTGCAATCTTTCATAAATCAATAGACAGCCTAAGGACAAGTGATGTCCAAAAATATATATATATATATATATATATATATATATATATGAGGAGGGTTCAAATGCCTTCATATTTTTGTGTCTTTATTGTATCTCCATCTCTCTCCATCATTTTCAAAGTTCAAACAGTCGATCCGAACCGTTCAATCTAACCTCCATACTAAAATATGTTTGGAGACCAAATTTCATATTTTTAGGAATTTTTTTACTATTTTTTTAGATAGGTACAAAAATACTGTTTTTAGATGGTTCAGATTTACTGATTTTGTACCTATCTTAAAAAATAGTAAAAAAATTCCTAAAAATGTAAAATTTGGTCTCCAAACATATTTTAGTATGGAGGTTAGGTTGAGCGGTTCGGATTGACTGTTTGAACTTTGAAAATAATAGAGAGAGATGGAGGCATGATGGAGACACAAAAACATGGAGGCATTTGAACCCTCCTCTATATATATATATATTAGAGCTGTGTAAACAGTGTTTTTGAGGGATTCGGTTTACAAAGAAAAAAAATGCTGATATAGTAATTTATTAAAATTGTAAATGTACCAGGTTTTGCCTAATATGCTATGGGTAGCTAAGAGGCCTCCGTGCTACGGCTCGGATTTCGAGTTTTCAAAATTCCAACGGTCGATCCGAACCGTTCATCTTGTTCTCCATATTAATATGTGCTTGGAGACCAAATTTTACATTTTTATGATTTTTTTACTATTTATTAAGCCACTTTGAAAACCGCTGATCCAACGGTAGTTTCTGGTTTTACTATTGAGTTAAGCCACCGTTGGATCAGGGGTTTTCAAAGTGGCTTAATAAATAGTAAAAAAATTAAAAAAAAATGTAAAATTTGGTCTCCAAGTACATATTAATATGGAGAACAAGATGATCGGTTCGAATCGACAGTTAGGATTTTGAAAACTCAAAATCCAAGCCGTAGCATGGAGGCCTCTTAGCTACCCGTAGCACCGTAGCCACGTCCAATGTGCCGATGTTGACACTTTAGGTGACATGACAATTAACTGAGAGCTCAAACCGTATGTTTGGATTGTTAGATAACATAAATATACTTTACACTAATGTGTAATCAAGTAATTAGGCACTAGTATGTGATCAAATAATTAGACAGATTTAGATATTGCAATAAATTTGAACTCGGAAATAACATGGTTAAAATATACTAGTGTTTTATATTTGGCGAGAATTATACACGTGTTAACATATCGAACGCTCACTTTTTCTGAGCAAATAATGGAGTAATGTTTTGCATCGCTGACGCACAACTATAAAAAAAATTGACTTAAATTAAGCTGAGGTGCCACAACCTGCGCGACAAAAAGATACGTATCTGTCGATACAAAAAGTTAGGAGGTGGATTAATGGGGAAGATATCCGCATGTCCTTTCTTCGTTTAGTAACTGAACACATTTATATCACCAAACGCACAATCCGCAACCTAACTCCAGAAGCAAAGCAAGCAAGACGAGGAGAGAATATACTGATTCAGTCTCTCTGACCGTATTATTCGTACCTGTGGCTGTGGATGGGTGCACGTCTCCGATTTGGGGCCAAAAGGATCCATAGGGGACAGATTTATCTGTGGCTGATAATGTGTGGGATCCTTCATGTGGTATATTACTGGCAATGATGACCCAACGGATGTAGTCACCAGTGAGGTTGGTTATGTCGGTTTCTGACTCGCGACATGCTTTGTTGTTGAGTAATGTCAATAAGGAATCTGAGATACAAAGGCGTGGATCGTGCGCGCCAAGACCACACCCACAAGCCACGAATCGGCCACCTCCTCGCTCACCTCACCAGGCCTCACCCAACCCAACCCAACCCAACCTTAGTGGGGCCCATCTTTGCTTTCTCGGCGACAATCTTGATTCCTGGCCATTGGCATCGGTACACGTATTAATCCCATTTTGTGGGGCCCTGAGGATCGGTCACGCAAACCACACAACCAAATTAACAGTAGTAGTCTCTCTGGCTCTGCTAGAATAAGCAAGCGGTGAGGTTCGGTTGATGGTTGGTGGATTAATTTTGTATTAGATTGCTTGGCTAGAGTTGGAGATCGCTGTCGGAATTAAGGGAAAATGTTAGGCTGACAACAAATTTACAGAACGACATTAGACAAGTTAAAACGAAATAAAAGCTAAATTACTTTGAGACATTAATGTTTACTGATTATGCAACTATTAGATAATTTTTTTTTCGAATTAATGGAAGAGTTATAAAAAACAAAGTTAAAATTATATTTCTTTATGTTTCAAGTAGACAGTTTATATAACTGGGTATAATTTGAAAAATAATTGGTCATTATAGTTTGATTATGAAAAAAAGAGAATAAGGCCATGGTACTTT
Organism: Carex pumila; assembly: GCA_033356055.1. Taxonomy (NCBI): domain Eukaryota; kingdom Viridiplantae; phylum Streptophyta; class Magnoliopsida; order Poales; family Cyperaceae; genus Carex; species Carex pumila. The sequence continues at coordinate 316,439 of JARJHM010000033.1, forward strand.
GGATAGCGCAAATTAGTATGTACTATTGATTTTTTTTTTTAAATTATTGATTTTTTTTTTAAATTCAAATAATTAGTCTGATGAACCGTATAATATAATCTCTATATAAAAATATACATATAAATTATTTTAACAATTTTTCATAATTTATTACTATTTCTAAATAGGTAGAGAATCACTACTTTTGAATGATTTATAATATTTAGATCAAGTAATTTGCTACTTATCTAAATATATATATAGTAAAAATAACAAAAATTGATCTACATGTACATTTTTATGTAGTGGATCAAAATTGAGTGAGACTACGGTACTATGCATAGTGCATATTGGTTTGTACTGTGAATTGATAATTTTACTTTTATATTTTAAATAATTAATCTAAACTGTTCAACATGATCTACATATGAAAATATTCTTGTAGATCACATTAAAATTTTTTTTTTACTATATCTTTGGATAGGTAAAAAAATCATTTGATTAAAAGTTTTTAGATCATTCTACATAATGGTTTTTTACAAATCTAAAAAAAAATTGTAAATACATTTTTATATAGAAATCATTTAAATTCAGGTAGATCATTTATATTTTAAAAATGACTACATATCAATATGCACCATACATGATTACATGATACCGTAGCCTCACATGCATGCCACTTGCCAAAATGAATGAATCAGCCTTCCTCAATCTTTCTAATTTCACGTTCAAGTTCGTCCGTCTCGGTAAAAATGTTAATAATTGTTATAAAATAAATGTGAACAAGCATAAAGAAGAATAAGCAAAATAAAGATGAAAAGATGACGATCTCTTTATTCATACATTTCTCATGTGTGTACAATACAAGATTACAAAGCCTCTATTTATAGGCTACAAATTGTAAATGAAAAATTTCATCTAAATAAATGGAGAAATAAATTCCAATAGTAGTGGCCATCAATTCCAATTGTAGTGTATAGAGTAGTGGGGATAGTGGGGAATGAATGTTGGGAGTTATGGACATCCACATTAATATTTTATTCATAACACTCCCCCTTGGATGTCCATTACATAAGAATATGCCTCATTAAAACCTTACTAGGAAAAACCCTATGGGATAAAAACCTAGTGAAGGAAAAAGAGTACAATATTCTTCTAAATAGGCAACTACAGCCTTACCAGGAAAACCCAGTGAAAAAAACCATGGTTAAGGAAAATATAGTGCATATTAACTCCCCCTCATGACAGCATCAATCAAGATCTTTAAGTTGGCGAACTCCAATATTACGAACTAGCTTTTTGAATATTGCAATAGGGAGTGCCTTAATGAATAAATCTGCTGGATTTTTCACTTGAACGGATTTGCTGAACATTAATAACATTATTCTTTTAGAGATCATATGTGAAAAAGAATTTTGGTGAAATATGTTTTGTTCTATCTCCTTTAATGTATCATTTCTTTCATTGAGCAATACATATAATATTATATTTATATATGATCTTCAGGATCATTTCTCTAAAAGACAATCTACATGTCTGACAAATGTGTTAAATCACAGTTCTTAACCAAACACATACTTGACTTGCTTTTGTGTATTGCTAAATTTTCTCATAGGTAGCGAAATATATGTCAATATCTTCGCGTGAGAGAAGAACTATATTTTGCTAATAAATTTACTATAAATGATATATCGTGTATTGTATGCTCATCAAGATAAGTGCTCATATTGCACTAAGATATGGTACTTCAGGACCAAATAGTTCTTCATCATTTTCTTGAGGTCTAAATGATCTTTATTCACATCTAATAATCTTACAACCATCGGATTGCTTAATGAATGTTATTTATCCATAATTGCAATATAATTTTCTTGATGCATAAAAATATCATTTTTAAATGTTCAATTTGCAATCCAATGCAAAACTTTGTTCTTCCAAGATCTTTCATCTCAAATTCTTCCTTTAAATAATTTATTCTTTTGGAAGCTCTTCAGGAATTCCAAAGATCGTCAACATAAACTGTAATTATAATAAAATCATTTCTATATCTTTTCATGAAAATACATGGACAGGTCATATCATTATTATATCCATGTTTCAATAAATATTCACTTAAACGATTATAGCATATGCGTCCATATTGCTTTAATCGATATAAAAATTTATTCAATTTAACTAAATAATGTTCTCGAGAACCTAAATTACATGCTTCCGACATCTTAAATCTTTCAGAGATTTTCATATAAATATCATTATCAAGCGAGCCATAGGCTGTAACAATATCCATTAGGTGCAAATTAAGTCCTTCGTGGACTGCCAGACTAATTATATATCAAAAAGTTGTTGCATCCACCACATATGAGTATATCTCAAAATTTCACCTTTCTCATTTTATTTTCTCATAAATATTTATTTATATCATACTAGTTTTATACCTTGAGGTACAAGGACTACAAGTCCAAAAACTTCTCATTTTTCAAGAGAGTTTACCTCTACCTCAATTGCACCTTTCTATTTTGGCCAATCATTTCTTTGTCGACATTATTTAATAGACTTCTAGTCATGATCCTCAATATTTATTATGTTTAGCGCTATATTATATACAAAAATATTATTGATATCAATTTTATCTCGGTTCCATCTTATTTCATTCATGATATAATTTATTGAGATCTCATTATTTTCATGAAATTTCAAATACCTGAGTTTCTACTGGAACTCCAATATTATTTATAATTTTATTTTCTTCTGGAGTTTTATCTGAAATTATCATATCCTCGACTTGACCATTTTCATTCTTTGCTCCTTTTCTTTTTCGGGGATTTTTATATTTTTAATCTTTGGAACCGATTGTTTGTCCACGCTTCATGCGTGTTATAATTAGTCTGTCCAACAGGGACACAGACTTTAATTGGAGCATTAGCAGCTGGTACATGTGATTTGGTCACTTTCTTTGAGTCTGTGAATGTGTCTGGCAATTGATTCACTAACATTTTCAAATGAATTATCTTTTGAACATTTAGTTCACATTCTTTAGTACGAGGATCAAAATAAGACAATAATAATTCATACTAATATATTTTTTTACACCTGATAGTTTTCTCCCCCTAAGGTTGAGAATTTTTTATTCATCTAAATCACAACCGGCAAAATTAGTCATTAATAAATCTCCCATCGATGGTTCTAGATACTATATTATATATGGAGATTCAAATTCAATATAAACTCTCAACTTTCTTTGATATCCCATTTTAGTGCGTTGTGGTGGAGCAATTATAACATATACCGCACATTCAAAAATTATTATATGGAAAATATTAGGTATGTGACCAAAAACTAATTATAAGGGGAAGCTTTATAATGGCTAGTTGGCATGATGCGAATTAGTTTTGTTGTATGTAAAATATCATATCTTTTTTTTATATACGAACATCTACAGGATGTTTAACATTAATTTTGATATTGTCTAGACGTATTTTCATAATTGGATTATGCTCTTTGATCAAATCTATTGACCAAGTAATTTCGCAAACGCCAGGTTGCGATTTGATAATAAACATACATGTGACCATCTTATTGATGCATCAATTAAAATTATAAAATATTCAAATGGTTCACATGTTGGATATATTGTTCCACAAATATCATATTGTATACGTTCTAGAAATAAAACCAACACACAAAAAATTCATCAGATTAAATAATCTTCTAGTTCTTTGATGAATGTTCATAATAATTATCTATTATTTTTCGCATCACTATTGATCCGGAATGGTCCAACCGGTCATGCCAAACTATAAACATATTCTTGTATGTAAACTTCTGGTTTACAATAACATGTGTTTCAATTGCACTAATATATGTGTAGTACAAGTCAGAGAAAAAACATATGCAATTTATTTTCAATATGCATTGTTTTTCGTATATTCAATATTTTTTCATTAGTTGTCTCAATATGATATCCATTTCAGCGGATATTCTTAAAACTTAACAAATTTATTTGAGACTTACAAGAATATAATACATCATCATCAATATAAATCTGTATTCCTCCATGTAACCACAAAATAGCTCTTCTGGAGTTTTCAATCAATTTTTTTTTGTTTTTTTTGTTTTATAAAAATAAATAAATATCATTTCAACAATAATCAATAATAAAAACAATAAATAACTAGTATTTAAAAAATTAAACATAAATAAGCAAATTTTATCTTACATTTACATTTTTTTATGCACTACAATCAATATAAATAATAAATAAGTATTAATTCATTTTTCAGAATAAAGAATGAACAACTATTCATTTTTTTTTTATCTTACAATTTTCTGTAACAACATAAAAGATAAAAATTAAAATTCCACCTTATAATGTAATACCTCTAATGAAATAGATAAGCTTCTTTAAGGCATTGTATTAATAGACACGAACAAGTTTCTTTTAGGGCATTGTATTAATAGAAAATTAAATGATTTATAAAAGTAAATCATCTCTTTTCAAATAATTTTGTATAAGTTTGATATACTGTTTTTTTTTTTTCAAACAGTGAGAGCTCAATTTTTCATAAATGTCACCTATTTTATATATCTATTTTTCATCATTCAAATAATGTCAAATCATTTGACTAAATTGAGTTTGTCCATAATAGTTCAATATAATGTTTTGACGTACTACAGGTACATTGGCGTACGACAGGTACATGACTAATAATAGCATAAATTTTCTTATTTGTTATTCTCTTCACTTTCTAATTATTTCTCCACTTCTAGTGGTAATTCTTTTTGTTCAATATAATGTTTTGACGTACTACAGGTACATTGGCGTACGACAGGTACATGACTAATAATAGCATAAATTTTCTTATTTGTTATTCTCTTCACTTTCTAATTATTTCTCCACTTCTAGTGGTAATTCTTTTTGTTCATTTATTTTTTCACTTCTAGTGGAATGATGCACTTTTTCTTCATTATCACGTCCATATCTAATAGTTTGTCCATCAAATTATTTTCCACTTCATGTGTAACTATTATTTTGTTCAACCAGAACAAGACATGTGGCTTCAATAATTTATTATAATTGAACGTCAGGTCAATTGATAAAATTGATGAAATAGGTTCAGGCCAATTTCATTAATATAATTTATATTCATATGGCTTCGGACCATTTCATTAACATAATATAATGTAAAAGATAATGTATAAACTCAAAATATTTCTTGAATCTTCTTTCAGAAGAGTACATCAAAAAATTCCACATCATATAAATCTTATTGAAATCTTCTTCAAGAAGATATATTGAAATATTCTCATATTAATTTTGTGAGCCACATAAATCTTCTGCAAGAAGATTAAATTATTAAAAAAAAATATGAACATCACATTAATTTTTGCACATTATTAAAAAAAATTCATTATCTTTCCACTTCAGGTGGAAAGATATGTTTTTGTAATAATCACCATGATAATAAACTCATTCTTGTACGTCCATGTCCACAAGTTTTTTTTTCAAATTTATTATTATATATTGCTACATTTACTTCAAGAAATGAAGCAGAACAAATTGAATTATTTTGTCCAACAACTCATTATAATCTCTTTAACCATAAAGAGATAATAAATCAACTTAGAATATCTTTTAACTTCTTCAAGAAGATTAAATTATTGAAAATATATATATATAAACATCATGATAAATTTGCTTATCATATAATTTTTCTTTATATCTTCTTCAGGAAGATCTTCTTAATATCTTTTGAAATCTTCTTCAAGTTGATAAAATGGCTACAATGGCTTCGGGCCAATTGCTCAGTGCATTTTATAAAATTGAGAATTTTTGTAATATCTCTTGAAATCCTCTTCAAGAAGATTCAATTATTGAAGAAAAAAAATATGAACCACTATACAATATTTATACATCATATAAATCTTCTTCAAGAAGATTTTCTTTTAAATCTTCTTCGGGAAGATTAAATTAAAAAATACATTTCATATAAAATTCTATGAATCATACTAAACATCTCAAAATAAATATAAATAAATTGATAACTTATTTCATTTAGCAATTACTAGGAAGTATTATTTATATAAATAAAATTGAAATAAAAGTTACTAAAATTACCTCGAATCTTCAACTAGTAGAGCTCTCGTGCTGATAACGTGTTATAAAATAAATGTGAACAAGCATAAAGAAGAATAAGCAAAATAAAGATGAAAAGATGACGATCTCTTTATTCATACATTTCTCATGTGTGTACAATACAAGATTACAAAGCCTCTATTTATAGGCTACAAATTGTAAATGAAAAATTTCATCTAAATAAATGGAGAAATAAATTCCAATAGTAGTGGCCATCAATTCCAATTGTAGTGTATAGAGTAGTGGGGATAGTGGGGAATGAATGTTGGGAGTTATGGACATCCACATTAATATTTTATTCATAACAATAATTAATTTATAGTCAACAGAGAACTATTACTACTTTGTCCTCAATTTTTGTGATTCTCGCTTTTCACCTGAAGTAAATATTCAATGTTTATTATTTTTCAATCACATCTTTATATAACGCATAAATAAAATATACATCCGGAAGTAAAATTATAGTTTCTTGATCAGAAACACTTGTAGACATGATTTAAATTATAAAATAGGCTAATTGACCTTGGCCATAATTTTAACCGGTTAGTAATGATGAGTATCTGGTTTAAATAAACAGTCTACCTAACTAGCAATGATTTTTAACTGTTAATTTAGCCTCCAGTGACATGTACGTGGTTTAAATTAAGGATTTTACTTTTCATAGCATTGTAGACATGTTAAAATATCATAGCCCCATTGATGATTGTTCAGAGGTAAATTTGCTCTGTGACTTGGATATGTAATTGTCCAAGTCAAATCTTTCCAGTAAAAAGACTAATAAAAAGAACAAAGTGACAAGTTATGCATAGTTTTCAGAAAAATTACTTGTACCTCATGTGAAAATATTTATACTTATTATAGAAGTTAAATAAATCTGATCTGAATTAAAAAGTATTTATATTTAGCATACAAAGTGTTTGTCAATTTTTTAAAAATTATCATAAACAAATTCAGTTAAATTTTGTTGAATAAGTAATAAAACAGCTTTTAAATTTTTGTAATCTAATAACATAAGGTACAAACACTTTTTATATCAAGTATATATTTTTTTTCTAGAGAGTAGTATGAAGTATGAACTGTGAGGTGCCGACAATGACAAAGAATGTGATAATTAAGGTGGACGATGATGACTCCTCTAATTTTCATATTTTAATGTGAAATGTCAGTATATGTCACACTCATTTATAAGTTTGATAAATCCTTTTCTATATCACATTTGCACTTGACAAAATAATTTACGATATTTAATTTAATCAGCATGAGATTCGGGTGTGTTAAGTGTGACTTGTATTTTACTTCAAGGATCATCTTATGTGGGTAATTTTTTTTAACAACAATTAAACTTTATATTGTAAAGTATCATTAATAAAAATTTATATCTGAATTCCTTCATTTTAGGACATCTTTACGGTACCATATATCATATTTATACCAAGTGATGAAATAACGGAAATATTTTTTTTATATATCTAACTACTCCAACATTTCAACAATAGAAATCTAAGCATTTAATTTAAAAAAAAGTAATAAATATATTGCACATGTAACTTCAGCATTGATCACGTCCATGCATTTACATTTGTATTTGTGTTTTTATTTGTCTGGACTGGATGAAAAAAATATTGTCGAAACTTTCAAACTCGATGACATATCACCAAACAATATTTTCTATGACAATATATATATATAATTCTGACTTCTTCACTTTTCATAATCTTATTCAATAAACATACATCCAATACATCCGCTAATTAAGATACATGATGTATTACTAGTATTGTGTTCATAAATTGCAACAAAAATATATTATAAGAGAAAAAAACCTCATACAAAATGATATATTTTTAATAAAAAGTTTAAACTAAATGACATCACACGTAAATAACATTCCTTAAATGACATATATTTTTTAACTTGTTGACATATTTTTGTAAAAAAAATCTCAAACAAAACGACATATTAAATGACAAATGACATTTCTTAAATGATAAAAAGAAATAGAAAGAAATGAAGAAATGACCAATCAATTCAAAATTTTCTTATACGAACATTTAAAAAATAGAAACTAATCAGGCCAATAAAAAATATGATACAATTTATATGTAGAGAATACATGTGACAAGTATGTGTCTAAATAAATTTAAACTTCTACACGTAAAATAACATAAAAGGTGTATAAAATCAGAATATTTGATTGGAGGGCTGATATTTAATCCAAAATTTCATCTTTTAATCAAAACTGTTGGCAGATCAGGACATCTATATGCTTTATATAACAATGGAGATGTAATTATTTTTAAGGGTTGGAATTTGTTGATGATTAGTAGATAAAGGTTTAATTTTTCAAATTTCAATATTTATAAAGGATTCTTATTCAGATTTGGGGTCCACAGTTTTTTCGCACGAAAGATGTTATCTTTTGCCACTGAATTAATCTGACAGTTTTTATAATCGTTATTTTATAATTTAAAATTCCGTTGTTACAACTTGAACTATATTTCGTGCAAAGTTAGTCTTAAAAATGGTTAAAAAAAATGCAACTCATATAATTTATCAAATGTTTTGAGATTTAATGGCTCATAATTAAACCTTTTAATGAATATAAATTGACACCTAAATTGTGTGAAATTGGACACGCGGAAAATCCACTAACAAACATGCGTGAACCTTTTAAATTATAAAAAAAATGCTTAATTTGAAAAATATTGTCAATAATTGCAAACCTACGTTTCTAGACCCAATATCTTTTTGGAGCAACGAAGAATTGAGGAAAGAAAGAAATTACTAATTGAGCATTCAAGTCTTGGATGAAATAGTTTCCTTTTGTCTGGTGACAATAACAAGCAATTAAATTACCTTTCTGGCTTTCTCCAACTCAAAAGGCAAACTTTGTCATCCCACATAAACCAAGCATCTCTAAATCACTTGCCAACGCACATTCTCACAATATTAAAGTTTAATATTATGAGGCGAATAATAGAATACTCCAGGGAACAAAATAGAATAAACCCATAAACCCCCAATGATGGGGAACAAGAGAATTTCAACATGGCATACAAAACAAAACCTCTATCCAACTATATACAAAATGTGAACCGGATAAGCATATAATTGGTGAACCAACCAGGTAAAGCCGGTAAACAAGACTTGCAAGTAAAATCAACACCAAACCCACATCTACTTCTCTACTCCCCCAATTAATCTTTTACTGTTAAGTCTGCTACTACTAAAACTAGAATACGATAATATCTGGCGAAAGTTGGATAAGGATAAAATTTTGACAGTGTTATTGCAGGGTTGCAATTGCAAAGCCCACACGGCTCTTTTTCTTTCACCCCTTCTTATTTTGCAAACTCTGCTGTGTCCAGATGAAAGACCCAATTATTTTTTTTTGGATAAATTGGCCTTTTGTGGACTCCTCCCTCTATAAAATTAATTCTTTCTCACATGCGCACTTTAAGGAGTTCAGGTTTCACGATCAGCCTTTCAAATCTTATAATGAAAAACATACCCCTAAACATTTCTATTTTTTTTCTATTAAATAAAGATGAGATCAAAATTTCCAACAATAAATATTAAACCAGTTACTAAATCGAATACTGGTTTTATTTTTTTATTAGAATAAAAAAATACACATAAAAAGATGCTCCATCGATAATTTTGAATAATAATTTACAACAGTGTTGATTATGAAATAATTAACTAGTTATTGCATCACGTCAATGGAATAAAATTAAACAATTATATTTGTTTTGTAAAAAAAAAATACACATACTAGTCATTCGTTAATTTTGTTAAGTAGTTAGTAAATGTCATATTCAATCTATGTTTCAAGTAAATTTTCACAATATAAAGCTCATATCAAGTACATTTATGCATAAAAATGTTAACTATCTATTGCAACACTGAATGAAAATATTACTAAAAAAATATACATACATAAATTGATACGCAAGTAGACACTTCAATTTTTGCAAGGGTCCACATCAATGCAAACAATTTCTCATGGATCATAAGCAAAAAGTGTTTCTTTAATTATAAATTCAAATCCCTGGTCCCAAGCGAGTGCGTATCCTCTGAGATATCTCAACATTTGCGTGACCAACGTGTCCATTGTCTATTCGGGGGGTGATGTAGGCGGCCGTATTATGTGTGCTTGGAGATTCGTGCAGAACCTATTTAAATGGTTGGGATTTTCCATAAAGTCACGCAAAGTTTGAGATATCTCAGAGGATACGAATTCGTCCCAAGCCAGGTCTTCTATAAATACCACAGCCCCTTCACAACCTTTTCACCATGTACAAATTCCTTCTCTGTTGCATTCCCTCTTCATTTGAAAAAGAAAACAAAAGCTCATCTTTCAACCTCTCTAATGGAGACGAAAAGCTGGATTCGTGGAAACCTTATCGGGTCAGGGTCCTTTGGCACCGTTAACCTTGCCAATGACAGGTCCAGTGGGCGGGTTTTTGCAGTTAAATCCGTTAACCCGAAATATTCTTCGCCTCTTTCAATTCTCTCTTTGGAAAATGAAATAGAAATTCTCAAGAAGGTTAATTCGCCTCATATTGTATCTTATATCGGTGATGATACAACAAAGGAGGTCAATTCGGTCACGTGCCGAAATCTTCACATGGAGTTTGTACCGGGTGGCACTGTCGGTGAGCTGGCAGCAAGGAGAGGAGGACTGGAAGAGAGAGAACTGCGAGGCTATGCTAGATGCTTGACACATGTCTTGCATTATTTGCATTCAGTTGCTGGCATAGTGCACTGTGACGTGAAGGGCCGGAATTTGCTTGTTGGGTCGGGTCCAGATGGTGCTAAGCTATCAGATTTTGGATCCGCCAAGCATCTTGCTGACATGGAGAAAGGAGTGAATTGGATTAGTGGTACCCCCAATTGGATGGCGCCAGAAGTGGCAAGAGGAGAGAGACCGAGCCCGGCCTCTGACGTATGGTCCCTCGGTTGTACAATTATCGAGATGGTCACTGGGTCCCATCCGTGGGCTGAGCTTGGAGTCGGCAGCACCGACGTGGCCGGATTATTAGTCCGAATCGGGTACAGTGGAATTTTACCGAAATACCCGGTTAAATTGTCCAACGATGGAAAAGATTTTCTTGACAAATGCTTGAAATTGAACCCAATTGAGCGGTCGGGTTGCGAGAAGTTGCTTCAACACCCATTCCTAGCTGACGTGGAAGAAGCTGATTCGACAGGCCCCTCCCCTCGAGGCGTCCTAGATTGGAACAACGAAGAATTCGGGGACGAAAGTGAAGAAAGTGATTTTGATTTTGATTTTGGTGATTTCGAAGAAGAGCTATTTGGCTTAGCAAGGGAGAGACTGAGAGCACTGTGTTCAGAGGAGGAAAGCTTGGAATGGGGCAGTGATGGATGGGAGACTGTCAGGTGGGGCCAGGATGGACAGGAAAGGACCGGTTCGGAATTTTCGGATTTTGAGAGGGGGCCAGTGGAAAGTGGGGAAATGGGTGGAGAAGGTGTCAGCGAAGCAAGTGGGAGTTGGGTGTGGGAGGAGAGAAGGGATTTCGGTTGCAGTAACTGTGACTGCGGCGGGTGTTTTTATTGTGACTGCTGCTGCAAGTGCAGTTGCAGTTGCAAGCGTGGTTTGGATCGTCAGCGTTCGGTTGGCCCAATTGGGGTCTGGGTTTGTTGGATGCGGTTATTGTTTTTTTATTGTTTAGTTAATTTATCGTTGGAATTTACGAGAATATTATTAATAATAAAATTATATTTGCAATTTAGTTATTCTCAACTTAAGTTGTCTGTGTCTACTGTCTACGCTTAATTTTCCATCAACAATTCAGCTATCCTTTATTTTAAATTCAATTATGCTCTTGGCACACGCATAGACACGCGGCGAATAAATTATTGACGTACGAGCCTTTTTCTGGCGAACTGTTCTTTGGTAGTTGGTACTGTTGATGCTTTGCTTTCCAAACAAGAATCTTGACAGGAAAAAAAAACAATAGCAGGTTGAAGCCTGAAGGAACATGCAATTTATAACAATTTAAATTATTTACAATGCTTAATTGCAAGCAAGAGATTATCAATTTCCTTTATGTATTTGAAATGGCTATTTAGATGAACAGATCATCCATATGATGATGCTTATCAGCTACCAGCACTTCTGGACTATCTTTTTTTTTTTCCAATTAATTTTACTAGATAGAACAAACATTAAACCGAATTCCTTATAAAGTAGACAGCAACGTATCATACCAGAAGTAAGAAGAAAAAAAAAATAAAAACATGAAATGCTTCCCGCTGAAAGCAAAACAGAAAACAAAATCTTACAGAAGTGGCCCATTTGAACAAGCAGAAAAGTAATGATAACAAAAGAACAGGCACGACCAATCCTATTAATTTCTCCTAATTTAGCCCAATACTTCTTTTGATAGTATAGGCCTTAATATTTAACAATTTATTTCCTCACGCTTGTCCAGCCCATGGGGTGTTTTTCTTTTATCGATGCGCGTAGGATGCCGTATTTCATAAAAGATCATCCGTGGCCCGTGGGGAGTTGGGCAGTTTAAGAAACATCAAATCAAATTCGGTCTCCTGTCTGTCGTTCCATCTGTATCAATTTCTCTTAGTATCTGATAGAGGTGTCAATGGGTACGGTACGGGTCGGGTGGAAACATTTTCATACTCATACTCATTAAAATTGATCTTACCCATACCCTATCCATACCCATTAAAAATTGATTTTACCCTACCCTACCCTTACCCGTTAATATTATCGGGTAACGAAACGGTAGCGGGTAAATAACGGATAATACTAGTATAATAATTAGTTTTATTATATTTACAAATTAAACATCAAAAACTCATTCATTTTAATACATATATAATTGCATTTCTAATAAAAAATAAAATAAATGTGCAATCAATTCCAACTAAATTATTTTTTATAAAAAAAAAAATTTAAAAACACAAATATATATTTAAGTGGGTTGGAAATTGAATTAAATATACATTTAAGTGGGTTGAAAATTGAATTGAATATATATTTGAATTTTATAATTACCCTATAGGGTAACGGGTACGAAATAGTCATTACCATACCCTTACCCATTTATTTAACGAAAAAAATTCTTACCCATATCCATACCCAATAAGCTAACGAAAAAAAAACCTTACCCATACCCGTCTTATCGAATACGATACGGGTCGGGTAAACAGCTAAAAAGGTACCATTGACACCCCTAGTATCTGAGAACAATGTAAAACGCAAAACCTCCCCCTCAAACAAACACCTAATTTAGACCCCAAGTTTTAACCAATTGTTAACTCTCTCTTAGTGGCATGACCAATTAATGGCTAATTAATTATCAACAAAATAATTTGTTCAAACTTAGTATATGAACTTTTTTGTTAACAAATTAATAACTATTAGGGACCCTAACCACAAATTTGTGTCTAAAAGTGTTGTGTTCCATAAAATAAAAAAATAGAAAAATAATAACCACAGTGTCACGAACATTATTTACGAGGATAACACATCACTATGATATCAATGATACAGGTCAAAACAACTTGGAAAATGCAACTTGAAAAAAAAAAAAAAAAAAAAAAGCTTGCAGTTAATGCTAATCAAGAGCTTAAAAATGTACATGACTCAACTAATGCTGACATGGAGCATCTTATTAATCCTGAGTAAGGTTTTTTCTGTCATCATTGTGTCTGTTTATTTTGATTTTTTGCATTTCATATCCTCAAACAACTTTCTTTATTTTCTATAACAAAATATTTGAATACTGAAAGTTATATTCCTTATCTGTGGTCTACGAAAGCTAATTTGAATTCTAAAACTAATTCACCTTCTCTTTCAGCAGGTGCTAATCAAACTGATCCACATCTTTATTAAAGTACTCATTTTGGCAACAAGTTTTTGGCAGAACAATATAACTTGGTATTGTTCTGATCAAAAATATCGCGCACGCGCACACACATATATATAGGAGATGGCTAAAATGAGCTATGGAGTAAAACAAGTTGGTGCTTCATGGTACTATATTTTCATTTTGAAAATTCAAACAACCGATTCGAACCGCTCAACACGTTCTCCATATTGAAATGTGCTTGGAGACCAAATTTTACATTTTTTGAAATTTTTTTACTATTTATTAAGCCACTTTGAAAATTGTTGATCCGATGGTCCAAGAATTTTTACTTTTTTATTGTTCACAGCAAAACAACGATTTTCAAAATTACTTAATAAATAGTAAAAAAATTTCAAAAAAATATAAAATTTAGTCTCCAAGCACTTTTCAATATGGAGAACGTATTGAGTGGTTCGAATCAGTTGTTTGAATTTTTAAAATGAAAATATAGTGCCATGGAGCACCAACTTGTTTTACTCCATAGGTCACCCAAGTCAATCCCTATATATATTAAAATTATATTATTAACTGAACTTGGTATTGCCTAATATAAGGATATGGATATGGATCAGTAACGTCAGAACTTGGTATGAGTTTGATTAGCATCTGCCAAAAAATAATTAAACTTGGTATTGGCTAATATAATTTTAATCTATATGTGCATTATCAGTAACTTTAGGTCATAACAATATTGGAAGTGACGAAACACTATTACTTTCGTTATGGATATCATAAGAAGTCCCATACTCTGGATTTAGTTAGTTAGGTGTTTTGGATAGCTAGTTAACAAACTATGCATTAATTTTGCCAGTTGCTTTACTTGCATCTACCATTGGCATTTCTTGTAAGTTAATGGACAAATCACTTGGGATCTAATATACTATATATGAAGCATTAATAAGTCTCCACCTTGATGCACACAATTAGCATGTGATGATGCACCCTTTGTTTATCTTACAAACATTCATTATGAGATCAGGTCCTTTTCAGATCATATACCTGGACTCAAGGCTTGGATGGGTTTAATGAGATGACCTGATTGTGGTTCGTCAAATATGTTGTGATCTGCTAATTAAAGGAGCCTTTTCTTGTTCACTAGACTCGGCATTTCTCGGTATTTTATTTTTCCCAGCAGAGTTTTCTCTAGAATTTTCTTTGGTGCTGAACCATGGTAGTTAGGTAGACAAAGTATTCTATTGTCTGAGCATTTGGGACGATGCCATTTCCCTTCGGTAATGTGCCTCATTGAATATAACAAAATAGGAAAAGTCTAAACAGGCATTTTCGAGTCCAACTGGTGAACTTGAGAAATAAACACAATTGGGAAAAATGAAATTTTGAATGGGATTCATGAGCGAGAATTTGAACACTCAATATTATAGGTTCCTGGAAAGGGGAGATACCACAATTGGCTAGAAATATGTTCTAAAATTATTATACCAAAAAATTGAGAGTTCGATTTTCCCTCACAAATCTTGATAGCTACTATCAAGTTTTCAAAAAAAAAAAAAAAAATTATATGTTCCTGGACAGCTGTGAACAGTTAATCAGATCTCAACCATAGTTGCAATTGTCACACTCAAAGCAAAACATCATGATCCTATTAATATTTTTTGCTATACAAAATTTGGGTAATATTGTGTCAACTTGTGGTTGACTGCACATTCTACTTGCAAAGTGCATTGTAGTTTTGTACAGATGGCATTTGTCGCATGCAATGATAAAATCATTTTGCATTGGTCCATTTCTATAGGAGTCTCTAGATTATTTTTGGTCCAAGGAAGAATCTGAAAAAAATGCTTTTGGTGAAGAATATCAATAACAGTATTGTACAGTGCACATGCACTGTACAATAGCCAATAGCCATTGCCGAATAATGCTGCTTTTCTCTCAAAAAAAAAGAATAATGCTGCTTGAGACACTTCCCATGTTGCCTTTATTTGTCCTGTTAATGATTGTAGAAGCATTGGTGCTACTTTTTAGAGAGTTTGCAATTACCTAAATGCTGTCCTTCCCTCGAGATAGTTTTACCAAGGATGGTATATTCTTTTCTACTTTGGTTTTATGTTGCTTTCCTCAGGATTACTACCAGCAAGAAATTGTGGTAATTTTGGCTAATCTCTACCTGTCAGTAGCATAATTATGAACATCAGGATTAGTGTCTATTTTACTTGTATTAATTAGTTGGTTAATTTGTTACATGAAAGCACATATGTACTGTTATTGATAGGCAAAATGATTATTGATTCTCTAGGGAGTTCAAACATAAGCCTTCTTTTAGCGATGTTACTAATTGTATATATGAATATTAAAACCTATAAAACTTTTGAATGAATCTTGTTACAACATGACTACTTCCCTACCAATGAATTGGTGCTGTCACCGTCGTATTTTGATTCAACTTTGATACAATTACTTAGGACTCCCACCAAAGTTTTTTCTTGAAATTTATGGATTGCATCTTAGGTAGCATTTATAATACACTTGGCTGAGATTTGTCTTGCTGTTAAGCTGTCCCAAAACCTATCACTTACACAGTACAAATCCTCCAACAGGTTGAATCGAAAATTATAATTCCCCAATTGTTTTTGTTTCTCGTTTTGGGATTTCGTTGGATTTGATTTTTGTGCAAAGAATTTAGTTAGGCAGTTTTTGTTTTATGTTCAATGAATTGGGCTACTGACGGGAAACGGCAGTCTAATATGGTCTAACAAGAAAGGCTTTGCTTCCAGAGTGCTAGAACAGGGAATTTTTTTTTATAAACCATAAATAAAAAATAAAAAAAATTAACAAACCAACTTAATAATTTCAATTTTTACAAAAATCATAAGTATCAAAATACTAAATCGATCTGGAATTTTTTTGGCTGTGCCGAGACGGATACTCGGCCAAGTTTCCGAGAAAGGGAATTTGGCACAGAGGATGAAAATTACTAAAATCCAACTTGGCCTAGGATCCATCTCGGGCACAGCAAATAAAAAAGAATTTTACCCACTACACATCTTAATCGAAAAATTGTGAAACTGTCCCACGCAACAAGCATCGGGTACCAATAAACAATAAACCTGAACTAAAACACACAACGCACTCAAAATGACTTTTGAAATTAAACTATATAATTGAAGAAACAAAGATTTAAAATTTGGTTTAATAACAAAAAGAACATTAACACACAATTAGAAAAAAAAAGAAAAGCTTCTAGTCGATCAATTGTGACATTATTCACCAATTTCTATTACATGAAAGTGTATTCTTTAACAAAATGTTTTATCGAACTGTCCCACTTAGCAGATACATGAAACCACTGAGAAAAAGAGACTCCAAACAATGCATGATTACCATCCTTCAACAAAGGATCCAATAACCTAAAGCTACTTCAAGTACCTACAATATATTGCAAACAACATTATTGTTTAGGTCACTCAAATTAGTAATGCAGTAAAATGAGATAGAACATAAGTTTTGATGTAACCAACTAGTACAAACTTAATAGTCATAATAACCGACTTCATCTCAGATGAAATTTTAAGTCAACTATGAAACACTTATATAAAATAGTGCTCAAAGAACTTAAATGTTCCAAAATGCTAAGATCAAGCCTCGTTCGGTGTAAATGAATAAACTGGGCAAGGGCTATGTATCTTTAAAATGGAATATAAATAAAATCAGTTTCTAACAATTAATAAGCATCAGGTGTAAATGAAGGCCCAATATTATTTTTGTATCTACAAGCAAAAATGGATGTAATTAAGGGAATGAAACAAAGATGTATTTTGAGAAAAAGGGCACAGGTATATTCATTCTACATCATTTCAAAACAAGTTAATCTATGTAAACAACACACTTAGGGGAGTTGGGGAAAAAGAAGACATATATTATATGTTGGCACCTCAATGAAAAGCTTTGCACAAAATGAAGTGAGACTATCCATCACCCATCTTTTCCGTTCCTTCCTAACATTGCTCAAATTATTTTTCTTGATCAATATGATAATTAACTATATCAACCAAAAAAAGATTTGCCAGAGTTGATTGAATACTTCCATCGATAAAATAAGTTAAAATTACCAACAGAAGGTTCCCTACATGTTACAGCTAATTGAAACTCAATTGGAAAAGCATAATCATTTATAGCTCATGTAATAAACCAACTATTAGCAGATATCCTCATGCTTTATTCTAAAGAACCGAAATTAGCTGAAATATCTGATAGAAAACCTACATTATTATTCAAAGAAAAGGGAATCCAGTCAAATTTGCCATCAGCTCGTTGCATCAACCATCTTTCCCATTTCTGCCTATCAAATCTCAACAAGTTCCAATGTTCTCTTATCAACTTCCATTACCACATGTTTTTAATTTATGACCAAAAGGATCTAAGAACAAGAAAATTTTATGAACTATGCCAAACCTTTCTAAGGTCCTATCTTTTCCTGAGTTTTGCCCATGTTATATTTACTATAATCTAAATCACTAGTGATATGTATACAAACTGACTATGTGTGTAAATATCACTTTCAAGGAGTCTGGCTACTTAAACAACAGTTTGAGCCTTAGTGACACTGACTCCAAAATCCATCAAATAGGCTTCAAACAATCAACCGTTCAAACCTATCTACCTTATGAGTGATGCATTTACATACTAAGTTTATAAATTTTCAAATTCATTTCGGTTTTGTGTGATTGCATTTTGGTCACTCAATTTGATTCATGTGTCTACTTTGGTCCTTCAGAGTTAAAGACCCGATTGTGTAGACCTCTTATCTCCTTTAAACATATTTTGAAAAAAAAGATGCTAACATACTGCGAGACAGTTCATGTTAGCGATCGGGACAAGTGCGACGAAAGGTACCCTGAGATAGCTCGCAGCAAGCTCTCACTGCTGCCGACACGTGAGATGTGAGCCGTGGGATTGCCGCCCCTTGCATGGGGATCAGTGACTGCAAACATCCCAAAGCACCCAATGGCCTAAGAACAAAAAAATAAAGTGACTATGAGTTCAGTTATCTATAAAAACTAATAACAGATTTAAATTGTCAAAGCAGTGCACACCATATTATAGCAAAATAGATGACAGATTCGACACCAGTGTTTCTGGTATTTCCAGAGTAGTTTGTTAAGCAAGCTTCAGATACTAAGAGCTCAGAACATGAATAAAAAATAATAACAAGACAATATTCTTCAATTAAGAGAATTTTCACGTCCACTCAAGCATGAAATTATCACATACAGTCTTCCTATCTAAATTATCCTTTCCTGAACATTATTTAGTACTTTAAATGATCAGATTGCAGTTCTTTCTCTCACATTGAAGCAGAGATAAACAATAGACTGCTACCAGATGATTTCCTTTAAGGCCATTACTGGATTCATATGAAGTATAAGTGATCCGACCTTGATGGGGAGGAGAAGGAAGGCGCACGGCGTGGGAGGCGAGGAGCAGAAAGGGGCGGCGACGGGTGGCGAAAAGCTGATGAAGAGGAAGGAGAAGAGCGGACCGATCTGGTGGTGGTGGCAACAGATCGCGATATCGAGCCGCGCCAAGCCATAGATGGAAAAGAGGTGGTAGATTGGGAGAAGTAAAACACTGACGGCGCTGTAGGGTGGAGGGGTTTAGGAGGAAACCAGAACGAATTCTCATCCTCTGAGATTATCTCATATGTTATGTGACTTTTGGAAAATTTCAACCGTTAAAATACGTTCTGCACGAATCTCAATGCATAGGTAATACTGCCCCTGCGCTATCCCCGATTAGGCATCGGACACGTCGGTCACGCAAAATATGAGATTTCTCAGAGGATACGCACTCGACCAGAACAGTGTACAGTCGAAAGAGAATACCTATGGGGGCCTAATAGACTGATATGGCAAATAGTCTCGACCCAGGCCCAAATATCATCTGATTTCGGCCCACAAAATGATGACATCGTACTATTTCAATCTGCACACTCAGTGTTGGTTGATTGTTTCAGCTCTGGATTGTGATGGAAGCGTATGATGTGATCATTACAACTGGACCGTCTGTAACCGAGTGAATAAAAAATTCAGACTATCTTGTGAATATTTTTCTTTCATCCTTACTGAACCAACATTTCTGTTTCTGTTTCCTTGATCTGGAAAATTATAGCGCTTTCAACATCTTTGAATCTTATTAGTCAAAACTGAAGCCCTATACTTTCATAGAGCACTTTAATATTATAACATCGTATATACCAAAGTATCCTTTAGGATCGACTGTTCCTAAAACTGCCAATAAATCATGCTTACAAAGATAGGTTTTATTTTACAACTTCACAAGCAAAGATCAAAGGAGAGTAAAAAGATTATTAAATAAATTTCATCCAAAGAAAAAGAAAAGGAAAAAGAAAAAGAAAAAGAAAAAGAAAGCTAGGGTTAGGTTGTTGCCGTTTTGAGAGTCAGAGGTACCACTCTCCGCCCCGCCCCGCCGCCTCGCTGCCCCTCACTCTGTTTACTAAGCAGAGGAGGTTCTCTTTTCAAACTAAGCCAACAAGCTGACAAGATTCTCCTTTCGAGGCGACACTTTATCAACTACTACCACCTTATTTCCATTGAGCCGACACTTCCACTTCAGATTTAGTCGCGGCTCATTCACTCCACCTTGTTTTACTCTGTCGTCCTCGTCATGATCCGTCGGCAATGATATGGATTTCTCGTCTCCGCTTCCTCCGACCTCGGATTGCGCTCAAGACCACCTTCCCGTGCTTCGTGATAGCACTTGGTAGCATCGATCTCCTTCTTGTCTCTTCCCTTTATCTATTATAATTATATATGTGAATAAGGTACATGCTTTATGGTTGTTGCCGGTGATGAGATTGCAAAGAGTTGTCTCCTTCCTCCTCTCTTTCTTTTTTTCTTCTTTTCTTCTTCTTTCTCCATTCTGAGTGGTGACTGTCACGGTTCGGTTGATTCAGTTCCTAGTTCGATTTGATTCAGTGTCTTTTCAGCTGAGTGGTGACTGTCTTGGTCTAGTTTGATTCAGTGCCCTCTCCTTCCTCCTCTCTGAGTGATGACTGTCTTAGTCCGATTTGATTCAGTACCTCTCGGCTGCACATTCCTTTGGGCGACGTCGATTTTGGAAAGAAGAAGACGTTTCGTCTTTAAGGAAGGGTTACATATCACATGCAACTCAAAATTACTGCTGTGTCTACATTTTCAAAAAAGAAAATCGTAAGGCCCACCTACTTGCTAATCGGGCGCGAATAGATCAATCAAATAGCAAATTAGATGATTTTACAAGTAGCTCAATGTATAGGTTTCATGCTTATTAATTTAAACAAAAAAACTTATACAATAGCTACCTTGTAAATTATTAGATCAATACAATTGCCTACGGTTTTCAACCAAAAAAAAAAAAGATTATTAAATCCATGCCATACGTGGGTAGCCAAAGATAATTTTTGTAATTTGCTAATGCAACCTCATTTCACAGTCGCAAACTACCCTGAATTAATTCTACCAGTTCAATAACAATATTTTCTAGGCAATGTGGCCTTCGTTTGTATTGTGCAAGACCATAGTAATACCAAGAAAATTCTGTTGTTAGTAGGCCAGAACTAATGTCACTTGGGAAACAAAAGAAACAGTAGCAGCAGCAAATTTAATTAACCTTAAAAGAATGCAGTAAGGAAATAGAAATCCAACAATCCGAAGAGGCATTCAACACCAGTACGCACGCAAGTACAATGCCAGAATTTAAATCAGGAATTATCAGCAATTCTCATTCTCAATAAAAGTAAATATAAAAATAAAAGATGACACCATATTTGAGCTTAAGACCAGACACAATCAGAGAAAAAAATATCGGACAAATTATAACATAATTCCACCAGTAGTATTTAAATCGGAAAATAATACCTTCAACGAAATGTTTCATCAAACTGTCATAGAAAACAGACGCAAAGAGTCACTGAAGAAAAAAAAAGATACTCCAAAGTAGGACTGCTCACGAACTTGAGACTACTCATGAATCGAGTTGACTTCAAATGGTTAATCCAGTTATGTATCAAAAACTCCAATTTGAAATCAACTTATGAGCAACTCGAATCGACTCGTGACTCATAATGTAATACATAATGAGACAATCTAATTTACTTGTACCAAAAGAAATACTACATAGTATATTAAAATAATATATAATTAAAGATAGTACATAATGAGACAATGACCAATACTTAATTAAAAATTACAAAAATATTAAAATAATACATAATTAAAAATTATCAAACAGATAAGATTTAATTGATTGCGAAGCGATGATTTTTTTTAGTTTCAAGCAATAATACAATCTAGATTGTGAGAAACATGTATAAGATTTGGAAACACAAAAATTAGATATATATATATATTAGTATTTGATGTGAGTCCAACCGAGTTGAGAGTAACTTGGATTCGACTCATAAATCAACTGAGTCAATTTTGACTCAAATCAGTTTCAACTCGAGTTATTAACGAATTAAATCCGAATTGATTTTGAACTGAATTTCGAGTCGTGAGCTTTTTGTGCACCCATACTCCAAAGCAGCATAAAAGTAACCACCCATTACAACAAATAGGATCCTATAAACCTAAAGCTGCTACAAAAGGCCAAGTCTCGATGCAATTAACTTGACAATCTCCAAATCAAAATATGCAACTCCTAGCAGACCAAGTCCACCAGATTGACCAAAAAAATGATAAACTAGCATTGTGTTTAGGTCACTCGGTAAGTTTAAAAGATTCAAGGATAACAAAAATATTCACCCATTGACCAATCTAGTAAAAAAAACTAGAACATGAAATTCTTTAATTGATAAATCAAACAAATTAGTTTCGAAACCTCCATTTTGGCCCAATATTATTTCACGTCTACAAAATCACCCTTTCTTTTGGATAAACTGCAGATCACCTCGACCAGTTTGGTAGTTTTCTACCAAGATGCTTTCTTTACACCCATCAAGGAACCTTCAGATGCTAGTGTACGGAAAACAATACGAGAAGTGCGAAACAGCCTGTACACAGAGCGAGGCCGACCCGAATATATACACCGGTTCCTGACCCGAGAAAAGGCACTGTTTCGTGGCAGCTTGGACAGCTTATCTCGATGTTTGTCCCGCAAATCAGATGGAAGAGTGGGATCTTGACAAAGGGCTTTGTACAGCTTTCGTCTCAACTCATATTTGGCTGCAAGCAATCTACGTTTGTAGTCTCCTATATTTCGCTTGTCTGCCACTGTAGTTAGTTGCCGCGTCATCACTTTGCAAGAAGCTACTAATCAAGGAAATAAAAAGAAAATTAACTAACACAGAAATTGTCAAGTACAGAAAGGGACAAAAGGAATGATAGAACTGTGGCAATGCATTTGCTAAGATTTTGAAAGTTATTCGATATAGCAAACTTATGGCTTATAAATAAGTTTATTCAAACCTTAGTATGAACTTGCATTTTTTATGTACTTTCTTATGTATGATCACAGAATAGATTAAATGTATTCACAAACTCAAATTGAGTAATTAGATTTATGGTTGTTAGAACCATCTACATATTTTATAGGCCATGAATATCAAAATATCAAAATATCAAAATACAAAAACTTATGTCCAGAAACTGCTTGGTAAATAACACATGATGCATGAGATTCAAATTTCTGTTATGATCCCCCAGAGTTAAATATTATACTCCCTAATGTAATCTATGGTTGGACTTCCAAACTTCAAGCACCAACAAGAACCATACAATAACAAACCACATATGGAAGTCTCATTATATGTATATTGTAATAAAAGACAGAAAATTACACAAATGGTCCTCAAAGTGTCACTCATATCTGATTTTGATCCTTAAAGTTTCAAAAGCATCATTTGGTCCTTAGCTTTCTTACTTGTACCCCATTGGTCCTATAGCTAATATCCATTAAAAACATTAGTATTTTAATCCATTTGGCATTGCAAATAACACTGATAATGTCACAGCCTCACCAAAGTAATACATATGTCATGGATTCTAATATCATTTATCCAAGACATCGCAAACCAATTCAATAAATGCTAACATCGAGGCTCATGTCATCATAAATTAATTTATCATGACATGGATTCTAATGTGAATTTTATTCTAATTTTTGGATCAGTGATAATTATAGAATTTTTGATACAAACTAAAAACTTGAAGGACCAGAATGAGACTTCTATCAGAGATCAAAATGGTATTTGAATGACACTTTAAGGACCATCTGTGTAATTTATACTAAAAGATGCCAACATACTGTAAGACGGATCATGTTACATATAAGGATGTTGATGAAAGGTACCTTGAGATAGCTGGCGACATGCTGTCACTGCCAGTGGCATGTGTGATGTCAGCTGTGGGATCGCCACCCCCTGTCTAGTAACCAAGGACTGTAGACCTCCTAATGGACTCAATGGCCTATAAGCAAAGATAGAAAGGAATGTTATAAATTCATTTTATCCCAACTATCTCATGGCCTATCTAAAAGCACAGACCAAGCAAATGTGATTGAAACATACAAAAATTGTGCAAAAGCCTCTGTATTCTTTGTAACTGCAAGCACACTCGTGCATTGTTGGAGAAAATACTAAGCTTGCACTAGTGAAACACATAACAATTAAAGAGGACCAATGTGTTGTTGGAATGAATGCTGCTCAATAGTAAACCTTTTGCACAATGACTACTTAGATTAAAAAACACATGATTAACCATAAAATAGCAATTAAGTACAAAAGTAAACACGCTATTTGTTAAATATTTGTTTTACGTTCCCCCTTTTCTTTTTACATCATTTGTTAATCCATGAGCATCTGTATACACAAACCAAAATAACAGATTCAAATTGTCAAAGCAGCGCACACCCTATTTAAGCAAAACAGATGATAGATTCAACACATGAGTTTCTAGTATTACCAGAGCAGTTTGTCAAGGAAGCTACAGAGAAAGAACTCAGAACATGAATATAAAACAAAAGCCTACAAGATAATATCCTTTAATTAAGATAATTTATCACGTGTCCACTCAAGCAATGTAAATGATCACACAATCCTCCTATCTGAATTTCTATATCACAAAAGACTGCTACCGATTTCTTTCCTTAAAGGACAACTACTGCATTCACATGAAGTGTTAAGTGATCCGACCTGGATAGGGTGGAGAAGGAAGGCGTACGACATGGGAGGCGAGAAGCAGAGACCGGCGGCGACGGGTGCCGAAAGGTGGATGAAGAGGAAGGAGAAGTGCGGACCGATCTGACGGTGGTGGCAATAGATCGCGAGATCGAGCCGCGCCAAGCCATAGATGGAGAAGAGTGCTAGATTGGGAGAGGGAAAAACTAACGGCGTGGTAGCTTCGAGGGGTTTAGGAGGAGGCCAGTACAGTGTACAGTCGAAAGAGAATTTACCTGGGCCTGGGGCCTAAATATGGAAATACAAAATAGTCTAGATCAGGCCCAAATTGAAACTTAATTAAGGGATGTATCAGAGGAAAGGCCCAAAATAAACTAAACTGAGGTACGAAGTTGAAACCTATCCAATCAAATGGCCAGAAAATATCAGAAGGTGCACACAAATTGAACATACAAGATTTAAAATTAGTTAGTTTGAGACTTTTAATTGTCGTCGTCATCTTGTGTCAAATCTAACAAGTCTACGAACTTATTGAACATGAGAAAAAGAAACAATCTAGTCCATATAAATCCTAAAAAATACTTCACCCAAAAATCTCCAATTAAAGATATTACTGATGACTATCTTGTTATACTAAATGCACCGCTAATTGCTTAAAAACTGAAAATAAATACGATTGAAAATAAATAGATGAGTTTAGAGAAATTTGATACTCGGGATGTTAACGGAGTTCGGCAAAACAAAGGCCTACGTCTCTAGAGCTTCCCAATCTCT
The DNA here is from genome assembly GCA_033356055.1 of Carex pumila. Lineage (NCBI taxonomy): Eukaryota > Viridiplantae > Streptophyta > Magnoliopsida > Poales > Cyperaceae > Carex > Carex pumila. The sequence continues at coordinate 342,354 of JARJHM010000033.1, forward strand.
TCTAGGTATGCTTTTTTATTACCCAATACAAATAAATTACAATTTGTGAACCGTTGAGCCCTTACAATCCAAGCGGGAAGTCAATCAACCAACTAGAGAAGAGAACAAGGTCTCAAAGTTTAGAATCTCAAGAGAAACACGTAATATATCACTCTAACATAATCTAACTCAAGATTAGTGAAGTGAGTTTGAGGAATTTTGAAGTTTTAAGCTCTCACAATAATGGAGTGACTAAAGCTCTCAGAAAATTGTGTTTTAAAAGATTAGGGTCGACTAAAATGCTTTGGGAAAAAAACCCAAAACTCTATTTATAGGACAGCTAAAAAATGAGTTGTTTTGACTTAAAACAGTACCAACGTTTTAGTTCAAAATGCGATTTAGAGTTTCAATTTTCTGACAGCTCAATAAAACATTACCAACGATTGTAAAACGTTACGTAACGATTTGCACTGTAAAACTTGATCAAAACCAGGAATTTCTAAAAGTTGAATTTAATTAAAACGTTACAACTTTTGTCAAACGTTATAATACTGATTTAATTAAATCGTTGTAATGATTGACAAACGTAACCAACATTTGTGATTAAATTCTAAGTTTGATCAAGCTGTACTTCAGCATTTCTGACATGTTGAAATCGTTATAATATTTTACAAATATTACCAACGTTTGTTCTCTATTGAAACAACATCAAACAGACTTTACCAAAATTTATAATTTTACAATTTAAATCCTTGATAGTCTTTATGATTTCTTCAGTTCAAGTACTATATATTACAATTTCAATTGATTTGAACCTACATATCTTTCAAGTAGAAAAAAATAATAAAATTTAATAATTATATGTTTTTACAAATTAATAAATAAACAAAAAAAATTATTAATAGAACAACATATCTATTTATTATGTCCCGAAGGATAGAAGCAACTAAGTAAAATATTATTCTTCCGCTAGTAAAAATTACATGCACGAACTTTTTGATTGCACACAACAACAATCTGTCTCATTGTCATTGAAGTTTCGATTTTTTAATTAGTAAAGTAATGCCATTGACAATAATGCAAACTAGGTGGCGTATTTAACCAAGTGATTTATTAATATTTTTTTGGGGACATATCGATCTTCGAGTTTTGAGCTCAAACATAAGACAAGAGAATAGATGTAGAATTGAATATATGGCTTCAAAGATCAAGGGAATGAGACAGATAGGAATGGACACGATAGCAATTTCCTTTGTTCTTACGCTTCAATAATCTAAACACTTACCTAGAAAAGTGCACCGATTGATAAAAATAAAATGTACGAGAAAGATATATATGTGATGCTTAATTTATGTTTACTAGTCATCGAAGTTTTAAGTGAAATTCAATTTCTTATAAAGACTATTTGTGTCAGGATTTCAAAATAATACAACAAAAATGTTCACATATACAAGTGACTTATTTGTTGGTGTATAAATACTTAAAAATCGTAAAATATTGACACAAGTGGCTTATTTTTTTGTTACATAGGATATTACTATAGAAATAATTATAACAACAATAATAATAATTATTATTATTGCAGTAATAAAATAACGATACTAATTATTTTTATAATGTTATTATTGTTTTTGTTAGAATTACTTATTTATTTTTAATTATATTTTTGTATTTTCCATCCTTTAACACCTAAGAATAAAATACATTAATCTAGTGTGAATCTCTCCGAAACAGTCCAACTGCAGAGATCAATCCTTGCTTTCAGCCACAAAGAGCAACTATGGACAAAATATATATAATTTGTCAATGCGGACAACCGTTATAAATTATTTGGTATATAGATTTCTTAAATAGAAAATTGACTCGGTTCTAATTAGTTCTAGGTTCAAATTATAGATAGATTGTGTAAGATATGGATACTTGGATATAATAATTATACAATTAAACATAAAGACAGTGATATTTTTTTCTGGATATCATTAGTCTATATATAAATATAATCCAAAATAATTCCATGTAATTAAGGACGTACAAATAGACAAATAGTATGTGGTACATGATTTTAGCTGATTTAAAGGCGAGTTGAGGCAGTTGAAGAGACGCAAGCATGCACTATATACCTCACAACTTTTTCGTTTGAAATTAAAATGAGTACATAGGATTTCGCTACAGTGCTACAACTTAATATTTGAGTTTTCAAAATTCTAACGGTCGATCCGAATCATACATCTTGTTCTCTATATTAATATGTGTTAGGAGACCAAATTTTACATTTTTTTGGAATTTTTTTTTTAGATATATTGAAAATCGTTGTTTTTCAGACAAATATGGATCATAAAAAACAACGATATTCAATAAATCTAAAAAAATAGTAATTTTTTTTCAAAAAAATGTAAAATTTGATCTCCAAACACATATTAATATGGAGAACAAGATGAACGGTTCAGATCGACTGTTAGGATTTTGAAAACTCAAATATTGAGTTGTAGCACCGTAGCCCTCTATGCAACCCATAGCATCGTAGCCAAATCCGAGTATATATATATTCTATGTGCGTAGGGCTGTCAAAAAAGCCCGCGGCTCGCTTGTGACTCGCCTCTAGCTCGCTTGGTAGTTGACCGAGTTGTTAACGAGTCAGCTCGGTCTAGGCTCAGGTCAAAATAAATGAGCTGAGTCAGGGGTCAGCTCGGACCGGGCCAGCTCGGCTTGTTAAGCTACAGTTGATTTAGGGTTTAGTCCCGTACAATTTTAAGTCCAGTCTCATTTTTAAAGGCGCAATTATGCAAAATTGATATATTTTTGGTCTGAGAAGAAAGGATATGGACTTCAGTTGCTTGAAGATGTGCATACTGGACAATTTCTTAAATTTTTTGAATGAGCTTTCTTATTTTTATATTTTTGAATTTGTATAATAGCAGTTCAATAAAGTCCAACGAGCCAGCTCGAGTTGGCTTGTCACAAGCGAGCTAGGAGTTTTTGGCTTGGGTGACCTAGGTCTAGCTCACTCGTTTTAGGCTCGGGCCAAAATAAACGAGTCGAGCTGAGGCCCAACTTGTTTACACCCCTATATGTGTGGCTGTATAACGAGTCACTGGCATTTGGGTTAATCAAATTCGGGATATATTCGGCAAAGTTTACAATTTATGATTATTATATGAATAATTTTTAAAAACCTGTCATTTTCCGATGCAAGTAACAGATTGAGGCTATTTTAGCATGCATAGGCCAAACTGGACCGCACAATAAATTAATATTTTTGCTTTTTAAAGTTCAAATAATTAAATTGATCTGTTCAATATGATATTTATATGAAAATGTATTTGTAGACTAAATTTTTATTTTTATAATTTTTTTTTACTATTTGTCAAGATTCTAAATAACATTTATCACGTCATAGCGGGAGCCTACAAAAAAAGTTATAGCAAATAGCGTCACCATTTGCTATTTTAGAAATGATCTCCATTCAAAAATGTAACAATAGACTAAGTTTTACTCTTTTAGAAATTATTTGCTATTCAATGGTTCCAAATTTTCAAATCAAGTAATTTTTTATCTATCTAAAAAATACATTCTTTTAAAGAATATAAAACCTATCTGAAAATACATTCTTTTATAACGAAGCTGTGAATGATGTAGATTTACTGTTTGAACTAAAATAAAAATCTATAACACAGTATTGTGTAATATGCATATTACCATTACCTCACTCTTAGAAAAATCTCATTACCAAATACCAATAGCAGTGTAGGTGTAGGTGTAGGTGTAGGTGTAGGTGTAGGAAGGGTTCTAACTTCTAAAGAATAAAATTTGAAAACTCCGTGGGAATGTGGGGGATAATGTCATAATTGTCATTAAAAGAAGAATGGTGGCCCGGCGGTTCGAACAATCAGTCTTCCCAGTTCCCACTTCCTTCCATGGGGCCTGAAGATGCCTCGCTATTCGGGAATAGAAATTGCAAAGGTGAAATGCCTTTTTGCTCTCAATTATTGAGCGCTTGATGTAGGTTCTGTTCTTTGAAGTGTACAATGTATTCATCAATATTTATTTCATGCAATTCAGTCCTCAAGGCGAAGGCCCAACTCTCAAATGCTAATTTTTTATTTATATTTTATAACATTACAAAAAAATATTAAATAGCATGGCAATGAGCTGTAGGCTGTAGCATTCGTTCAGATTTGTCTTTATTTTTACTTTTATTTTGTTTCTCTTCATCTTTGAGCGCTCTTACATAAAGAATCTTTTTACATATTGTTATTCTTTTTAAAAATGTAAAACAAAATATATCATTCTCAAAATTCTTAACAAAATATTCTTATGGGCCTATTTTTTTCCTCTTCCCCTCCAATCTCATCCCTCCCTTCCACTCCTCCCATTTTACTCATCTTTATTATTTATTTAAGTAAAAAATTACAAATGTGATAGAAAAAATAACATTCCATTTATTGATGACGATGTATATAAATATAAAAAGTTTGAAAAATCAAAAGATTACAGTTTAAATTTTAAACGTATTGTTGGATATTCTCTTTTAAAAAAGTGTATTGTTGGATATAGAAGAACATACTTTGAAAATCATACACGATTATTATTTATTATTTGATATTAAGTCGATGATAATAATAATAAAATAAAATAATAAAAATTAATTGAGCTAGTGTTGATAAGAAAAAATAAACTTCAAAATAAACAAATAAATTACAAACTATTTCTGACTCGATCCAAAATGAATGCAAATTTGCCGAAATTTTTAAATATACCATACCTCAAACAATAATAAACCAAATAACTACATTTTCAGAAAAATTCAAATTTTGATACAACCGTATGTCTTAGATGCGATCATCTTTCTGAGGACCGCATCTAGAAGATGCGGATCATTTATGGGGTGGCCGCATCTAGGGACTGAGGCCCCCAAATAAACGACAATATAATGTGATATTTTCGTAATCAGAAACTAATACAAATATCAAATTAACATATAATATATAAAAATGTTCATATATAATTAAGCATCATCACGGACAAAGTCAGGATAACCCAACTAGAAAAAAATAAAATAAAATAACAAAACAAAACAAAATTGTCTTTCAAAACAGAGAGAATGTTTTGTTCAAGGAAAAATTTCTATAAAACCACTATAATATCCAATATCTTCATAAAAAACTATTTTTTTTCTTATGTCACCTTTTATTTATTTAACATATTATTTAATTATTTTTAAAATAAAATTGATAAATTTACCTTTCTCTCTCTGTTTTTTTTTTTTTCAAAAAAAAAAGCACTGGTTGAATTCTCCAAGTTCAGTTCATATCGCCAATGTGTATTTGATTCGTTAATGATAATTAGGACATAAATTGGATTTAATCTGACTACATGCTACACCAGCAACCGCTCTCTTGGCACCAATTTTCTTCATTTTCTGGTGTTACTCAATCATCCGTGTTCTTTCCGGTACCTGTCTTTTGGTACCGGTTTTGGTTCTTCTCCGTCCTGAAGTGCGAAATTAGCATTCCTCCGCATATAGATTCTATTCTATGCTCATGTGATTCTATATAGTGTAAGTAACATTCATTGTCCATTTTGAGAGTTTATTGTTATATTCATTGTTTATTCACCATGGTTGGCTACAGAACTCAACTTGCTGGACCAAAAGTCAATGTACTCATGAAGTTATATATCAGTGTATTTTATTCATTCTATTAACAGTAGACTATACTTTAGCAATTCACATGAACTTGTTTGATTCATTTAATTTAGTAGTTGAATTAATTTCTGAGTATGGAGATAAGGACCAAGGTTTTTTTTTAATTATTTATTTGAAACAAAATACACAACTTAATGAAAAAAAAAAACTAAACTTAATTGCTGCTATATTAGACCTTTACACAAAACTTAAACAGTCAAGAAAAATGAATTTTACAGTATAGAGGAATATGGGTTTGCTTAACTTAGATTATCTGAATCTGACAAAGAAAAAAGAAAAAAACATCAAACCTATTAAATAAACTTATTTTAACTTGATTTCTTTATTAATTAATAAATTGAGAAATATTATGATACCCTGAGCCATCATACCTGAGTGCATCTCCCAAGTAGTTTAACAGAAAAAACTTTCAATATTATCTAACTTTCATTTCCAGTGCTAATATTAAAACATTTAAAACTATGTTTATAACATTTTACAATGCTACTCGTAAGTATGTAAACCTCTGTCTGAAAGCATTAAAATTCTAAATCTACATAATTTTAACTCCTAACTATTTTTGTTTTCAAGTCAAAAACGGAAAGATTCCTTTCACCAACTTTTTTTTTCTGATCATTATAATTTATTTTTCTGATAATCCGTGATGAATTTTACGAATAAAAAAATATGAACGTTTTCTAGTCGATTTTATCTTTCAAATAAGATTCATGAAGAAATACTTTTGAGTAATTTTAAAGTCATTTTTTTTAAGTAAAACTCATGAGCACTTTAAATTTTCAAGTTTTTAAATCTCAGTCTATAACCATTAAAATTTTCAAGGCTTTGTACATGAGGTTTATATGCTTTGAAATGTTATTGTTGAGGTTTTAATTCTTTGTACATGAGATTTATATGTTTTGTAAATGAACTTTGTAAATGCAGTGTTATTGTTGAGGTTTATATGCTTTGAAATGTTACTGTTGAGGTTTTAATTATTTATAGATGAGGTTTATATGTTTTATTCTAGAGATTTAAAGTGTTATTAATGAGGTTCATATGCTTGTGAATAGAGGTTTAAATTATTTTGAAACAATTAAAAAAAAAAACTGAAAGTCACAAAGATTTAAAGTGATAAAAAAATTACGACATAAATATAACTCGAAAATTATTCTTTATGGATCTCATTTGAAATAGAAAATCAGATAAAAAACATTCATATTTTTAGATTCGCAAAATTCATCAATCATCGGGAAAATAGATGAGAATGATCAGAGAAAAAAAAAAAAAAAAGTGGGTGAAAGAAATCTTTTCTTTTTTGCTTGAAAATAAAAGCAGTTAGGAGTTAAAACTATAATCTTTTCTTTAAATGCTTGCAGACAGAGGTTTAAATGTTTGCGAGTAGTATTGTAAAATGTTATAAACAGAGTTTGAATATTAGCGCTAGAAATGAAAATTAGATAACATTTGAAGTTTTTTCTATTAAACTACTTGGAGGACAAGCTCAAAATTTTTGTTTGGGGTACAATTATCAGGCTCCTAATAAATTTTCATAAAATTACTATTTAGAAAAAGAGAAAAGGTAATGTCCCCTGGGCTACAGCCCCAAAAAATTCATGTGTATAAAAGCCTTCGCTTTTTAGCTTAGTTTTGACACGCTTTCAACTGTCACAACTGTCATAATTTCAAGTACACTATGTATGTTTACAGGATAATATGTGTATGTTTACGGGATACTATGTGTATGTTTATAGAAGGTGATCCCCAACAGCTGTCACGTGTTTTCAACAGCTGTCACGCGTTTTCAACAGCTTTCACGCGTTTTCAACAGCTTTCACACGTTTTTATGTTGACAGGATTTGTTGAATTAGTTTATAGGATTTAGTATTGATGTTTACATAATTAGTTGAAAATATCCGGGAATTTTTGAGAGACTGGAGTTGGAGGACTGTTAGTTACTTCCTTAAAAAAAACCTTGATAAAACAATGCAAAGTATAAGCATATAACGGTTAAATGTAGAAAAATCAATAATGAAAATAACCAACTAATTGGTTGTTTAAATTGAAAATGGATAATTAATCGGACAATTAACTGGTTTAATCGGTCAATTAGTTTCGTCTCATTTACAAACACTACACCAACAAGAGTATTTGTGATAGTTTGATCACCGACTAATTAGCCATTTATATTGTTTTTCACAACACTGATTCAAATAGCTTTACTTTTATATCTTCTACCATATATTATTTTTTGTCAAAATTTAATAACTTAAAATCGAAAGCTCAATTAAATATAAAAATCAAAATGGTTAGGAGTGCTATGTACCAGTAACACTCTTTTCTGCACAAATAAAACATTAAAATATTTAGACTTGATGTTATTAGAAAGCTCAAGAAAACCTACTTACATCTTTCTTACCATTGATTTTTCAAGTTTTTGCTTTTCATAAAAAAAAATAAAAAAACCATAATACTTTATGAGCATGCAAGACAAAAATACAGATTACACATCTGACATTTTTATTATTATTAAAAGTATTATAAAATAAATACGAAATAGATATTTGGATTCTCCTTTATCTTTTTCCTTATATTGTTTGCATTTGTGCGACATGTATAATGAGATTTTTCGAGCGTGTTCAAGGCCCATGCTGCTTTTTGGGATAGAGGTATGATTATAAAATAACATCATAAACAGCGAAAGGTGTACATGTATCCCTTTTCAAACAGACCCTTCTTCGTTTGAGATCAAACTAGCTATTATTGCGTTACCATCTTTGGCGTATTTGAATGAAAAAATAACTTTTCCATTTCTTCTCCTCCTTTTCTTTATTTAAGGATTATCTTCATCAGTACTATTATTGCCATGGAATCGGTTCACTATAATTTATTTAGATAAATTGAACGATAATGTTATTGAGTATTGACAGTACCGGCAAATATACATCGATTGAATGAGATCAATTGACTTCTATTTTTTTTTAACTTTTTAGTATGCATATATGATTTTTTTATATAATTTAGAATAAAATGTTGGCGGTATTGTAAAATTGATCCTCATGTTGAACACAAAAATTTTGTATGTTGACTTCTGTTCACGTTTGACTCTTGACTCTGTCCTTGATTAACAGTACTATAAAGTGTGTGTAATATTGTTGTGTTTGGATTTTGATCTGATCGGTTTAAGCCTCTTTGTTATTTTATTTTATTTGTTTTTCACTACGTTTTTATATCCAACGATTCAGTACTTGATCAAGTTTTATATTAATAAACTGGATAGTAACGTCATTTAATTGATGATAATACTATTAAACTGAATTAAAAAAAAATGATAGCAAATTGACTAAAAATACACTTAAGATTAAAAGATTATAAATTATGCCTCATCTTAAAATTTATTACAAAATATGTTTCTCTTCGTATGTTTTTTAAAAATTATAAAAATATATATAATATTTAAAATAATTATAAAATTATGTCTCATCCTATTAAATAGCTAGGCTTTGTCTCTATATGCAGCAAGTTTTATCTCTCAGGGGCGGATTCAATGTATATAAGGAGAGAATCGTCTTTCTGAATTTTAAAAATAAATTTTGATTTAATAGGTCCAAATTAATTTATTCTCTTTGGAAATAATTTTGTTTCCCACGTCATTTTTGTTATTTTTAATGTGTAAAAGAATATTATTTTATTGGTTTTTATTATGTAAGTGACTATTTTATTATTTTTTATTTTGTAAGAGGCTATTTTTATTGTATTTTTTATCTACTATTCGATTAGCTAATGAAATTAAATTTGACAAGTTATTTGAACCTAATAAGCTAATAAATTTGAACTTGATAAACTATTTGATACCAATCTCTGTCACACCTGACAAAAATCTTAAATCATCCCTTTTTCTTAAAAAAAAATATCTACTATTCAATATAATTATATAGAGGAGGAATCAAGTTACAACATTTTTTGAGTTACAACAAGTTACAACAAGCAGTATTTACATTTTTAAAGTTCAAATCGTCGATCCAAACTGTTGGATGTGATCTCTACAATAAAATGTGCTTGGAGACCAAATTTTACATTTTTTGGAATTTTTTTACTATTTATTAAGGTGGGTACAAAAACTAGTCAAATTCATACCATTGAATTTTGTACCTATCTTAATAAATAGTAAAAAAATTCCAAAAAATATAAAATTTGGTCTCCAAGCACATTTTTATTGTAGAGATCACATCTAACGGTTTGGATCGACGATTTGGACTTTAAAAATGTAAATAATGCTTGTTGTAACTTGTTGTAACTCAAAAAATATTGTAACTTGATCCCTCCTCAATTATATAATAATGCCTTAATTTAGAATATTGTTAAATAGAAGTGAGGATTGCTTGGGTGGCATCGTCCATGTATTTGAGGTATCTCGATCAGTTAAGTTTGAATCCGACTTAATTCTATTTCTATGTTTTTTTTTTTTTATATATATATAGATAAGTGAGACCGGGCCCATCGATTTCTTATAAAAACAAGAAACCATTACATCTTAATTCTATGTATGTTGAGGCCCTTTTAAATGATCCATAAAATTTAATTAATTTATTAATATTGATGGTGTGTTAACCTTCTAATTTGGAAATTTTAATTTTGTTTGAAATATATCATATTTTTTTAATTTGCAAAATCAGTTGGTCAGAGCTACCAAAATGCATCCGAGTATTTAAATGGCATCTTACAGTGTTAAAAAAGAAATTGGAAACAAAAATAACATTTTTTTCTTGAAAGTTGAAATTAATTCGGCTAGGCCCAATTATAAACAAGTTCAGATCCAGTGAAGTAATTCAATCTTTGATTTTTAAATCATAACCATCTGATTCAAATCTGTAATATTCTATCCGAAATGGAGCGCACACATCTCTAGAGATGAATTCAAATCGCGAAACAATCTCGACCGACGGATTCAAATCATACGGTCTCAATCCAAAATACAAAGATTTGGTTACTTAAGAAAATTGAACGATGATTTGTGTCATTTAGTTTTCATCACACTTCCATCGATCAAATCAATGATTGAGAAACATCATTTTTCAAAAGAGCCTTATCTTCTTGATTATTGATGAAAATATATTCTTGATTGTTTATTTGTGTAACCTAAAGGATAACATTCCGTGGTTCAACAAAAGTAGTGCGGTCATGTCAATTCAAATCAAATTCTCGAAATTTATTTTATTCAATATTTTATTTTTATAGAAACAAATAATGATCATCTTTACTTCAAATATAATAAGATAGTTAGAAATTTATACTTGGTTATCTTACACAAATATTTAACTGTGGAAGACTTAAATATTTACATTTGTATAATCAGATTTTCATACTTCAATGTTTCGGTGTTTAAACTTAAATTCATGGGTCTTTAAACTAACATGTACAGTCATTTATCTTCTTTTTTATAATTAAAAAAACATATAATAAAAGTAATTTTTTTAATTTGCATCAAATATTTCATGTTGCCCAGCGTTTCAAAATAAGATTTATGCGATTTTAGAACATCTCCACTCATGAAATTGACATGCAATTGCAAACAACTGTGAAAGTGTAAAATGAAATTAACTTCAAACTTACTTTCACAAAACCTACATTCACACAATTGATTAACAATTACTTTTAATATTACGGCAACGGATTTGATTGACTGTGAGAGAGTGAAAGTGAAGATGAAAACTTTCATTTAGTGAAAATTTTCAAAATTTATAATTGCATTGCATTCATCATAAAAGTGAAATTGAAATCGCTAATAGAGATTTTGAAAATACCAAATATAATTTTACAATTCAATTTACAAGATTATGGAGATTCTTATGCGTATGCAGCCTTAATTGATCTATTACATTGAAAATAATACGTGTTGTATAATATCCTTCGATCCTTATATATAAAACAACAATAAGTAGGTACTTTTCGCGAGAGAAAAAATGCATTTATGACGGGACTCCGTCGCGAAAAGTACTGTCGCAAATAGAAAAAAATACATTTATAATGGTATTATGTCGCAAAAAAGATATTTTTTATCCTCGCGAAAAGTGTATGTCTTTTGTAGTACATTTATTTCTCTTTTCTCATCTCGCCTGCCCATCTCTTCATATCTATATCGTGTCTTATTCTCAACTCTTCAAACTTCATAGTTCATTCAAAATCAGCACAAAAAAAAGAGAGAGTAAGGATAAGAAAAGGAACGACACAATGACATAGTCAACGTCACACAACAATGGATCATCACTAGCAAAATTGGAAAAAAAAAAGCACCATTTAAAATTGGGAAAGTCCAGAAAACCTTCATTGAGAATGTCAGAAAATATTTTGGCACCATAAGTTGTCTATTCTGAAGAATGCTTCTGATAAATACTTTTTAGAATGTTAATTTAAGGAGATTTGTTTTTTGTTTGTATGTTAAATACAGGTGGTTAGTGTAATTTTCTGCATCTGTTTTTTTTTTCCTTTCCATCTCTTGGAAAACTTTTGATTATTGTGTTAATATAAACGATTATGAACTTGAATGTAAAAATTAACTGTAATAATAAAAAAACATGAAACTAGGTTCACTGATGGACGCTTGCATGCCTTTGAAAATTGAAATGCTTTTACCTTTTGCTGAATGAAACATTTACCGAACAACTAATTATACATCAGAATCGGAAGATGTCGTTTAATAGCCTTTGATTTTCATCAAGATCTGCACAAATAAATTTAAGATTTGTAATGATCAAGTTCTCATGAACTTGATGCTGATTGAATGGCCTCGATAGAGTATCAGACCGAGTTTGATCCAATGCGCATTGGATCGCCCCAACTTCATTATACAAATGGTTCTTAAATAATAAAATCGAAAAGAAAACGAAAGAAAAAAGGAAAAAAGATATCAAAAGAGCAAGTCCCACACTGGGTGGATTGGACAGTGGAATGGACCAGATATTATCGACCGGTTAAAATGGTTCTCCTTCTCCATATACGATATTAATTATAGCGCTGTTGAAAACTTGACATCTCACTTCACTGTCAAAATAAGAAAAATCATTTCATTGATCACATGCCAAGCACATGGAGAGCTTACTTGTGCAGCTTGTGCTTGTATAGTTGTATGTATGGATCGATCAATCTCTCCCGATTCAACCGCTGCGCCACCATGTGATCATGACCCGTTTGATAATATCATCATGATGAGGTTGCTAGTCAAGTATATATGGCATTCTTGCATTTGGGCTGTGTAACACTGGATATATACTATCTAATAAATTAGACTATGGAATGTATGAACTCAAGTTAATGATTTTAATGGAATCACTTTGAAACCACTTTTCTAAGAAAAAAATATACGCCAAACCTAAATTATAGACGTAAATAATGTATAAATAAAATTGATTATTTCAGTTCACACTACTACAAATATGCTAAGCATACATTGCACATTATACAAGTTTTTTTTCAAAATTTCCATTAAATTCGTGTACAAAGCAAGAAAATAATATTCTGAAAATTTGCTCCAACCCCTCCTCAATTCCCAAAACTTATTTCGAGATCAGGGCGGGTCCAGAAAATAACTGTGTATAAATGTGCTTTAATATTCAGACACATTTTTTTTTAATAAAGAAATGTGTATAATTTGATCCAATTGTACATGGTTTTATTAAAAAAAAATTTGAATGTTGGAGCAAATTTTCAGATCAATGTTCCAACAATTGTACATAGTCTATTTTTTAAGTCATTTCTCTCATGTCTAAAGCATATCTTCCATGTATATGTATTTCTTCAATGCATCTCTTCTAAACAGGCAAGGTTAGAGCGAGGGGTAAGGCAAAAGAGACGATATCTTCATCGAGAAGATGATCTCTGACAAAGAAATTTCAAACGGGTGTAACTCGGCGCTCAATTATTCGATTTCAGCGTTTATTAACTTTTCGAAAAGCTTGCTAGGAGGAGATATCTATTTCGCACCAGAATTGTAAACCCCATGCAAGGGATGTCTGCACAGTCTGAATTGCAAAAAACAAAGGGAAGAGCCTCAAAACTTGAGTTGAAGTTTTTTATTATGTTTTTCATTTATGATTATTGATTTTGTATTCCTTAACCATATTTTCTTAGGCATTGTTTATGGAAATGTATAAAGTCTCCTTCTATATTTTTTTAGTTAGAAACTCAAAAGATTATTCATGTAACTAATAATATATGATGTAATTGTAAATGTTGTTTATATTTGGTAAATGTGGTGTTTTTGTTATGTATTGTGTTTAAATTCATAATTTTTTGAAATAGTTTAGTGTTTTTGGTATTCAGATCTAAGATTAAATTTGAATTCAGATTTAGGGTATTATTAGATTTTTTAAAAGTATGAATAATTCACGGTTTTTAATAAAAAGTTGTGTAGGATATGGATTTTCATACACGGTTTTACTTTAAAAACTGTGTATGATATGTTTTTGGCAAAAAATATGATTGTTAAACGGTTTTTTTATTATTAAAAATCTTGTAGATAAGAGTTTTTATACACTTTTTTACTTTAAGAATCATGTATGGTGTGTTTCGGTGGAAAAAAAATCGAAGATTTAAAAAAAATACACGGTTCTATTATACACAATTTCAACGGACACGGTTGCAAAACGAATGTAAGCTCATTTTTCAACCGTGTATGAAAGTATTTTATGTAGCAGTGTCATGATTTGACTGGGAGAGTTTTGCACTGTAAATTAGTGGTATGTATGCTACTCAAAAAAATTACGCTTATGATCAAGTTGTGTTTAGAACTACGAGCTATGAATTAATTAGTAAGTTAACTCAATATCATCATCTAACGCTATCAAATTAATATCAGTCTAACGCTATCACATTAAAATAATTAAAAAATTACCCTGGTCTCTCTCCTCTCAAAAAATTTAATCCTGATCTCGTACTTATACCTTCACACAGTAAGAAACAGTTTTTTATGTCATGAAACAGCCGCGCTATATAATTTACCAATGTAATGTCAAACAATGCAAGAATCAACGCACGTAGGATGCATAGTTACGTATTGTACAAAAAACACCTAACCCCACTAAAACACAATTAAAATAGTGCAAAGAGAATAAAATCAGCGAGGCAAAGACAAAAGGTGATTCCACCTCCAAAGAACTCCCCGCATCAGGCGCTGACCGCAGCTTCGAATTCCATTAACTATGAAGATGTTAATTAATTAATGATTAAGTCTATTCAATTGTTAACTTATATGTGTATTCTCTCCCTCTTACCCGCGGCACACTCCTCTAAATGTTCTTCACTTTTGGCCTTACTAGCGCAACATGTTCACCATTAATTTATATTTTTAATGTGTGCAATACACATAGATGCACCCAAAAATAGTTTGATTTCCATGTCATGCATACTTAATTTTGGTACTAATCATAAACAACTAGAGTAATTTCTTAGAGACAAAAAAAAGCTAATAGTGATAGGAGTAAAGCTAGGGTGCTTTTAAGCTAACCAAAGTCTCTAAAACTCATCAAATCGATTTTAAATGACGAATCCGAACTGTTGAAACCCGCCTACCTTATGTGTGATGCATCTATATGTGAAATTTTTAAACGTTCGAATTAATTTAGTATAAAGTCAAGCGGTCAAAAAACGTACAAAAAATGAATGAACTAAAATTAATTTATTAACTTTCTAATTTTGACCGCTTGACTTTATACTAAATTAATTCGAATGTTTAAAAATTTCACATGTAGATGCATCACACGTAAGGTAGGCGGATTTCAACGGTGCAGATTTGTCATTTGAAATTGATTTGATGAGTTTTAGAGTTAAGCTCACCAAAACTTTAGTGAGCTTAAGAGCACCCTAGTTCTACTCTAGCGATAGACAGGCAGATCTTAATCAGGGCTTGCCCTGAAGATTTTGGAGCCCGAAGCAAGAGAAAATTTTGGACCCTTCATATATATAAATTATTTTCTTATGAGACAAGATAATATACTTTCATAAGTACTTCAATATCATATGCTTATTAAGTTAATTTTTCAAAGTCCAAACAGTCGATCCAAACCATTCAATATGACATCCATATTAAAACATGCTTGGAGACCAAATTTTACATTTTGTTAGAATTTTTTTTAATAATTTTTAAGATAGATAGAAAATCTATTGATTCGAAAGATTTTGAACAATAAAAACAATGATTTTCTACCTACCATAAAAAATAGTAAAAAAAAAAAATTTGGTCTCCAAGTACGTTTTAATATGAATATCATGTTGCATATTTTGGATCAACTATTTGGACTTTCAAAACACAAAAACGACTTATAAGCATATATTGTTGAAGTATTTATGGAAAACAATTAGCCAGTTTGATATTTTTATTGATATGTCAATAGAGAATATCTATTTATAAAAAAAATTAAGTCCTTTATATATAAAAAAATTGAACTATGATATATATTTTTTTTAATGTATACAATTTTTTAATATATATATATACAACTTATTTTATTTTTTGGGGCCCTTAATTTGAATCTTGGGATCCGAGGCGGTTGCTCTGGTTGCACAGCACCAGGGCCGGTCATGATCTTAATGCAACTCAAATAGTGCTTAGAAATTACAGTAGTTTAAATATTTTTAATTATGTATATTGAAATTTAATTGATCTATTTTCTTTAAATTTTTATATAGTTCATCTATTCTCTTGAGATATATATCAAATATGTACTAGACTAATCTAGTGGATAGAATTTTACATTCTGTTTGTAGAGATTTGAGCTCAAAGTTCTTCTATCCCACATCAAAGAATTTTGTATTTTATGTTTCGGTACTTCCAATTTAAAATTTTTAGTTATGTCCCTCTCTAATGATAATGATAGATATGTTGGATTTAGTGAATAAATGTTCCGTTTGCCTTGCATGTCTTATAAGCACGCTTCACTACTTGATTGATTACATAATTAGTGATTAATATTTTTTCCATGCTTTACTAGGGGTTCAAAATTCAAACATAAAATACAAAAAGTAAAAGAAAATCAAACCAAATATTTTCATCTTTAATAATATTTGTCTTTTTATAATTTCTCTTAATTCAACAATAAAATAAACTATTTTGTCTTTGCCTATCCGTTAAATAGAAAGGTAAACAAATTTATTTAGAAAGCATGTTAATTACTTCTTATTTTGTTGTAATCAATACCATAAAAAGAAAGAAAGAAATGTAATAAATTAATTGCTTTTATGGTAAAATTCATATAAAAAAATTGTAAGAATAGAATCAGTGTACGTAGCAATTGTTCAGAGAACTAAATACTTAACACAATGAATGCCAATCCATTACCACATAAAATTACAATTGCAGAATTTTTTTATCTTAACCATTTAAAATCTAACAAATTAAATCACAACCGTTAATGGATCAGAACATCTACATTAGATTTTTTTTTTTTAGTGTTTTAAGGTCACCTAGTTATTATATATATCAACCGGCAGTAAATTAAAGTATTGTAATTAAAAAAATTATAAAAGTTTGATTGATGCAATATTTAGAAGAAAAGAAAAGAAAAAAAAAACAAATATTCAAAACAAAGTCACAAATCAAAAGGTTCAACGTCAGAGAAGATTTGTGTAATTTTTTCCACCATAAAATCCTAAATCTGAACACCTATAGTGGATCCTATAGCTTTTGTCATGTGGCTTTTGCAATATTAATTTGTCAACCTTAGCATGCCTCTAAAACAATAATATTATTGTATCTCATAAATATCAGAAGATTTAATTGAACATTCTGAGATCTCCGTAAAGATTGAACAAGGAAGCAACACCAAAAAAGGTGACCCACTGTTTCTTCTTGATTTGATAAACATAGCATGCAATGCAAATTGAGAATCTAACCTCTCTTAATTAAATTTTCTAAGAAGACCGGTTAAAGACAACGGGATCGAGCGATGCAAATACTTTGACCTTAAATTTATAAAGTGGGATTTTTTAAATAAAAGGAGGTATCAGTATCTCTAACCATTGCATGATGATTTTATTCGAGCCTATAATAGGTTCTATCACGAGCGGACAATAATTCTACACAGCGAGCGTTACTCTAGAAGGTTAATGCAGCTAATAGTGCCAGAGCTCCTAGAGCTTTACAATTCGAAAAGAAAAGATTCAATTAGAGTTTTTATAGACTACTCTAGTATCACTCAAACTTTAGTTTGTACGGAGTTTAGGGTTTAGAAATTAACTGAAAGAGATGGTGAATAAAGACCAGAGTACCAAGACATCCACAAGAAATTAGAGAGTGAAATTATTATCATTCCATTTTAATTAGTATATCTGTACACCCATAAAAAATGTGGATAGTGAATGACCAAATATAACTAAGTTGCATTGTTAGTAACCAAGCCAATTTGAGGAGTAAAGCTTGATTAATTGTTCATTGTTAAATCTAAAATATCTAGTCCTTAGATTTTTTTTTTAGGCATACAACAATTTAACCAGTTGACAAGGGAATGATCATATCACCTCTAAAGAGAAGTTTCTTTTTGGTTAGTCCAAGTGCTTTACAAGGCTTGCCGACATTTTTATTTTTACCCTTTTTTAATATATTTTAATAAAAATAACTAAACTTTTGAAAAAACAAATTAAAAATATCCAAGTAGCAGGAAAATTCTGAGACTTGAGATTTTTTTTTTGTACTATAGAAATTCAGTTACACTATATCTCTTTGAATTTTGAAAAAAAAAATTATAGTGTAAAGGACAGATATTGAACAATTAGAGATAATTTTAATGTTCTTTGAATAATAAATAAAAGCGTAATCCATTAAAAAAAGTAAACACACAAAATAAATAGAAAATGCATTTTAAAATAAATATATGGGTAATTTTTGAAGCATCGATGTGTTATCGGTGTTTTTGCAATAATAAAGTTATGGCTGTTTAGAGAGCATGGGTGCGTCATCAATGTTTTGACAATAAAATATCGATGCACATTTCTGCCATTGTTAAGCTGGGCATAAGACATCGGTGCGTTATTGGTGTTTTTGCACAGAAGCATTGTTTTTTTTTTTTTAACTTTAAACAACCATAACTTTAACTAGGAAAGTCGGATTTGCTCATATGACCACAATTCAGAAAGCGGGAGGGACGAGACGGATCTAGATTTTGCCTAAAGAGAACCCCTGAGCATCTGAAGCATCAAAATTGCAAAAAAACATCGTTTAGTGCTTCAAAAATTCAGTTTAAGTTTTCTATCAACGGTAGACATACAACGATCGTTATTTTGTTTAGTCAAAAGACTAAGAGATTATTCAAGAATTATCCATATAATTATTTTAAAATGCATTTACTATTTATTCTATGCTTTTTTTTAATGGATCATGGTTTTATTTATTATTCAAAGATCATTAAAATTATCTATGATTGTTCAATATATGTCCTTTACATGATAATAATTTTTTTTTCAAAATTCAAAGAGATAAAGTGCAACGGGGATTTTATAGTGCAAACAAAAATTAAATCCCAAACTGTAAGAATTATCTATGATTGTTCAATATATGTCTTTAACATGATTATTATTATTTATTTTTCAAAATTCAAAGAGATATAGTGCAAAAAAAAAAATTAAATTCCAAGTTGCAGTAAAAAAAAAAAAAATCTCAAGTCGTAGGATTTTCTTGCAACTTGGTATTTTTAAATTTTTTTTTAAGTTTAGTTATTTTTATTAAAATATATTAGAAAAAGAGTAAAAATAAAAAAGAGAATTTCATATATATCCCTCAAAAGTTTCAAAATTACATACTTATTCCTCCAAAATCAGTAATTACACATTTATCTTTGAAAATTGGATAAACTCACATATTTACCCAATCTAACTCTATGACATATCAAATATCTCCAAAAATAATTAAATAATATTTTTTTAAACTTTAAAATTTATTTTACAATATTAATTAACAATATGTTGACCATTATGCCATTCAATCTCTTTAATCTGTCTAAGCTCTCTTGTCGATAAGGCGTCAAACATTCCTCGCTTCTCTCTCCAAATGCACCAAATCACAAATTTCTTCCCTCCTTCCCTAGTCGCCTCCCCTCTCGCAGATTTCTACCGCCCCTTGCTGCTTTAATTTTCCATGTACGTATGGAGAGAGAAGCTGGAGATTTGGCGCATTACAGAGAAGAGAACTTCGACGGACTAAAGAGACAAAAACAAAGAGCATAATAGTTAACATATTATTAATTAATACTGTAAAACAATTTTTCTAAGTTTAAAAAAAATATTATTTAATTATTTTTGAAAATATTTGATATGTTACAGAGTTAAATTGAACAAATATATTAATTTGTATGATTTTTGAGGATAAATATATAATTATTGATTTTAGAGGGATAAATATGTAATATTGAAACTTTTGAGGAATATACATGAAATTGCCCCCAAATAAAAATGTCGGTAAGGCTTGAAGCCTTGCATGTAATAAAGTGGTACAACATTTAGGTTAGATTTGACAAGTGTGAACCGTCATTCTAGTGATTGAAAGGTGTACTTTTCATTGTACAATTTTTTTTATGAAATTCATTATCAACGATTAGAAATGCATTTTTTCTTAGCTTTGTCACGCAATTAATCAAGTGAACATGGATAACCTACTGGGAAGCTTTAAGCCTCCTTCAAATTAGGATCTCGCAATACAGGAATAAGGGTACAAGTTGAAGAAGTAGCTAGCTACACAAACAATTGATGAATTTGACATAAGAATAAAGTCTAACATTATTCTAAGCAGAAGAAAACGTGGAGAGAAGATGCCGAGTTCTCTCTGCTACAAATCTACAGATCTGGTCGTAGACATGTGGAATAAAAGAATGAAGAGGTTTTGTCACGGGAGACGTGCACGTGGAATGAGCGACGATCGCTGGATGACTGCCACGTGTCTCGAAGGGCTCGAGAATTATAGTAAACACCGAGAGCGAATATAGGAAGGGATGCGACCGTGCGAATGCACCCGAGCGAGAGATGACAAACGGTCGCCGTTGGATGATCTATGTGGGGCCTGATGGGCCCCTTGATATGGAAATGCTAACTATTTCCGCCTTGGTGTACACGTAAGTGTAATTATCCGACCCCTCCACTATTTACAACACACACTGTACAATAACAGAATCGTGCCGTACAATGACGTATCTGATCACACCATGATCACTATTTACAACTTCCGGTTCTGGAGCCCACTAGCAGTAGCACTACCATCATTAATTGACGGAGAGCAGTGGTAAATTAGACTAGCTAGGTAGTATATATATGTGTACGGTGTACCGTGTACCGTGTATGTCCTAATGTACGTTGAATTAGGTGGGCCAGAGAGAGGGAGAGGTGGGGTCCATTAATTTCACATAATCACATGGTTCCCAGCTTCGATGTCGCCGGACATACCGGCCACCTGTCAGAGAGTTGGGGTGGGTGGTGTGAGCTGTGATCTGTTTCCTCTCTCAAAATCTCTTTTACTTGTCTAGCTCTCGGTTCTCGCACGTTGAGAGGTAGGGAGGATCGCACGTGTGCTTCTTTCTTACATGTAAGGATTAGGAGTATAATTTATTTCTGTAGGTAGTATATATAACTCCACATTACCTGCGAAATTTTGACTTTTGACTATTGACCTTTCAAAGGGAGACAAAACAAAAGGAAAAATAAATTTCGAGAATCAAATTATTGGCGAATTTGGCGGACCTTTTTTCTTTTAATTTATGTTTTCGCAAGGAATTAATTAATGAGACGTTACTATTTGATGAGTGCTCAGTTTTTTTTTTAACTTTATCCCCTACAGTAATTATTAGTTAACAAAATTATTTCTTCTTAGAATTAATTTTAATTTAAGGTTAAGTTAATGTTCTCTACATGAAAAGTCACATGTTCAATTAAAAATTTGGTTGAAGAATTTTTTATAAATATTAAAAATTAAAAGCTTGATCTCGTCTTTTTTTTTAAAAGATAAAAATAAAAAGTGATTGAATGCTTGATAGTTTTGAATAAATACTCGGAGGAAATGTACAACTATTCTGTTCTAAAATGCTAATCAGAGAAATAATTTTTTTTCTTTTTTTGGGCCTACTAGAGAAATTGCAACTATGTTTCAATAATTTAATTTTAAAAAAATTACAACAGTGTTTCAATAATTTGTACTGCATTTACTTTATTGTCCCGGACACAGAGATATATAGACACAGTTCGAAGCATTGGTCCCCAAAGGCTCTATTTTTTTTAAAATATATATACGTGTTCATCTGACTCAATTTCAGCAACAACTTTTTTATGACAGGCCTTTTCATACATCTTAAATTATTTGAACCTTTATGCATTTTTATAGGAACTTTTCATTGGACCACATACTAGTTGTGTTTGGAATTAATGAATCGGTAACCATAGTTATTTCTGGAACACATACATACATACATATACATATAGAGAATGACTAAGTTCAAAAAAAAAATTTTCTAGCCTTCGAAACAAACGACTCAGTTTTTTTATTTTTAAAGTCCAAATAGTCAATCGAAACTATTAGATGATCAATCTATATTAAAATATGCTTGGAGACCAAATTTTACATTTTCTGAAAAAAATTTATTATTTATTAAGACGATTTGAAAATTATTGTTTTTCAATGGTGCAGAATTTTAATAAAAACATGGATTTTCAAACCATCTTAATAAATAGTAAAAAAAATTCAGAAAATATAAAATTTGGTCTCCAAACACATTTTAATATAGATTGAACATTTAACTGTTTGAATCGACTATTTATTAGACTTTGAAAATAAAAAAATTGAGTCGTTTGATCTGAAAACTAGAATTTTTTTTTTTTTAAATTAGTCATTCTCTCTCTATATAGGAAAAATGCTAATATGCTATTAATCGTTGAGCATATAATTATATATTCTTCTATCAAGTCCTGCTAGCGTAACATATGTGATATTCTAGTCTAAATAATAATACAACTTCAAATTATAAAATCATGTCTCTAATCTGGTTGGTATATAGTAAATAATTTTGATAAAATATGAAGCCACTTACGAATTAATACATTTTAAGTCACCCAGCTTGTAAGTAATTATTTTGTTAAGGTTGCACAAGATAACAGGTATATATGTGACTATCATAATCATATCCGTTTTAACACTGGATATTTTAGCAACGTACATAAGTGATCACGATAATAATTCCGTCGGAATAACTATTGCTTCGGGGATAACTATCTGTGTAGATTATCCAACGGCATTAATCATTTTTTGTCTACAGTTTTAAAACAGATTCTAGTAATGCATGTAGTGAAGTATATTAATTGAATTTTGCGTTATTTGTTCTGTAGAAAATGATAAGTGCATCATTATTTTGTGACCTCATCCATAATTCCAGAACGGCACAGATAATTAATTAACATATTGTTTTGTCGTGTTGTATGGAAGATCTTAGATACAAAACTTTTACTTGTCACTTGATGTTGATAGTTTTTATTTCAAATTATACTCAAAAATAAAAATTGATTTTTTTTTAAATATTTAAAATGAGTGAGGCTATGTTACTACCCACCGCGCAGATCATTGATATGTACTACAAATTAATATTTTTATTTTTAAAATCTCGATCAGAACCGTTCAACATTGTCTCCATATGAATATGTACATGTAAACTAAATTTTGCATTTTTTTTAATAATTTTTTCCTATATTTTAGACTTTCATACTGAAGATTTGAATTTATAGTGCTGGACAATATGCACTGTGCATATATATAGTACCATAGCCTCACTAATTTAAAATTGAGTTCTTTAATCCTATTTTTATCAGAACATAAAAATAATTGGTTTCAAAACATTTGTTTTTAAAGCCGTAGGCAAAAACTAGCTCATTATTAAAAAAAATATTCTTAAAAGCTTCGACCGGTTGTACTTTGCAAGTTAAAACTGCCACATAATTAATAACAAAATCCGTTAATCTCGATTATTTAAACAATTAAGCTAATTTGTATGATATTTTTCTTTGTTTTAATATGAATTCTAAAATAAAATTGACCTTATATATATTTGTTTACAAAATTACTCCTTGTGACCTTTACAATTCCAAAAAAAATAAATGAAAGTTAAAATTCATAGATTTGTACGTATCCTCAATTACTCAATTGAATATATATATATATATGTTGTGGCTAATTTGCCGTCGGCAGCATTTCTGCCAGCGGTACTGCTGCCAATTTTTCTGTTTTGTGATGTTCAAATAACAAATCCAAACCGTTAGATGTTTAATCTATATTATAATCTACTTGGAGACCAAATTTTATATTTTTTGGAATTTTTTTACTATATATTAAGCTAGCTTGAAAACCGCTAATTTCAATGCTGCAGAAATTTACTGAAATCAGTGATTTTCAAACCAGCTTAATATATAGTAAAAAAATTCCAAAAAATTTAAAATTTGGTCTCCAAGTAGATTATAATATAATTAAATATCTAACGGTTTGGATTTGTTATTTGGACATCACACAGCTAAATATAGTCCCGGCAGTACCTCTGCTGAAATGCTGTCAGGAGCAATTTAGACAGACCCTATATATATATATCAGTCATCACCTCTGCATTTTTTTTTCTTTTTTTAGAAAGCATGTGAAATGAAGAAGATTATTAATTTATTATAGAATGAATCATTTTCAATTTACTGGATGGACTAGATATGAAAATTGGATTGTTGGTGCCTTCCTGGAAAGTACGCCTCCAATAAATATGAAGCAATTTTGACAAATCTATGTAGGTAAATTATACTATTCACGACTCAAAAATCCAAAAAACCGGTGTACAAAATTTGCAGCCTTGAAGTTGCTATCTGCTGATGTCAAATGAAACACTTCTGGTTCTGGTTGCTCTAGGTATTCTAAATCTCTTATTCCAACCCCTCTCTCTCTTTCTCTCTCTCTCTCTCCGAGCATTTATGACCTGAACCATAATTCCCTTCGGTTTCATGGAAAAGGAAATATTGACTCACATTCTCTCAAGCCATTATACCTTTGATTACTCAAATGACCACTACGTCTCTCTCTCTCTAGTCCCCTTCATCCCTGTCTCTATCCTTCTTTAATTCTCTCTCATTGTTATTCCCTGTCCTTCCTGCAATTTCTTCCATACAATATCAATATAAGGAAATTATTTCTCTCTCTAGCCCATCTCACATTTCTCTCTCCCTAGCCTTTCTCTTACTCTATAACTCAAACCCACAATAGGAGAAATCATAAGCCACTCATGACCTAATCACAAACCCCGCCTTCTAACTTCTAACCTACAGCTCCATTGCTCTCTCCCTCTCTCTCCTTTCCTTTTCACTTCGCCATTACACTGTCCCCTCCACAGTCACCAAACCCTTTAATTCTCCACTCCTCACCAATAACTGCTCCATCATCATCATCATCCATCCTTTCTAATATCTCACATATCAAAAGTAGACACAAACCCTAACATGGAGACCATGCCAGATCTCTCACTACACATCTGCCCACCAATTTCTTTCAGTCAAAATTCAGAGTCCAGTAGTAGTGGCAGTGATTTGAGCCATGAACTAGGGGTTTTACCTGTGGGCCGGGACTATCATGAACCGAACATACCAGCCAGTGGACTAACGCTGAGTCTAAGTTTGGACTCTGCACCGGTTGTGTCGGATCCAGTGTGTGCGCCGCACAGTGAACAGCATCATAGCCGCCAATACTCGCCTCACCTCTATAATTTCAAGAGGAATTCTAGAGCAATGGTTCGGGGGAGCAGCAAAAGAAATGTTAGAGCTCCAAGGATGAGATGGACTACCTCTCTCCATGCGCATTTTGTGCATGCAGTCGAACTACTCGGTGGCCATGAAAGTATGTTTAATTTTTAATATTTTATTCACAATTTTTGTTATTATTTAATAAATTATAATACAATATTTTTTTGTTTCTCATTGAAGAAATCATTTATGTAAGTGAGTATATGTTCTTCCCAAGAAAATTTTCATATGCATTTGTTCTATTATTTCGTGACTTGAAACATTTTCTATGTTTCTTTCCTTCTTTTTTTCTTATAAGTTTAGTAGATGCCTTTTCGATTACTTGGTGTTCATCCCTAGAAAAAAGGAAGTAACTTTTTCATATCTTTAAGGGTTTTCCTTTGGTTTGTTTAATATATGGTCTCATTAAGTTACCTTGCCTGTCTTCTTTTTTATAGCTAAAATTTCCTTATATCTTTCTTGATTTTTTTTGCTGAGCAGGAGCAACCCCAAAATCAGTGTTGGAGTTGATGAATGTAAAGGATCTGACACTGGCGCATGTAAAAAGCCACCTTCAGGTATTACTATATCCGCTACTATTAAATATTTAAATATTTTATACTAAAGTATTCTTCATTGCAGAATGCAATAACAGTATTTGCAACTAGGAGCCATTTATGCCTTCATATATATAAAAAACGAACCATTTATACACTTTTGAGTAATATATTGAGACAAAAAAAGTGAAAAACTTCGCCCATATCATTTTATATTCTCTTATTGACTAAATCGAACCTCGCATAAATAGGAAGTTGTGCCTGCCTACTAATTAATTCCATTGAACCTGGCATAATTGAAATGTTAATTAGTTCAGTATTTGCACTATACCTGTTTATTTCTTCTTTTTCTTTTTGTCCATTTGATCTTAACTTCTTATATTTGTCGGGTGCAGATGTATAGAACAGTGAAGAGCACTGACAGGTGTGGAGGTACATCTCTCTCCCTGATCCCTCTCTTTCCTTGCTCCCTTCCCTCCCTCTTATTCTCTGGAACTTCCATGCCTCTTTGGTGTTAAACTTTTTATCTAGATAAATGCCATATCTGAAACTGGTACGGTAGTATCTGTTGAGACGAGTGTGGTGCCATGCTCCAGTACTGGAAGTATTACCTAAGCGTTATTTAAAGACGCAACAACTTGTACTTAAATATTATCTGGTATATATGTTTCAGGACAAGGTCAGAGAGACATGGGCTTGAACAAGCAAATGGAGCCCGGAGAAATAACACCATCTCCTTCTGACAAATCTGGGTCCACCAGCGCTCCTTCGCTCTATAATTCTCTCTCTGCAGCCATTGCACCAACAACTGTTAATCAACCAGCCGTGTTACCAAGGTGGGTGTAAGTGTAACTTTACATACTACTTCTTGATTCTAATGTAAATAATTTGCAGTAATTGTTCTTCGTGGTTAACTATGCAAAATTAATTACACGGAATATATCATTTAAATTAGCTTACATATATATGAAATAATTATCTTATTTAATTAGCAAGCTTTAAAGAAACGGCGATTAAACCGGCTAATTGCACTTAGCGTTAAGATTATTTAAGAAACAGATTTGATAGATTGTACTGATGATTAAGTATATTAACCACCGTAGAAGCGAATTATTTTAGCACTATAAAAACTGATTTAGCGGATTTTGATAATTTGTGTTTTGAATTATTAAGTATATATTAGTTTGATATTTATTTTGAGATATTGTAGTTTTAAGTACTAGTGAACTGCATTATAGTTGTATAATTTATAATGAGTTTGGCTAATATAACATCAGTGTCATTTTAGCCTATATAATACCAACTCTAAAATCTATGAAATCGACTTCGAACGACTAATTCAAACCGTTCAAACCGATTTACATCATGAGTAATGCGTTTACATGCAATTTTTTTTTTATATTTTCGAGTTATTTTAGTATCAAATCAAACGGTAAAAATATTGAAAAATGAATGTATTAAAATTAACTTAAAAACTCACACATTTGATCACTTGACTTAATACTAAATAAATTCGAAAAGTTATAAATTTTGCATGTAAATGCACAACTAATGAAGTAGATCGGTTTGAACAGTTTGAATTCACTATTTGAAGTCGATTTGATAGATTTTAGAATTAGTGTTATATAGGTTAAAATGACACTGATGTTATACTAGCCAAACTCATTTATAATACAATAAATAAAAATATTATTAACTATAATTACATATATATAATAATTTGGACTTTTTGAAGTTCAAAAAGAAATTTTATATAGTGTTCAGTATATTTCACAATTTACAGTCACTTTATGTTGTTTAATTGTTAAACGGTTAAATTACTATTCAGTTTTAGTACCGTTAAATATTTTTTATAACTTCTTTTTGGCAAAAATATCTAGGCGCACTAATATGATGACATGCATGGTCTTTGGTATATATGGTTAAGATTTTGCATGGTGTCTAAGATGAAAGATACATCTTGAGATATATAGAACACATCAAGGAAAAATAAAAATATATACGTCTCCAAATGCTTATAGTTTACAACTTGTTACAAGTCTATCAATAGGATATAGATAATGGCAAGGTCGATTTGACCGAGATACTACTCAAATAAGCAATTAAGCATTAGTTAGAAATAAGTGCCTAGATAAAAGAGAAGACATGTGTATCAAGTTGACCTTGTAGTCATGTCCAAAATAGATGTACAGTCCATTAATTAAAGTGGTATACACAAATATCGATGCCTTTTGAAAGGCTAAGGTACGATCGATCTGAAGTGCATTTAATGAGCTTTTGAATATGAATTCTGGCTTTGACTAGATTCTTTTTGTTTTGTTTTTTTTTGTTTTCCTGAATGAACCCCACATTTTGTTACCATCAATCGGATTAAAGATGAAAATGCAAGTACTTAAGTATCATACTAAATAATTGTAATTTCACCGTTATGCCTTCTCTTAGCTCTTTTTTATTTGGCTATTCTGCGCTTAATTGCCTTGTATTTTAGAGCAAAGGAAATATGATATAAATTTTTCTAACTTTACAATATTTAATGAGACCTGCTAACAATTATTTCAGATAAAATTGCTTCCTACTCATCTATTAATGGGGCTTGGATATATAATAGTAATGTAATCTGAACCATATCTATTTAAAAAATATATCTTTAATAAACATTTTATACATAATTAACACGGGTTGAGGCGATTAATTAATTGCTTCAGATGACAAACATTATTTTCCGTATTTTATATATATACGTTTCTTCACAAAGAACAAAATATAATACTATTTAAAAGATGAATGAGAAACCTAATTTATGCAAGAGGAAGATCAGTGTAATTTTTTTTTTTTTAGGTTAGATGGCTTGATTCCGCTAACAATTGCATTAAATAAGAAAAGTATTTACAAAGATAGAACGCTAGATATTGTGGAGTGAACAATTTAAGTACTCAACGAAAGAAAGAAAATACATTATTCTATCACACACACACACACACATCCTGAAATTAAATCATCAATGTAGTTTGTGAACAAGCTAAATAAGCTTAATAAAAAGAAGAACAGAAAAATCAAAGTCATCGCTAGAGTATGTGCGCATCAACAGGAGGTGCACCCACACATGACATATAGCTGACACACACCTAAACATTATCTCTGAATGTTCTCAGATTGTGCCATTTCATATGGTATCTAACATAATACAAATAAGAAACAGACAAAAGACTCTCCACTTCTCATACAACATGCCACTTCCCTGCCAATGCCCTTTTGCAAAATTATTACAGATCACTGAAAAGCTGTAAATGTTAAGACCTGAATTTCTCAGCAATAAACTAAAGTCAAACAACAGGTTTTGTTGTACCGAAAAAGGTTTAATTAGGATGGTATCGAGATAAGCTCCATATATTTCTTGGATTTTTTTGAATAATTAATCAATTGGTGTGATTAATTTAGTTGTTATTAATTTTGTAATTCACATTTACATCTGAATATTTTTCCTGCAGGAGTCAATATGTATCCATGGAGGCATCTCACTGGCTATTTATCCGGCAAAATATTGCAACCCAGGTATTGATTTTACAGTACATTTGTAAATTACCATGAAACTATTATATCTGACATAAAGGAATAATAAGTATATTTTGGTTGAAGTATTAATTATTAGTTTAGAGATATAAACTACAGAAGTAAAGAAGTTTGTTCAAATAATTGCTTAAAGTGCTGTTCCCTTGAACAACTTCCTTCAAGGAGAAATGGTACCTGACATCTCAAACAAAGAGATGTGCAAAAGTACCTTCTTTCAACAAAAAGTTAATAGGCACACCGAATAATTTTTCAAAAGTTAAAAGACACAGAGAAGCTTCTTTGCTCAAAAATCCATAAAGCTCTGTCTTATTTTATTGTCTCGTTTTTTGTTTCAAAATCACTCTTCAGCACAGTAAATGTAAATGTAAAATGCCTTCACTATCTTGAAAGTTGGAGAGGAAGAAACAATAAGAAAATGTCCCAGTATAGCTTTGATTACCTCAATAAATGCGGATTATTTATTGCTCTGTAAAGTCTTCAATTGATTGTATCCCAGCTTTTAGTTACTTTTAACTCATTGATCATGCATGTGCATTACATGTGAGCTTCCGTGCTATGAGAATTCTCTTATTGGCCAAAAAAGGAGGAAGACAATATCTAAATAAGCTCTATAAATTTACTTCTACAAAGTACATTTTCTATAGAGTGAGTCTATGGTACTATGCATATTACGATTTGGCTCGTAATATGGCTTAATATTTGACTTTTCAAAATCCTAACGGTCGATCCGAACCGTTCATCTTATTCTCCATATTAATATATGTTTGGAGACCAAATTTTACATTTTTTATTTTTTTTTTACTATTTTTTTAGATTTATTGAAAATTACTGTTTTTGGATGGTCCAGAATTTTCAGATCAAGTGATTTTATAAATATCTAAAAAAATAGTAAAAAATTTCAAAAAAAATGTAAAATTTGGTCTCCAAACACATATTAATGTGGAGAACAATGAACGGTTCGGATCGACCGTTACGATTTTAAAAACTCGAATATTGAGCCATAGCATGTGCCAACCCGTGATATGCATAGTACCATAGACTCAACTCTTTTCTATATATCTGTAATAATTGCATCGCTTAATTAATTTCTTAGTATATATGTATATTCCTTTTACTTACAAAATTGGCCAAGTTTTTACCAGATGAAACTATATATATGTGTGCTCTGCGAACAATATATAGTTGCAAACAGTATATTCCTTTGTGTTGCTTTCTTTCTAATTTATTTGAATTTGTTTTCTCTTATTTCTAATATAGGCATGCCAAGAAGGAATAAATTCAATGGAAGCTCTCAACGCAACCGATGATATCGGATTATCGGAGGGATCAAATCCGAGGACCGGATTACTGTCATCAGGGTGCATTAGCTCTGGAATGAGACATCTTTCAACCGTACCGAGCCTAGAGATATCCCTAGGGAGGCAAGGATGGCAACAGGAACCACACTTAGATTCTCCAAATGAGCTAACCCTTCTAAAGTGCTAGTTAAATAATTGAATAACATGTCAGATCAGATCAACTTCTATATTTCCTTCTATTAACCTTGTCATGTAAAAGTGAAACTTAAAAATTGAAAATGAAGTTAATTAGCTTCTTAATTTATAGTACCAAAGCCTGATAAGGTGTATGGATCAGTGTGTGGCTTGTTGCAATTAGTTCTTTTGATTTAGTCTCAAGAATTATGATTTGCATACATCAGCCAATTGTTGAGCTTTGTTAGTGTGTATTTAATTAATTAGATTCAAAATTCTCTGTGTGGGAAACATTTATTAGTATTTAGCACAATAACACTGAATCAGAATTTTAACTATATAGTATATATATATACTATATACTCACAAGGCAAGAAATATCCAACTCAAATCAAATATATAATTATCTGCCCTTAAAAATGTACCATATATGCACATTCGCTCAGGATTATCTACTGGAAAATGGAAATAGATAATTAATAGGGAGTTGGGCTAATATGACACTAGTGTTATATAAAACTAAATAACACCGCATTATAAATCCTTAGATCTGTTTTAAGATCCGTACAAAATGAAGTGTTTGAACAGTAAAAGTGAATATTACGGATCTTAAAGCAGATCTAAGAATTTAAGATGCGGTGTTATTTAGTTTTATATAATACTAGTGTCATATTAGTCTAACTCATTAATAGGTTGAGGTAACGAATGCAATAATGCAACATTTATGTGCCATGCTGACATTTAATGTATATGCACAGTAAAATTTGGAAGAAAGAAATTATTTACTGTACTTTTAAGTTATAAACAAGACAACTAAGTCCAGACAAATTAACTCTTGTTTTTCGTCTCTGTAAACTTTCTGGCAATATAATTAATTTGAATCTCGCTGTGGGCACTAAATTCAGATGAATCCTTTCGTATGAACGGATCAATTTTTATTTCTATATATTAACTAATTAAATCGACGGTTATATATATATCGATCTTAGAATTGATCACAAAACACAGATGAATCTTTCGGGGTGTAATAATAAGTCTCTGCAGGGCGGAACTAGAAAGTCTGTACGTGCACCGTAGCAATTTAAGTATTTAATCAATATATTTTTTTATCAATTATTTAATTATTATATGGAATTGAAAGTATATATTCATGTCAAGATATTTTAATGTACTTAATTATGCATGCGTAATAATAATAAAAAAAAATTGGATATCGATTTAAATCGATGCATTACGTCATATATATCGAATGCTGATTTTTACCGTAGTTAATTAAACAACACCTCAGAATTGAAATCGACATTATATATATTGTTGTGCATGAAATTAGAATTTTTTTTGTTGTCTTTTGTTGGAACTTTCTTTCATATCGTTGTTATGTCATTTTTGTTTTAAGTCTGTGTTGATTTATATACAAGTAATTTAATTTAATTTTACTGACATATTTTCTTATTAAAAAAAGTAAAAAAATATATTAAAAAGAAAATTCTGGTGTATTTTCTTATTAAAAATATTAGCCCCAGAATCCCATATGTCCCCCCCCCCAAAAAAAAAAAAAAAAGTCATTTTCGTCAAAAACAAAAAAATTTTAAAAGATCTACAGAGAGAGATCGCTCCGGGCAGGAGAGAAGAGTCAGGGAGTGAGATTGTGACTTGACAACTTGGGATCAATTTGTGGTTTATGCCGACATTTTAAAAAATATTAATTAGCAAAATATTTTAATAATAATATTCAGATTTTAGGTAGATTTTTAAAAGTACTCAAACCGTGGATTTTTTCCATGGTTTTGAATTTTAATTCGAAACCATGGAAAAAATTCAAGGCTTGATTTTTTTTTTTGCATAACAGAAAAGTATTTTTTTTTATTGAAACATTAGAAATGTTGAATATATTTTTTTAAAAATAGATAGAATACAATATAATTTGATTTATTAGAAAGACTGCAACAAATAACTCGGATCAACATTTTTCAGGCTGAATTTTTCGCAGCTGTAAGAAAAATTAATATATTTCTTTATGTGTTATTGTAAAAAAATAAAAATGCTTGGATTTTGAATTATTGATCTCAGTTCGAAAATCAATATGAGGTTAATACAGATCGTTAGTGACCTCACCTATAGCCCTATGATATCAAGTATGAGGTTATCGGATTAGTCTGAGATTCATGATTAGGAATTAAATCGTAACTCGCTGTGCATTTTGAATATTTGATTGACTATATTGATTGAACTGTTGCATCATATGCATAGCCCAATACAACTGAAATTGAATTACAGGTAAGTCTGTTGACTGTCATGTTGATATGGTTTATCGATTGGTTGATTCTTATTGTAAATGATTAATTGAGACCACAGTGACTGAATTAATTGAATATGAAATACTGTAATCCTTGAACCTCCATATAGTGGAGAAAAATGATTAATATATCGTAAAGTCTAGCTAGCTACTAGACTTTACTCCAGAACCCTTATACGCATATGGTAAATGGCCCAAACTGAATCCAGTACCGGTTAGGTAGGGAATATTGAATAAATTGTGAATTGTGACTGTGAGACTAATGAACTGTGGTAATTGTCTTATCAATGATTTTCTTTCCGATAATGATAGTATTGTGATATTTATTTCGTATTATTTCCGTTAATGAGTTGTCAGGATAGTTAGAATGGTATAAGTGTAGGGTTTCGGATACCACTTTTGGGGTTTCGCGGTAACCAAAATCCGTTTAGGCTTAAGGTGCGGAATGACCGTAGAACAAAAATTTCTACGGCCAACTTAAGCTCAGGATTAAACGGGGTATGTCAGGAAACTTTCCAAGGCGGTCCACCTTCAGTATTCCTTTGGCATCAAAACCCAATTTAATCCTTTTACAGATCTACTCCATGATTGATTTCTAAAACTTTAATCTACTTACCAATTAAATAGATTAATATAACATATTTATACCTTGTTTCCAAATCACAGTTGGAATGCAGACCGAGCGTGTAGAGCTACATCACGGAAGGAATCGACTCGTCTCGGAGCATCAGACGTCTGATGCCTCTATCGGTTATCCACCAGGACTAACCAGAGAGCGGTTTATTTCTTCTGCCAGAAATACCGTAAACCGCGGAATTCTGCAAAAACACTATTCACGGGGAAAAGACGAAAACCCGTAAACACGAATTTTCGGTTACTCAGTTTCATCAATGAGCAAAACTGAAATACCGCGAAATTCGGTAAAACACTATTCATCGACCCCGTAAATATACTCCACAACAACCCGCAAGATTATACGTCAACTACGTATAACTTTCTTTTCTCAACCGAAACACTATTTGGGAGAGAAACCGAGAAAGAGAGAAAATACCGATTCGATTATGCACGAAACGATACAAGTGAATTAGTGAGTTTTCTCTCTACCCCTCCACCTCTATTTATAGGCTTTTGAGGAGGTTCGCAAAAGACCGAAATACCCCTCAACATATGCCTATTTACAAGATATGCCATCGAATGGATAAGGATGATGACATGTGGATAAGATCGATGACGTGTCATCTGGATAGGATCGATGACACGTCATGCGGATAAGCACGAACCTGAAAAGACCCGAATGCTCTCGGTCCGAACACAAATAATGTTCGTATAATTATTCTGAACAATTATATATATTTTTCTGCGGTTGTTTGTTTCGGTATCGATGACGTGTCATCTGGATAGGATCGATGACATGTCATGCGGATAAGGACGAATCTGAAAAGACTCGAATGCCCTCGACCCGAACACAAATAATATTCATATAATTATTCTGAGCAATTATATATATTTTTCTTGCGGTTGTTGTTTCGGTAATTTATACAACGTGTCATGCACATTTATAAATTAACCGGTTAACTTTTATACAACGTGTCATACACGTTTATAAATTAACCAATGTTTTTGCTTGTTATTTTTACATAACATTTATAATTTAATTATAACACGTATAATTAATTATAACCATCTTACTATTGATCATAACCAATTTATAATCAATCACAATAAGATTCTCCGATTAACTCCTATATGGTGTGACCCAATAGGATCTGTGTTATGTTGGTAAATAGAATTAAAACTGTTTTAACTTCTATAATCATGAGAGGCATCTGACAACACATCATGACCATCCAATTACACAGATGATGCTGTACAGTACAATATCATGATCCAGTAAACAATTTACTCGTGTTAATTCTTTTGTCACATAGCTATCAGATTAGTTTCAAGGTAGGTGTGTGTCATCCTTGTAAACTTAATCTTTTCTTGATCTTGAGCAGATTATCAAATATGATTACTCTTGTAATCATACCGCGCGCTGATAATCTTACTCTATCAAGGGGCCCAGTGATGCTATAGCTCGTATAGAGATACGAGGGACAATAATACTTTTGGTAAACCATCACTACCTCAACTAAGCCATGTATACCGAAAAGCTACCGTTATAACTGCATTTTACCGACAGCGTTTGATAACAATCACACATATACATTTCTTAGTAGGAAAGATGAATACCTCATACTTTAGAACTTAACACTGAATGAAAGCGTTAATGACACGAACACAATTCCGTATAATGTTTCATTCGGGGTCTGTCAGATATCATGTTCCTGGAACATATATCTATGTGATTAAAATGACAACTTCTTGTCTATGGTCTGTAAAACTTGACCATCATTTAATCCACATACTAACCTTATAGCGGTAATTAGTGTTCCTGCTAATTACCTTGGTCAGTGACCTTTTAAGATTAAGAGTATATATCATCTATATTATGGAGTTTTACAATTTCAGTCATGAACTCGAAATGATCCATAAATGGAATAATACTCAAGGCAACAAAATGATATTAATCATCCAATTCATGAACAAAGCTTTATGATAAATTAACGTATTATTGACTTCTAGATTATTACAAACTAACAATAAGCCCTGACACGACAGATACATGTTATGGTATCTATTAGTGTTACCAGCCTAGAAATTATAAAATTAAGAAACCAAACGTTATCATACTTAGTAGTTGTAAAGATTAGGTCCAAACGTTATCAGACTTTATGGATTAAAAGATTTTAACTTAAACTATTTATTCTGATAAGATTCTTAGAGTTAATTATGTAATTTTCATTGTTCAATTGGATACTGTGATTGAGTATTTGCATTCATCATTATGAAATGAAATGTTTGTTTCTCGTGCGGTAATTTCATTTTGAATATGGATATCCTTTAAATCTAATAATCTGAGTGGCAATCAGCACTGAGAAATAATTTATTATTTCACACTCATTTTTCCTTATGGGTTACAGGTTCATTATGTGAAGTTAGAAAAACACTTCCGAGTTATAATTGACAGCAGGGCCAGCTAAATATATGGAGTTTGGATTTATTATATCTAACAGGGTGTACATAATATATCTCTAGCATCATCCACTGTAAATGTCAAGTAATTCTTGTTAATTATTTGGGATGTGCTAAAAATATAATAGATGTTATTGGCAATGCATAAAAAGATTCATGCTATATATTACGTATATTGGATGGTAAATAGACGCGATCGAATCGTTGTATCTCCAGATCAGAGGTGTAACACTCTGACTACGGTTTAACTAACAGGAGAAAATGAATGACCACCTCAACCATCAAAAAGAAAATGAAAATGAAAGACCACCTCAGATCCGATTTTTTTATTTATATCCATAAAATAAAACAAATTTTAAAAAATAACCAAATAGGTTATAAAAATCAAAAAGTATCCAAACCGGTTAACGGTTAACCGGATTCATTAAAATAATCCGGTTAACCATTAACCGGTTTGGGGATTTGGGTCCAGTTAACTGTTAACCGGACTTTTTTTTTTTAACCGTTAACCGGACCTTTTTTTTTAAGGTGGGGTTATTGGTTAACCGGAAATGAAATAGAAGTCCGGTTTTTGGAGTACCGGAAAGTTGTTTTAGAATCTGCTATATAAGCCGATCACTCTGACGAAGAAATGAAAGGAAAAAAAAACAGAGAAGCGCCCTCAAACTGAGAGAGACGAACGGAAGAAAAGAAGGTAAGTTTTTTTATAATTAATTTGATTTAATCCTTCGTTAGAAAAAGAAATCTTGTGTTGTTACTTTAATTATTTTCAAAACACGAAGCACAAAGATATTGACAATGCTCTATAAGTTCTTTTTTTTTAACTATCGATTTTTGAAAAAAAAATTTATAATGGAGATTTTTCCTTCAGTAGTATGCAAATTATGTATGTGTAAATTACCTTAATCATAATCATCCATACAAAAATAAATCAGTAAACAAAGCCGATTTTTTTATTTACATCCAAAAAATAAATCTAGAATGATTTATAAATTTCCAAAATGATTTTGAATATTGCTTTATTAATTTAGAAAATTGAAAAATAGTTTATAATAATTTAGAAAATGGTTTAGATATTGTCTTATTAATTTAGAAAATTCGAAAATAGTTTAGAATATTGTTCTCTTAATTAAAAAAAATCCAAAATAGTGTAAAATAGTTTAGAATATTGTCCTCTTAATTAAAAAAAATCCAAAATAGTGTAGAATATTTTAGAAATTTTCAAAATGGTCTAGAATAATTTAGAAAATTCTAAAATTATTTAAAATTGTTTTAGGAACCACTTTTCTTTTCGGATTCCATACGGAGCTCTGACTGTCTGATCGATCGGCTCTTCGATTCAGGTTATTTTTTTATTTTTATTTTAATTTATATTATAATTAATTAGTTCATTCCAGAATAGTTTTTTTTTAGTTGTCCAAATAATGTAGAATTATTTAGAACATTTAAAAATGATTTAGAATAATTTATAAAATTAGAAAATAGTTTAGAATATTGCCCTATTAATTTAAAAATTCTCAAAATGGTGTAGAATAATTTAGAAAAATATAAAATGGATTTGGAATAATTTATAGAGGTCCGTACACCCTAATGCATGACCCCCACCTCCACAAAAAAAAAACCGATTCACTGTTAACCGGACTTTTTTTCACATGCCCAAACCCCATCTTAAAAAAAATCAGGTTAACGGTTAACTGGACCCAAAACAAAAAAAGAAAGAAAGTCCGGTTAACGGTTAACAGGACCAAGGAACCGGTTAACCGTTAACCGGACCCAAATCCCCAAACCGGTTAATGGTTAACCGGATTATTTCAATGAATCCGGTTAATGGTTAACCGGAAATTTGATTTGGGTCCGGTTAACCATTAACCGGTTTGGATACTTTTCGATTTTTATAACCCCTTTGGTTTTTTTTTTTTAAATTCGTTTTATTTTATGGATATAAATAAAAAATCGGACCTCAGATTCTATGGAAAACTCATTTGTTTTGGTATCTGATTTGGAGCATTTTTCATCATATAATTGTAAGATATAATATGATTTATCGATTCTATCAATAATTTTAACAATCCTTATTAAATTAATTTTATATTTTTTTTCCTTACAATTAATTATAATTTTAAGGGGAAATTTCACATATATTCCTCAAAAACCTCGAAATTACGTATTTTCCCCTTTAAAATTCTTAACATTATATTTATACTTCTAAATTAAAATAACTCACAAATTTATCAATTTATTACTTCTATATTAAAACTCATTTTAAATTTAAAAAATACTATTTTACCTTATTAAAAATATATATAGTATATGTAAAAAAATGCTTAATCTTCTAATTGATCAATTTTGGAAGACAAATGACTTATTTATTTACTTGTAATGCATACACAGTGACATTTAAGCATATGCTTGCGTGTGTATCACAAGTAAGAAAATAAACTATTTGTTTAAAGTTAGTCAATTAAAGATTAAATATTGCTCTTAAACAAGTTACATATTTTTATATTTTTAATTAAGTCTAAAATGAATTTAAATTGAAAAGTTAATAAATTGAAATAAATTTGTGAGTTTGGATGTTATGAATTTTAGATGACGAAACACGTAACTTCAACAAATTTTAGAGGTATACACGACATTCCTCCAAATTTAAATTTGGATGTCATTTTATAAATTTAATATAATTGCGGATATAATTTTATAATTTCGAAATTTACAACTTTGAAATTCTAAATCAATTATAAGATGAGGTAGTAGATATATTATTAAATTAATAAGAGGAAGGTTCAAATGGCTCTATTTTTATTTTTATGTGCTTACATTCCCGACATTTTTATTTTTACTCAATTAAAAAATTATTTTAATAATAATAACCAAGATTTAGAAATAATTTAAAAAATACCCAAACCGTAGAATTTTTTCACGGCTTGGAATTTTAATTCCAAACCATGAAAAAATTTCACGGTTCCAAGCGTTTTTATTTTATTTTATTTACAAAACATAAATTTGTATTTATTTTTTATTTTTTTGTATTGAAATATTAGAAATGTTGGATATATTTCCTTGAAAATAAATGCAATACAATATAATTTGATTTATTAGAAAGATTGTAACAAATGCCCATATCAACATTTTTCAGGCCGTATTTTTTGCGGTTGTAAGAAAAATTAATATATTTCATTATGTGTTATTGTAAAAAAATAAAAATGCTTGGATTCTGAGTTATTGATCCCAGTTCAAAAGTCACTTCTAGGTAATACAAAAAATATTGTCATCCTTCTAGTACATTTCATTTATAAAATGTTGTATCTATTTTGAGAATTCTTTTTGAATAACAATCATTAAATAACTTAAAGTTTTTTTTTTAAATAGATACAATTTTTTATAAATTAAATGTACTATAAGGATGACAATATTTTATGTATTACCTAGAAGTGACTTTTGAATCGGGATCAATAACTTAGAATCCAAGCATTTTTAGTTTTTTACAATAACACATAATAAAATATATTAATTTTTCTTACAACCGCAAAAAATCCGGCCTGAAAAATGTTGATCGGGTTATTTGTTACAGTCTTTCTAATAAATCAAATTGTATTGTATTCCATCTATTTTCAAAGAAATATATTCAACATTTCTAATATTTCAATACAAAAAATAAATAAATAAGTATGTTTTGTTAAAAAAAAACCCAGTTGTTGAATTCACTGAATCCGGTAACCGGTTTTGACTTTTTTATTTTTTTTAACAAAACAGAATTTTTTTTTGTATTGAAATATTATAAATATTGAATATATTTCTTTGAAAATAGATGGAATACAATACAATTTGATTTATTAGAAAGACTGTAACAAATAACTCGATCAATATTTTTCATGCCAGATTTTTCACAAAGAAAAATTAATGTATTTCATTATGTGTTATTGTAAAAAAAATAAAAATGTTTGGATTCTGAGTTATTAATCCCAGTTCAAAAGTCACTTCTAGGTAATACATAAAATATTGTCATCCTTCTAGTACATTTAATTTATAAAAAGTTGTATCTATTTTAAAAAAAAATAAAAACTTTAAGTTATTTAATGATTGTTATTCAAAAAGAATTCTCAAAATAGATACAACTTTTTATAAATTAAATGTACTAGAAGGATGACAATATTTTTTGTATTACCTAGAAGTGACTTTTGAACCGGGATCAATAACTCAGAATCCAAGCATTTTTTTTTACAATAACACATAATGAAATATATTAATTTTTCTTACAGCCGCGAAAAGTCCGACCTGAAAAATATTGATCCGGGTTATTTGTTACAGTCTTTCTAATAAATCAAATTATATTGTATTCCATCTATTTTCAAAAAATATATCCAACATTTCTAATATTTCAATACAAAAAAATAAAAAATAAATACAAATTTCTGTTTTTTTTTTAAAAAAGGCTTGGAACTGTGGAATTTTTTCACGGTTTGGGTATTTTTAAAATTATTCCTAAACCTTGGTTATTATTTTTAAAATAATTTTTTAATTGAGTAAAAATAAAAATGTCCTAAGTGTTTATATTTTTTTATTTTTCTAATAACATTTTTTTTTAAATTTATATATCAAAATAAAATATATGGATGTGATCTATATTATTTTCTCTATAGACATATATATTATCATATTTCAATGTTGTTTTAATATAAATTAATAGTTGAAAAATCAATGTCTAGAAATTATCTATATCAATATATTTTTACAAACTCTTCGTATACCAATTAAACCAAAATAAAAATATTTTTATAATTTTATATGTGCATAAAAATAATATCGATCAAATATAATTGTTTTATCTTAATATTGAAATTTTAAATTTTGTATTATTAACTTTTTAAAAAAGAAAGACATAACATAGATACAAAATTAAAGTTATTTGAACCATCATCAATTAACTATTTTACAAAATTAATTATTACGTTAATACATATCTCTTTTTTTACGATATCTCAAAGTTACGACTACACGTTAAACTACTGTACAATTGGCATCGACGTCAAATTTGGTTCTACAATTGAAATTGCGATGCTCTCAACGGTTATTCCTCACAAGATCCGCCGGATAACTCTCTTCTACTCAGCGCCAAGAAATGCCACGTCACGACAAAATTTAGGATAAGGACTCCGAGTTGAATCCTCATCAAACGTCTTCTGAATTTTAAACGCTTCTAGAATCTTTTATTTCCAATGTGCTGGATATTTCCGTTTGCCCTCTCTAGATGCCACATCAGCAGACTCGCTAACGTGGATGCATATCACTAGTTTGGATATATACAGTTAATAACAAAACTTGAGGGGATTATAGCCACATCCATTATTCTAGGTTTCAAAGCACACTGTTTTAACGACACCGTCTAATTAACAATGGGCATGTCTTTCTTTAAATACCAAACATGGAGCTGATTTTACTCAATTCAGATTGATCAAATCAATAGTTAAGTAATAACAGGGAAAAGAGAGACAGAGAGAGATGGCGATGTTTGTTGGTGCTAGGATTTTCGATTTTGGTGGATTGGGGAAGTGGCAATCGAATCACGATAACAAGTCGAACGCCGGTCAAGTTGAGAAGAAAGAGAAAGGAGAAATAGAAGGCAAGGAGAAGAGGCAAAAGGAAAATTATGGAGAAAACCAGGAGAGAAAGCCGATCAGTCGGGTTATATCAGAAGCCAGTTTGTGCCTAGTCATGGATCGGTTTGCACCAAGCTAATTGCAGATTGTGGCGACCTGTCTGTTGGGTTCTTGTTTGTTTGTAGTCATTTCTATTTACTTCAATAAATTTCTAACATAATCTGTAGCTGTAAATATCTATTGTATAGAGGAATTTTTGTTTTTTTTTTTTGTTTTTTGAAATATGAATTGAGATCAAGTCACTTGATACATTTCAAACTTATGTGAAGTAATACAGAAGGGTTTCGAACTCATAATCTTCCACATCTTTCATGTGAAAGATGTAGAGAAAAACTAAAAATATCTTGATGCTTTTTGTTAGATGATAATTAATTTCTTCTTTTCTATTCCTTGAGATCCAACCCTGGACGAAAACTATAAAGAAAAAGCATGAGTGGGTCTTTCGATATTATAGAGACAAATGTCTTATACCGACAAATAAGTCTATACATAACTAAGCCTACCGGTCTTGATGTAGTACGAATTCTTAGTGGATAATACATGATGCAGTAGAATGCCTATTGTCCAAATATATTACAACAAAATCTTGCAGTATTAGTTTAACTAACTATTTTTCTAGAGCCGGTATAAGAAAAATAATAATAATAAATTTGGTGCTGGCATGTAAGAATGCGGGGCCAATTGAGGCAAGGTGATGTACTTCAATTCGCCACTAGTCAATCCAAAGCAAACAGGGCAACCTGGAGCCCTATTTTTTTTTTTTTTTCTTTCTTGCATAATTGAATTTTTGACTCAGATAATTTTAAATTATATCCGACCTATTTTCAAATCATAAATTTTTTATCAAGTCAAAATTGAACCTAAATAATTCATTTGTACCATGTTTACAACTCGATGTCGTTTGCACTGAACCTAACGAACAACACGGTGAAAGTAAAAATCGGCGAAGTAATTGAAACTCTCGGTAAAAGCTTAAGGACCATATACTGAATTTTCCTCTAATGAAACTAACAGTCTCTAGACTTCTAGTGGTATGCGAAAATTACAGAAACTTGAAGTCGGCCGAATGATGAATATAAAAGTGTCCTGTACGGTTATACCCGCTTTAATTAGACAAAGTAATTCGGCCGAAATTTTTATTAATAGAAAAAATATTAATTAAATATCGAGATTAGAGAACGGTTTTGCGTTTTATTTAAAAATAAAGAAAACGGGATGAATAATTACGGCTACTGGCCGTTATGATTTATCATGGCCAGATTTAGACCTTAATTACCCTCCTAACTGAACTTGTAACTGAACTAGAGAAAAAAACCGGAAAAAAAAGCCCTGTCCGTTATGGGTTGAAACGGACAGAGCTGTTCGTAATGGTTAGCAACGGGCAGGAGAAAACAGCACCGAAAAAAACAAAAATCTGTCCGTGATGTCTAGTACTGGCCAGAGGAAAAAAAAAAAAAATTGGCCGTGATGCCTAGTACCGGCTCTTTGATTTTTGGTCGGGAAGCTTCTGTTCCACCATCCTTCTCAGGCTCTTCAAACCTTCGCCTACGGTTTCCAAATTTGGTGGGGTCCCAACAATAATCTCTGCCTCTGGCGGTTCTAAAACTCTAGAACCTTCATTAGATTGACCAAAGTCATGCCAAAGAAAACAATAAAACTACAAAACATAAGGTTAATATTCAAAAAAATGACATCCATATACTCTAAATGGAAGAGGAGACGTAGGGGACTTCTGGCCGGTACTAAGCATCACAGACAGAGTTTTATATTTTTTTCGTTATGCTGTTTTCTCTTGGCCGTTGCTAACTATCACGGATAGCTCTGTCCATTTCATCCCATAACGGACAGAATTTTTTTCTCTGATTCAATTACAAGTTTAGTTAGGAGGATAATTAAGATCTA
Source organism: Carex pumila (assembly GCA_033356055.1). Taxonomy (NCBI): domain Eukaryota; kingdom Viridiplantae; phylum Streptophyta; class Magnoliopsida; order Poales; family Cyperaceae; genus Carex; species Carex pumila. The sequence goes on from JARJHM010000033.1 coordinate 386,303, forward strand.
AATATGTCCGTGATAAACCATAACGGTCAGTGATCATAATTATTCATTCCGTTTTCTCTATTTTTAGATAAAATGCAAAACCGTTCTCTAATCTCAATATTTAATTAATATTTTTCCTATTAATAAAAATTTCGGAGTAATTCAGTGTGCATTCACCACAGAAGCTGAACAGCATTCACAAAAAGGAAACCGGTACCAAAAATCTCCAACACGAAACAACATTTTACTATCACCACAGGGTAATTCACATGCAAGACAGTCTCATCCACTACTATTCACATGACCAAAAATCACTATACATTAATTACATGAACACTTCTCCCGTGCTTAAACCAAGAATATTAGGAAGGAAATCTCAACTTTGTTGACTATCCTTCCTATCGAGAAAGCTCAACAAGAACCCACTAACTATGCGTCTTGCTATCGGGTTGGGTATGTGACGACATAACCGCCCATCTACATATGCAACTACTCCCGATAACAGAAAGCCACCAACAACCCAGATTTTGCCACCTTGAGGTTTCTCCCTCCCATCACCTATGAGTTTCCTCCCTTTCCAAGTTAATTTGCCTGCTACTTTCGTGGCTTCTTTGTGTAGTAACCGGATCGCGAAGCTGACGAACAAGTGCTCGCATAGGGTCAGCATTGTGGGTCCTAGTCTCCATTCCTGCTTAAATTTCAATGTACTAAGTAAAGAGTAATTGTTTTTTCATTGCACAGTAGAAACTGTCATCTCCAGACACATAAGCTGACACTTAGGTGTAACATTTTTATCAACATGATTATAAGGTGGTTTAAAAGTTGGATACAGTTAGCAGACTTTGAAGCATCTAATTACTGATTAGTTATTTCTGTATATACCATATTAGTGCATAATTCAAATAAAGGAGAGTTTTAAAATTACAGTGTAGTAAGAAACGAAACAAACTAAAAGCTTGTACATAATAAAGATCCTAACAATGTTAAAACTGATGCAATTTTTTATAAATATGGTGATTTCAGTAAAGCTCTTCAATGTAAATCCAATACATATGTGCTTGTGTGTGTGTGTCAGAGAGAGAGAGAGAGATTTAACACTCGGCAGCCACTGCCAAGATTAAAAGAGAAAAAAAACACGGGGACAGAGAGTTACTCTTTCGGTATGTAACTGCCGAATAGGCCGAGAAGCAGCAGAGGGATCTCCTTGTAACAAACCCTTACTAATAAGGAAACCCTTGACATTTTCCATAATCTCCCTTATCACTGTACTACTCGGTGGTAAATTTTTCAGGATCACCTATAGGACATAATTGCTCGATATAAGATTATTTCATTTTCGTAAACAAATATTGCATGGAAAAAACAAAACCACTGATGACCTGAAATTAATCAGAAAAACGGACACCAAAATAAGATAAGGCAACTGTATACCTGGTCATCGATTACTCGTACACGGAGATACTCAAGTTTGAAGGAAACATCCAGCATTCCTTGTAAATAGCCTTCAATATACAACTGAACACATAATTTAGAAATATCCATTATATTACTAAATATGAACAATCAGTTGCTTTTTAAATGAGATGAGAGAGAAAAATAAGATAGAAACATGCAATAACCTCGTCAAGCCCAGGGCTGCGAACAAGCTTGATTTTTCGATCAGGCCCACCATCCACTATAGCTAACCCTAACACAGAGGGCTCCATTGCCAATCTCAATATGCCTTGGTGAAATCCTTTGACCTGAAGAAAAATGGGACCAAAAGATATTTTAATTTTGGTTTGGCACACAGTTTCCAATTATCAGATAAGAATAAAATTTACAATAAAAACATAAATTACCATGCCATTAAAACCGTTTGTTTCTGCTCCCCTGAGGACGCTGTCTGAGATTTCAGTAACAACAGCAAAAAGAGCCTTCGAACCGGCTCTTTCAATCTATATCAGTAGCAAAAAGAAAAAGAATGATAAGCAAATAATATTCTATAAACCAAGAAATTCAATTTCAGGTATCATATCAGTTTTGATCTGATCAGATACTCGTATTTACTGACCAAACTTTCACTTCATACCAGCTGTATGTGAAGCAATCCCCCTTAAAAAAATTTAAACATAACCAGAACTAGTAGTGATACAATACTTCACCTATCTACAGCTGTTTTGAGAATTTCAACAAAAATATCCCCTTCAGAACATAAATAATGGATAATAATCAAAATAAAGAGAATGTGCTTCTTGAATTACGGTTTTGCCAATATCACCCAAATATCGCTTCGTTCCATAGCCCTTCGATTTTATGCCTTTGCTGATAAATTTGAACATCCCTGTAAATAAACAAAGGCATTAACTATTTAATCTTAACTAATCAATCATCACTGCACTTCTGACCATTTAAATTAATTACAAGCATTGATTTTTATATTTCATGGATCATAACCAAGCCAAATCAACAACCTGGTACACCTACAAAACGATACAACCAGTACCAGCCAGTATAAGAAGTGGCACCTGGCAATATCTGCCATGCTAACAAAGTTGTTCAAGTAACAGAAGCTGACAAATGAAGACCCAATTCAATAAAAAATGCAAAATTAAAGCTTGGAGGGGGAAAAAGACAAAAAAAGGGAAGTTCACAAAAGAAATCTATTTTACCCATGGTGACTCCAGGAAGGCTGATGGAGCCATCCGAAGGATCAAAGAAAATATCAAGAGAAGATAATGCCGAGTCATCAAAAATCGAGGCAAAAGTGGGAGGAAGCAGCTTGCTTCCTTTTACTACATAGACAGCCCTTAGCATATACCTGTACAACACAATAACCATTGATTATACTTGTGCAACATATTACAATATATTCACCAGGAGTTTTTTGAATCAATTTAGAACCAATATTTGTGGGTTTTGCATATGGTGGCAATTTAGGTACTATTGATAGTGTAGTAGGTACTAAATGGCTGACACAACAATAGGTAAGCCTCAATAAGATCTAAAATTCAATATTCAATGACTAAATTCATAAATTGTAGATGAATGTTCTATATGAAGAGGTATATTTACCATGAATAATGTTGGGCACATTTAAAAAGCAGTTCTCGAGAAGTGACCAAAGCATGATTAAGTAGTACCCCGTTCAGCTCTACCACTGAATTGTTTATCGGTGGCACCTAACAGGAACAGGTGAAATACAATTAAATACATTACTAAAATCAGAAACCAACTCTTTTTTATTTTTTATAACTGGACAAACAAAATAGTGGCAAAATAATTCTCTATTTCTCTTGAAAAGAATGAGCAAAATATCAACATGCTCTTAGTCATAGATACCCAAGATATGTTCTTCTTAAAGCGCAAATGTTGAAGCACTTTACCTGTACAACAGTGTGAAGTAGAGAACGAAGAGCCTCCTGAGCTGAACTATAAGTGGTATGTGAAATCCCAGGACGAAAACTTGCAGTTATCTAAAAGACAGACATAACAGAATCATTGAAAGCAAATAAAAAAAAAATACATTTACTTCAATCTTAATCCGTTCAACTTTAATATATTCAGGTGATCCCTCATGCTTCCGATTCTGTTATTGGGGGTCCCATATGTCTTGGATGGTAGTGCCAAGACAAGGAAACCCATGTTGAAGATCTTAAAATAATAAAGATTGAAATTTTCAGAGAATTTAAAAAATCTTATCACTGATATGGGTCCCCCATTTCCTTGATTAAAAGAAAACTCATGGATTCATTTTTGGAATTTCAAGAACAAGACTATTAAAATAAGTAAAATACAAGACAAAAGACAAAACCTTTATAGGGTGAATTTCAAAGTGCTTGAAATAGTACTTCTGACTTGGTGCACTAGAATCACTAAGAGAGCTTCTCCAAAAAGGAACAAGCTTCATTAATGTCTCTTCATCTATTTTTAAATCAATTGGCTACACATAAAAGTGTCATACGGTCATTTGCTTGCAAATAATAACATATCTACTAGAAAACGTTCAACCAAAATGCATAGTATTTGTTATGCAACATGAAACAACAAAGCAGTTTCAATAGGTATCTTCATATGCACCCCTGCAAAATGCCAAAACATCAGAGCTATACCTAGAAAGGCTACAATATTTTAAAAATTACCCAGACACTACAAAACATTAGAATAACCTTGGTACGATAAACTGTATCAGTTCTTTCTCAAATTACTCCAGAACAAAATAAATTCCCTAACAGACTATCCCAATAGCTATTGATTTCTTCAGAACTAAGGAAGAAGAGGGAGGTAGTATGCGGTCCTTAGCGCATACATGATCACTTATTTTATTAATGCAGGGTTCTATGTGATATAAAGATATTTCATTGATGAACCATGGACGTATGAAATAGTTACTGATCACATAATCTTGGGACCTATCATCTTAGTTTTCTCTTGGACCCAAGACATGAAAGTTGAGGGCAAATTCTGACATCCAAGGACATTTACCTATTTTACTCGCAATAATGCAACAGTTAATGTCATTTGGAAGGGCCTGAGTTACAATATGAAAAATATCATTGTTTGCAAAGACAATGATATTAGGATCTTCTTTGCAAAAATGTTTGCCAACCAGAGTACCTGTAAAAGTAGCGAAAGATATTCAACTTGTTTGATTTTAGACTTGGTTGAGCTAAGAACCAAAGAAATAGAGAGAATGTTCTCATTTGAACTGGCATCATAATCTCGGCTCCTCCTCAGAATTGACCCAAACGAAGCACCATTCCATCTTTCTTCTGCATTTATAGACTGCAACAATAGCATGTATGAGGTTAATACACTCCTTGCTTTGCTTTCAAAAGACAATCTATATATATTTAAAACCTAGCAACCTGAATTCTTGTGGAGATGTACTTCTGTTGATATGCCATCACTGAGTCGACAGACATAAAGGCAAGATTTAACACCAAAATGGTGGTCTCCTGAGGTGCCTCATCTATGCTCTTCCATAGGGGAAAATGTGCATAATATAGCCCAAAATTAGCATGCAACAGAAAAATCTTATTGAGTAGAGCAGGACACAATTTTGACATATGTAGTATATTTATAGAAAGTTGGTGGCAAACCTGGCTCTTAGTCTCACGTAAATGAAAAACTGCAGAAGCCCATCTTAGCTGGACATTTGCAAATGGACGGCTCGAATTATCAACTTTTGTAAAATTGGCCCTTTCACAAACACGTAAGACCCTAGTAAGGCCATCAAAATCCACCTCATAGCCCACTTCCAGCGGCCGTTGTCTGAGAGATTCATCAGACCGTCCCTTTTCTGTAGGAAATATTCCCTTACTTAAAGACATCAAATCCAATCCAAGGCCTCTATGATTTTGCATTTTGAAGAATGGTCTCCATTGGCAAACCTTATCTATGCTTATTTCACGGAGCAAATTCACATCTAAAAGGGAAAAAAAAAAATGGGAGAGAGAGATTACTACCTCTTACTCAAATATCACAAACAAAACAGTAAAAAATTTGATCATGAAACTAAAATCAACATGGATCATTATCAAAAAGAAAAAGAATTCAACATGTATCACATTCTGCAATAGTGTATTATGCCATTGCAGGTATCAAACTGTATAATGTAATATCGTTATTCACAACATGTTTTCTTTATAAAACCATCCATTTGTTACTCAATGGATGGCAATTTATCATGTAAGAGATTCTATTATATATTTTTTTCATGAAAAAATTTATTGTATTATTTAATTGCAGGTATCAACATATAATGTAAATAATCATTTGCGCCACATGTAAGATAATTTTTTTCTCCCTTTTAGTCCGAAAGGGGGGGAAGGCAAATGGGAACAAAATTTCATGATCAAATCTTCCTATTAAATTTAATTGTACAACAGATTTTCTCTTCTTCACGAAATGAAATAATTAGGTTTTATATGGCTTTGAAAGAAGTATGAATGTTTTAGATAATGGAGCCCAGAATATTTACGGGTGCCCATTCAAATTGTCAAGAGCTCCTTCGTAGGTTAACCCATGCTATCAGAAGTTCAAAATCCTAGCAAGAGATACTAAAATTTAATAAATCTTGAGGCAAAAATATTCCAAATCTGCATGGCAACAATGCTTGGAGGCCTGCTTGGAGATGTATTTGTTCTCTTTTTCTTTGAGAAAAGTATTCATATCTAAACAGCATATAATAGTATGGAACTAAGCAAAAGAAGTAGTGTACCAACAATACGAACAATGAGCTTATGTGGCAGATTGATGTCATCCCAGACATACTCTGCCGACTCCCCTGGGTCCAACATATCCACTTCTGTGGAGCCCTAAACATAGTAAAAGGATATAAGATTAAATTATCAGACGGTTATCAAAGAGCTAATTAGGTACGATATTGTAATTTTCCATACCTTTTGAAAGTACATGATGGATGATCCAGGCAATCGATTCTCTATGCGATAAGGCAATGCATAGTCCGGAGGCATAGTGTATTTCAAAACCAAACTATTGTTCTCTTCCACGACATGCACCGAAGCCAAATTAGTGGATTTTCTGCTAGGCCCAGCAGACCCATCCGTGACTGTATCATCCAGAGGTATCCTGAACTTCACAAAGAAACGGCCAATGGATTTGACGCAAACAGGTCCTGACCAACAGTATCTAGCCTCTTTAAGAGAAAACTGAACAAAGACTTGGCTCTCATCAGAACCATTCTTGTGGCCTCGGAGCAGTGAGTCAAACAGAGTCTCTCTTCCTCGTATTCTGGTCTTTCTGGTTAGTAGGATTACTCTCTTCTTCGCCTCAACAACAATATCATCCATGTCATCCTGTTAAATAAATCATTAGTAGAACCAAGGACTATCAAACATGTCGCCTGTACCAAAGATACCATAAACCTTACTTGTACTCTCCTCAGACAAAAGTTTGAATGTCATCATTTGCACTGATTAAACAAAGTGAAAAATACAGGAAGAACCAGTACAACAAAGCTGAACACAATAAAACGAAGTCACAGAACACGAGATAAACTAAGTAAAAGTAATAGTACCTCTGCATAACATTGACGAACAATTACATCCTCTGAAGATTGATTGGCGATGACATATCTGGGAACAATGTGCACCACTTGCGCTGGCAGATTCACTGTGTGATTTGAAGATGGGCAAACTGAAACAGCTAGAACCGCTATAAGGCTGTTACCTCGAGAGCTATCTTCCATCTCCAGACAAAGCTCGGTGAAAGCAGACAATGCCCCCATATCGATACGCACCACTGATGTTCTTCCATCAGCAGATCTGATGTACACCTCTGTTGACCTGTCAAGATGAAAATTATCTTATTATTTTGAGAAGATTACGCAAAATACAGAACATCCAATACACAACGAAAAGACACGGAAATATAACTGAGCATATTGCCTGTAAAGAAATCCTGTTTCTATTGCCAGCCATCTTTAGAACTTCTGATGGGCTCGTGATAGTCCAGGTTAGACTATACACGCTTAATATTCAATTAAGAATCAGTTCAAACCCAAATTGTGGTTTGAACTTATTAGTATGAAAATGTCCACACTGGGTGCCAGCAAGTTGTAGCCATAAGGCTGAGTACAGAAGCAAATACACATTACACTGATCATTTTATTTAGATACTATTGCAAACGTCAAAAGACAGTGCAACTTATAGCATGTCTTATACCAAGCTGTAAAGAAATATAAATATTAGTATTGGGTACTAACTTAGCAAACCATGAGACAGACGAAGCTGGATGCAACAAAAATTCGTGCTCAAGATGCGAACTTGTGGTCTCAGTTCCAAACCTACACAGAGAAACTTAATCAGTAAATACAAAACCAATTAAAATTATCCTTTTAAAATGGTAAACTAACCTCGACAAGGACTTGGGATAAAAAGGTGTGCATAACAAGGGAAGATCACTGCTGTTCTTCAGCGTGTATTTTGTAAATACAGCCACCTGCATGAAGGAAAACAAAAGAGCTATTTAAGAAACTGAATCAATATTTAAAGAAATATATATATTTTCAAGCTAATTTTAGGAAGGGGGGGGGGGGTGATTCTCTTTTTGAAAGGTTGGGCACAGCTTTCATGCTGTACCTCTAACAAGCCTTTTTCTCCACGCAGGAATCTTAAGGATGCAGAATGTTTCCCTGTATCAAACTGAAGCTCCATATCAAAATACTGAATCTCAGTTGTTCGTTTACCAAGTCTCCTAGCACACTCACCACTATCCACAGGCTTGCATTTTGAACCATTCACCATCAGTGTGACCGAAAAATATATATTGGAGGGGTTAACATAGAAATAAGAGCTTGAACCGCATGGAATGGTAGCCTCCCTCCCGACATTATGCGGCTTTTTTGCTGCGTTTAGATCTTCGGAAGTTGCAATAGAAATAAAAAATGATTACATTAACTCTCTGACCTAATAATTGGTCATATTTCAGCATATTTGAAACAATACAAAAGACTTCTTACGTTTGATCAAAGATCTTTTCAGGAGCATTTGTTGCTTAACTGCCAAGTTTTGGGTTATTTTGATGGAAGTGGGTGTTCCGTTAAATATTGCCAATTTTGTCCCTCCCCATATGAAGTTCCCCTTTTTACCTCCCAAGTGACCGAAAATCATCAAAACCCATGCCAATATTATTAATGTTATATTCAAGTTTCAACCGTCTAAGTTGTTATAAAATGAAACAGTAGGAGCAGAGTTTTAATTTTGCCTTGCCAAGGGTAAAGTGTTGTATGAAATATTCATAATTTTACCGAAGCTAAAAAATAGTATTACCTGTCTGATTTTCACCAATAATAACAAGGATTGCTGACTGGAGAAAATTGAAAACCTGAACAGTCGGGTAAATAAAAATCTCTCTTTGCATTCGTAAAGCCACTGGCAAGGTTGAGTTCTTCTCAGAATTGGTGCCCCCATCTAAAGGGCTCTGCAAAGGCACATTTCTCTCTACAGTATGCACCAAAAAGTGGAGATCTGACACCTGAATCCCCTCAACAGAAAGGGGACAAGATAGACAGTTGAACAAGGAGTTGAAAGAATTAAAACCAAAGGCACGCCTTAGTTTGTAGTTCAACTTATCCAGCACTCCTGAGACACGCACGGCTTTGTCTCCTGTTATGTCCTCAGACCAGTCAGCTGAAGCAGACACCAAATTGTATTTCTCCAAATGCTGCTCAGAAATTACGGGTTTGAATGATAGGAGGAAGTTCCCTACAAGAAGGTGACAATTTTATTAAATTAGACATCTTTACCAAATGCATTTATCTTTTTCTTCAAATTTCAGCAAACCTAGATAAATAATTCCTTCCTAGAATCCCAGAAGGTTGCACATAACACTCATCAGAAAGGAAAGAAGTAATTAAACATCCATAATAATTATAACCAGCATGTCATTTTTTTCCTTACAAGGAGCAAATCACAAAAGAAAAGTAGTTGCCACAACATAATGTGTGTGGGTGTGTGTGGAAATATCCACAGCACAAGGACAGAGACTAACTTACCTAGAGCTAATGATAATAATGCTCTCCTGGATCCCCCAGAAAGATCAATGGCGTCAAAAACCCCCATCGATTCATCAATTGTGTCACCACTTCTCAGTGTAACAAAAGCTGACTCATCTTTGGGCTCATTAGGTCTTGCAAACCGCAACTCAATAGGGAACTCACTCTTGTTGTGTAATCTCAGCAAAGGAGAAACAGAAAGACATAATCCTTCCTGGAAAACAGTTTCAGTTTATTTGGTCGGAGGAGAAGTTCAGTAATTATGAAAAAAAAAAAAATCAGGAGAATGGCAGTTTGCGAGCCAGTATAGACAGGATGGTGTCAAGTCAAAGTAACAGGTCAGCATCCTAGATTGTCAAGGTGTTTGGACAACTAACTAAAAGCAGCCTGACCTTCTAACCAGCGAAGATAATCTCACCAACAAACCCAGATAAGCTGGTCAGGTCGACCTTGGCAGGCCTGACTCACCATTGCAGTCTAATTTGAGAAATAATGGTTCATTGTGGTGTACAAGTGACATGACTAATGGCTAACATGTTTTCATTAATTAAAATAAACAATGGTCAATCAAATTGATTTTATTCATAACAGAATCAAGTCATATAATGTTGATGGTGATGTAACTGAGGTGAAGCTCATCAAAGTTCATAAGGTTCACCAAGTCAGATCATTCAGCTAACTTAAATTATTTCCTTCTTTGTACAATACTATCAATTTTAATCAAAATCATAATACTACATGCATGCATATTACCTCGCATTGTTTGGAAACCTCAACAACAACAAATGGCCCAGGGAAGCTTCTTGAACCTGCTTCAATCACAGTCAAAGCAAAGTTACAAATGAAAATTTCCATACAGAGTGAAACTGTAGAACAAGATATTATCTTACCATCAACAGATGTTATCCGAGTTCTCCATGCAAAGATACACGTGTCTGCCAAAGAAACGAGTACAGGAGAGGTTGAAAATGTGCCTTGTTTAACTAAAGATATCAAGACTGAACTCTCACTTCCCAGAACCGCCAGATGCCTTCAATCAAAAGCAAGTGGAAAGAAAAAAACTTAGTCTTAGCCAATTTGATTCTGACATGCACTTGATTCACTTTCATCAGCACTCCTTCCAACCATATAGGTACGTACGAATGCTAAATAATTACTGACAAAAACTAAGTGAACCGAATAACAACCATTTTGTTGGGTCATTGGATCAACAATTTTACCCTCTTTTTGATCTGCTACAGTCTCAGACTGACATTCTGAGGAAAAACAAGGGGAACTTCGTAACTCTAATTGAAGTTCACAAGGTAATATTGCAAAAAAACCTCAAGAAAAATGATGACGCCTGTCTCGGTGAAACAATTACATCTTGATTGTTTGGGAAATGGCAAAGGAGGCTCAATCCTGATTGGTTCTCAATCTGTCAACATAAATACATGCATATAAGCATTTGAATTTCCTTTTTGCAAAATAATTGAAAAGAAAATAGCTCTAATCTGGACCACTAATAAATAATTTCATATAAGTTGCTCATGCAATATTTTAACAATACTCCATTTTTGCATCCCATACCATTGTAGAAGACTTGTACCCTTTATTCTACATAGTCTGCATATATGCACTATTTTTAATGAAAATAACAGCTTTGTATACAATATAACCTGTGTAGTTGTTAGCCAACTTTTGTAGAGATAACAACATCAGCCTTTTACAAAGTAATAAAAATAAAACAACATGACGAATAAGCTCAAAACCTTGCATGAATTAGGAAAGATAGCAGATTGTCTGACAGCATAGGGACCCGACAGATCCAACTTTCCAGCCAAGTAAAGCAGTATATCCACTGAAGGCTCATTAACATAAATATTCATCTGCAAGAAAAATTAACCAGATAAGATTTTGTTTATCAACTAGGATATTAAGCTTGTCCAATGAAGTCTTATTGTGCATGGTAAGAATATTTATGTTAGGCCCTACAAAAATATGTTTAAGTGTTAGTATTATGTGTGCGCTAAACAAATATAAATCCAGTACGCCAGTAGAATAATAAGCAATTATTTTACTCAAAACAAATGGTAAAATGCTTGAGCTCCTCACCTGCTTCGCACCAAAGAAGAAGCGAATAGGTATTCTATTCATGGGACCTGCACTAGAGAACCGATTGCGAAACAAAAAGAACGAAGGGACAGGAGATACAACATCTTTCCTGAAAAAAAAAAAAAAAAAAAAAAACATTTATCAACATATGAGTAGGCACTAAATGAGAAGCATCACATAATGAACTATATGAGGTCTTCTGCTGATACCCGATATAACCTGAAATGGACTTGACTCTTGCCATAAGTGTAGCTGGACTTTATGGAACCAAACTATAGCACCATGCGATTTGGGAGATTAGTGCAGTCTAATTCGTCTCAACATAACTATAAGTGAGTTTGCATATTTCCCCTTTAATATTTTTCTAGTATCCTATCACCAAAAGGTCAATGGCCTTTTCTTGATACAAAAATAATAACAAAAACCAATTACTGACCATTCATCTTTCCTTCCATCAAAATACTGTACTGATGCATTAAATGAACCCAGCATCCTGACTTTAGTGAAAGTACTATGTGCCACAACATGCCAATCAGTGATGCAGCCTCTGACAAGCGGAACCTCATCTCTCGCGTCAGAAACATCATGAAGTATAGTCAATGAGATATTCTCAGCTCTGACATCCACACTTGGTGCATTTCCTATGGTACCTGGTACCTCTCCAAGAAAATTCTCCAACACTTTAACCCGAAAAATACTCCCTGGTTTCTTTACAAACTCGGGAACTCCATCAATAAATCCAATGCCAAGGTTACTTTTGCAATTTACAAGATGAAAGGCATCTTCTGGGACTAAATTGAAAGATTTGACATCATCATTGTTTGTATCATAGTCTTCGATCTTTCGAGACTGTACAGGGATCATTTTCCACAAAGAAACAGGTTTTGTTGAACTGGATGAGGTTTCAACAAAGCCTGACCCACTATTGTAACTCAGGCATATTTCACTTGTATTGTGCTCTGGTCTGTACAAGGAGCTGAAAGAAATGATTTGTTCTTCTGATCTCCATCTTTTGTGATGCCTCACCTAGAATTTGAAGAAACAAACAGGGATAGAACAAATTTGAAATTAGAATGACTGACATCATTCAAGTAAAGTATGTATAGAATAATTTTGTTTTGATTCCTTTGGTTTTATAGTTAGGCTATCTGCAAATACAGCAAGACATTCAGAGTAGCATACTAAACCCAACATTGATAATATCGCCAACACCATTTTACATTCTTGTACGAACTTCTATGGAGGTAGATTTTGATCATTATGAAGAAGCACAATGCTACTGACAACTTCGTATATGGAAATTCAAAATTCTTTGCTATTTTTCCACATTAGATTTTGTTGAAGTTGTGGACAAAATTACTAAAAGAAGTCCTACCTAAATGACACAATATGTTTAAAATAATTGAATGCTTCATTTGATTCATCATTTGACAAAAAAAAATTGATGCATTTGAGTTTCTTAATTTGTAGATTTGCAACCCACATTGTTAAAGGGCATTGTCATATATGCCTTGGAATCCGCAAATATCATGCATAATCAAGCCCAGCGTGACAAAAGAATCATGCACGCCGTAATAAAACATGAAAAAAATAACTCCTGCCCCTAAAACATCAACACTTTAATAATTCCTTCACTTACGTCTTCTTTAAAAATGCTCAAACTATCCTTCCTTTATAACATTTGTGTACAACATGCTTTCATGTGTCTGTGGGGGGGTTTGGGGGGGTAAGACATTTTTAGTTTCCTAGGGGCACACAGGAGCTTTTCATCTTTTGCCAAAAAATATAAATCTCCTCCAAAATTTCCAAAAGAAAAAATGTAACATACCTTAAATAGAGCCCTTTCTCCAGCAATAGAATAATGAAGTACTCCGACCACGAGGAATTTAGTCTCTACAGCTTCAATTGCCATGTACATGTGTTGATCCAAATCCATTATTGCCACAATTGCACCTATTCAGAATTTCAGAGGGAACAACTTTCTATGTCATATTCAACTTTGCATTTACAGAAAGTAGCAAGAACCTGAACAGTTCAGTGCTCGTGCAGTACCATTTCCAGATGATACAAAAAAATATTAGGCCAAAAGTTGGTGTGTAAACCACAAACTCAAAATCCAACACCAGAAAAGACCACAGAAGAACAAAGTTATGGTCCAGGCCGCACAGTTGACATTCACCGCAATAACAAACCAGAGTCTAGGATAATCAACTCTTACAATTTGAGACTAACTTGATATGACATGTAGTTAATTAAGTGCATTTCTTAATAATGTATGAAACAAAAGCAAATTTATCATCAGGAATATTCAACTATTGCATTTACAGAAAGTAGCGAGAACCTGAACAGTTCAGTGCTCGTGCAGTACCATATCCAGACGATACAAAAAAATATTAGGCCAAAAGTTGGTGTGTAAACCACAAACTCAAAATCAAACAAAAATTCAGCACCAGACAAGACCACAGAAGAACAAAGTTATAGTCCAGGCCGCACAGTTGGCATTCAACGCAATAACAAACGAGAGTCTAGGATAATCAACTCTTACAATTTGAGACTAAGGTCATGTTTGGTTGTGGAGTAAGAGGTGGAGTAAACCTCTTACTCCATGCTTAAGGAGCCAAACGAGGAGTAACATAGGCGGTTTAAGATGGAGTAAGATTTGAGCTAAACCGGAGTAACTTACACCACCTAGAGAGGTGGTTTAGCTTACTCCATCAAACATGATTAACTTACTCCGGTTTAGCTTGGAGTAAGAAATTTAATCCGGTTTAACTTTACTCCACAACCAAACATGACCTAACTTGATATGACATGTAGTTAATTAAGTGCACTTCTTAATAATGTATGAAACAAAAGCAAATTTACCATCAGGAATTTTACAATCAGCAGCATCCCGTTGGGTCTGATCGTCAGAATCACTAATTGCAGCAGATTCCGGGTGGCTTCTTCCATTTCTCACCCGATCTAAAGGGGAAGACAAAGCCAAAAGCATCTGGAAGTACGGAAAAAAAAAATTAGGAACAATTTTCATAATTCCTTTGCTCCTCTTAGATTTTAAATCAAAAAGTGCCCATGTTTTACAAAATATTAACGAAAAAGCTTTATTGGAAAAAACATCTATTACTTGAGCATATTTACAAAACACCCATGTTTGGTACCTTTTTTTAGAAAAGAGAGCACATAACTACCAAACAAAGGTTGACTGAGGTGCCCTTATTGCAGTGATCCCAAATATTTTTAAATCCATCTAGACATCACATAAGAGGCAACTTAAATAATCTTTACTTTACTTCAACTTCATTCTTTTCCACCTGTTGTTTTGCTTCATTTCTCTAAAACCCCAATCTTATCACTTAGTTAGCAAATTAAAATCTTTATTATTCAAAGATAATGAAGAGGTAAATTTTTCCAGAAGAAAGTAGTTCAAGGGACAAAAGAAAAATGTGACAGATTATTCTGTTCCTTTCAAGAAAATTAAGTCTGCAAATGTGCAAAAGCAGGTTTTCTGTCATAATAAAAAGCAGCAGCCAACATTGCAGGAAAATAAAATAAAATATGCAGAACAATAGAAGATAAGTTTTACCTGAATAGTTGAAAGAGAAACATTCAAATCTAATCCTGAAAAACCAGCAGTCCCAACCCAATTACTTGTCAGTTTTGTGGGGCTCACTTCTCTGTCCAGGTCAATTTTCTCAATTTCAGCATAAGCCGACATTTCTTTAAGAATGTACCCCTCATGAGACAAAATAGGGGATTGAACAAGTTCTTCCACTTGAAGAACTTGTACCGAGGTTGAATTGTCAGATCGAAAATGAGGAGCAAGTGGATGGTTGTTTTGGGAAGTGATTTGTCTAGCCCAACTATTTTTGGAAATAGATAAGCATGAAACGTCGTATGAAATCTTTCTCCCAAAATTTAGTACTTGTAGATTTATGTCAGCTGATATATTGAGTTCTTGAACAACACCTACAAAAGTAGAAAATGTGACCTATAAGCATTGGTGCAATAACACACGGAACTTATGATAGCTTTTTTCTATCTTGATTTTTTTATTTATGATGTTTCAAATGACAAATTCCAACCATTGACCATGATCGATTTAATGAGCCAAGCATCTACATTTCAAAGTTTTTATTTTCAAAATTCATTTTGTGTAAGATAAATAGGTCGATAATAGTTAAGAAAATGAATGCATTAAAAAGAATTTAATACACCACATCATGATCTTGTACAAAATTAACCAAAAAAAATTCTGAAACTCAAAACATTGGCTAGTCAAATAGATCGGGATCAACAGTTCAAATTCGTCGTTTTTAGCAAATATAAAGGTTTTTGAGGTTAACCTTATGATGTCCTTGTGAGCTAAAGCTCAGACTTTACTTATAAGAAACATACTACAGGACTCGGGTAATTATATTTCCACTTCAAAGTAAACAAGAACTATGCAACCACTAGGCAAGAATCTTACTAACCGGTTTCATCAGCAACTGCAAGAGTAAGAGAAAACTGAGATAAGTCGATTTCAACTTCTCTGACAAGACATGATCCAAGTTCATTCTGTCTTTGAGAAGGAGAAGAATCGAACGGCACATGGGTCCCACTGTTTGAAACCTTGATCCGACCAGCTTCCACGAGTAGAAGACATGCATTCAAACAATTAGCATACTCTGCAAGTGTTGATGTTTCCAGAAATATGAAACCTCCCTGATCAAATAAAATAATGATATGCATTAGAAGTTTAGAACAACCAATGAAAAACATACTTGAATATGGATTGCATTGAATTGTTTTTCATTCATAGCATAGATGCAATAACAGTAAATAATTTTAATTTAAAAACCACATCATAATCCAAAACATGGAACATAAAAAAAGATAAAAGTCTATAATTCAAAGAAACAAATTTACCTGAATTTCGCATTTAACTGACTGACAATCATCAGATGCCAGTAAAAGAATCTTTAAGGGTTGGTCAGACCCACCCAATAAACCATTCAAACGATAATCCGCCACAAAAAGCCTTACTAGCTCAATATTTACATGCATCTCAGTTTCAAGCTCCAATCCAAACATGCATTCGGATAGAGAAAAGCAGTGCAATTTTTCAGATTCCGATGCACCAATTGTAGGGTCCGAGATTAAAGCCTCCACTTGAGAGAAATCTACAGTAGCTTTCATCTGTTCTTCACTTAATGAGAATCTAAGTTGGGTCTTTGAAATTGAGAATCCCAGGCCAAACTTTAACACGTTAACATTCTCATCTATTCTGGAATGTTTAAGTACAATGTACACCGGCTCGCTTTCAATAATAGTATCCATCATAAGTTGAGCACATTCGTACTTTTTCTCTTTATTACCGACAAGTCTAGACCTTTTAGTAAAACAAGGAGAATAGATAGGATTCTCAGAATGAAGAGAAGTGTAAGCAGAAGAAATGGGCAACAAAATGCATTGAACTGCCTATTAGAAAACAAATAAAAGAAATTGAATATCAGAAAACTCGGCATAGACTTTACCTTCTAGATTATATGTTCAAGATTATGCAATCACATTTTAGTTCTTCTAGGATATTACAAGTTTGTATTACACTGAATATCAGTGCTAGTACCATCTTTGTAGAACCCACTTCTAACAGTTCAACCACCTAACCAGGCCCAACCGCTTAAGGCTAACCAACTGGGTCAATGGTCAGATTCCTATCATGATTTCCTGATCTTGATCAGGTAGGAGGTCAGGACTTGTAAAGCCCGCCTGCTTGGTGGAATAAAAGGCTTAAACTTCCTACTAGCTCAACTTTTAATTAAGATATATTAAGTAAGAAAAAAAATTGTAAAATGCATCAAAAACCAGAAAAATTTGGAAAAAAAAAATACACAAAAAGCAGACCCCAATTGGGTAGTTAGACCAAGCCCAAACCTCCCATAGGTTATTAGATCCCTGATAGGTTACAATAATTCTGACCAAACCATTTCCACACCTAGATTAAGTTCTTTCTGCAAAATATCCTCAAATAAAAAAAAACCTGGGAAATAAACACAAAACCAGACACAAAATATATATAAAAAAAAAGTGTCTGAAGAAAAAGGAGCTATAGCTTCTCAGAATGCAATGAATTATGGTAACGCTCGCACTAAATTCACCTGGAATGAGGTCAAAATTTCGTCCAAGTATAAAAATGCTGATGCACCAAACACATTCCCCCTCAAAGCTGTAGAAAGATGGTCCTCAAAGCAAGACAAAGATTCAAGTAGGTCCCTGTAAAATTATAGAATGAAACTTCAGCCATATGATAAGCAGTAAAGAACCATTCAACTAAGGAATATATTTCAAAACAATTCAATTATAGTCAATTAATGTAACATTGAGAACAACCTCCAGATATCACCTATAAGTCAAAATTAAGTTAGAAAAATTATCTTCGCCATTTTGTCAAACCACACTCAACATTTCTAGCATAAATCCAAATGAGAAATTTTTTGGCCATTTTTGCAAATAACCAAAAAAATACCTTGAATAGGATTAAAATGTGACAAGAGATGGATTTCATTTAGAAATGCAAAACATACATGTCATTTGCTAAAAATCCATTATGCAAGAAAAGCAGTTGGATAAGGAAAACACAGAAGCACAATGAGATTTACTCCCAAATATGATTTGCTAAAAATCTAGTACCTTGTAACTGACAAATTGAAATTCATTGAAGCAGGACCCAAAACGGGAGAATTGTGATTTCCTCCCAAATGCTCAACTTCAATACCAAATTTGCC
The DNA here is from genome assembly GCA_033356055.1 of Carex pumila. Lineage (NCBI taxonomy): Eukaryota > Viridiplantae > Streptophyta > Magnoliopsida > Poales > Cyperaceae > Carex > Carex pumila. The sequence goes on from JARJHM010000033.1 coordinate 404,643, forward strand.
TAGTCTGAAATAACACTCATGCGAAGCATGCCGTCTATAACTATATTTCATATTCATTTCACTGTTCCGTGAGTTCTCTGTAAGTGGAGTAACCAAAAACTCAACAATACCAAGATCAAGCAAGAAATGCGATACCGGTATGGCAGCTACCGACCAGTCTTTTTCTAACTTTACCCTGATTTGTGGGCCTTCAATCAGGGTTGCAATTTGCAAGCTTTTACATGGAACAAAACCTGACCCTAATTTCATCATTCTTTCAGTGAATAACTTAAAACTGCCCAGCAAACTCCCTCTTGTCTGTTCTGGTTGTACAGAGATAGAAGAGACCGAAGAGGTTTGAATACCTTCAAATATCTTGTTACACACGCTGTAAACCCGATAAAAAAGTATAACAGATTCCAAATCCAAACTTAGATTCAATTTCCCAAGAACCAAATTGCATTGTTGGAGACCGTAATCATAAACAGTAGAGTTGAATTCACAAAGGAAGAAAGGCCCCTCATATGTAGTACCAGCATCTATCTCCTCATATCTCTCTATAATTTGAGTCCATTTTGACCATAACATCCCAAAGCTTGATGATGAACCACATCCTTTATCTGATAAGTAGTCCCCACAGGCAGGGTCACTCCAAAGGACTAAGTTTTGTCTGTCACTTGATAATTTCAGATCCCCTAGCCCAAGAAATAATGATTTTCTGACAGAATCAGATGAGTTAATCTGGATCAATGAATTTACTGTGAGATGAAGTGGAGCCACTTCAGGGTCAAAACCTTCACTCATAAACAAGGCAAATTTGAGTTCCCCTAGGAATATAATATAATGAAGTGGTGTATCCAGATCACTGGATATATCAAAGAAAGAATCCAGAAAAGAGCCAGTGTCTACCAGCTTGGTACCAAAAACACGCACAAGGAACCGATATATGTATAAGATAAAACCCAAAAGAAGCCAAACTAATGATAGAATTTTCAAAAAGGGAACTCTTACCAAGTAAACCCAAGATTTATTAGTATTGGATCTAGAGTCTGATGACTTCCTGAGACGAGCAATTCTTCGGCCTTTTGCAATAGCTTCAATGGGTAATTTCTCTTCCAACTGCTTTAGTATTGCCAATTGATAACTCACATTCCTTTTTATTCTGAAATTCCCAGTGGATTGCAATTTGGTGCAGTTCTTCCTTAATATTTTTTCATTATGATATCCGATCATTGACAACAACACCATATAAGCTGAGACATACAGCTGCCATGTCCTAACAGTATCAATAGACTTATAAAGGACATTTCTGGGGTGTAGTCTTCTTGAGGCAATGCACCACAATTCCTTCCCATTTCGTGTACCAGCATTATGTTCAACAGAACACTGATGTGTTGTTTTATCCAATAATAGCAAAATAGAAGATATGGATCCGAACGACAATGTGCAATCCAGTTTCGCAATTTTAATACCAAAAGCAGAAAGCTGGAGATTTTGAAACTTGAGTAAAACTGACAAACCGGTAAAGGATAACACTTGTTGAATTCGGGTATTGTCCTTTATTTCAAAGTCCAAACTGGGACAAGTAATAGATAGAAAATTATTTTTCTCTCCTGGAGTGATAGACGAACTGATGAATCCTTTGAAAAGTGAAGTGTTGGAAGGATGGCTTGGTTCAAGGCAGAGTTTTTGTGCCTTTAATGTGAAGATTTGGGCTTCATCACAGTGTAAATGAAACTGAATTTCATCAAAATGGATTGCTGAGCATCTTAAAATGGTGCTTTTGAGTATTGCTACGAGCCTCTTTTGTGGAGATTGAGCAGAGAGATTTTCTACCAGGTCATGAAATAATGCACCCTGCAATACATCAAAGTATAAAAAGATGTAACATCAGGATAACAAAGATAATCATGCCTACAGAACCCCTTGTTTTCGCTATAATTCAATGAAAACACTTGAGTAAAGCTTTATACATGAGGATAAAGCAACAAATAGGCACACAAAAATGACTTCAACTGATATGGACTAGAATGTGGCATTAGGAACTAACAGTTACAGTCTTGGTGTATTTGTAGTCCAATAACATGGTAATTTAGAATAGCCATTTAGTTGGCCAGAGTACGTGGCCCACTTAATCCTGATCTGTATATTTGATAACTTGAATTGAACATAAGTGTATTGTTTCAGTAAAATAGTAAAATTCTATAAGCAATGTTCAAGTTCGACAATTTTGAAGCGCATGTTGGTTACCAACATTATTATTATATCACTTGGAGCATTTATAACATTACTACTATTCATTTTCAATCAACATTTTCAAGGTTCCCTATAACATGAACCATTATTCGATGCATTACATCTTATTAATTATTCAGTTATAATTGCATGACTATTTACCTTGTTGATATCAAGTTAATTTACGAAAGCAGCAGATAAAGGATGATAGATTTGACTAATTACAGAACAAATTACCTCAGAATCAATTGATGCAATCATTCGTTTTCTTTCCTTGTCAACTATATCCTGTGAACGCGCTCTCCTACTAAGTGGTTCTACTTCTCTTCAAATTTCATATCAAAATAACCAAAAAAAACAAACTATCAGATTGTCTAAACCTAAACTCCACTTAAAGAAAAGGTCGAAAAAGATAAAGCAATTTTAAGTAACCTTAGAGCAATAACGACATTCAGACTTTTCACAGAAACATCGACGGAGGGGATGGACCAAGGAGAAACCCTCAATTCCACCTCTCTCAACACCAACTCCTTGAAAAAGAACGGAGACGAATCGTCTAATATCGAATTGAGAACCGACGGGTCGAGAGATAGATTCGCCGCCTTCAATTGGAATGTCAGAAACCCTACATGGAGATCGAGCTGGGGTTCTTGTCCTGCGAGCAGCCATGGCCGCAGACGAGATGCCAGCATGGCCCGAAACGTATCGGAGAAGAACATTGAAGTACCGAATTAGAGAGTAGATTAGTTGCAAACAGGAATTAGATGAGACATGGCGGGATTTGAATGGAAGTTCAAAGAGACTTTAGAAAGCGCGAGAAAACTAAGAACGATGAAAGCAAAAGCCAGAAGGATAGGACGCTATGAAAGTAGCTAATAACCACAGAGGGATAGGACGCAATCGAACATCGCCTCAACGAGTTGTTTTTTAATATTGCATATGAGGCAACAGCAAGAAGGTAAGGCGAAGGGTTTCTGGCAAGAAATTACAATATCAGAGAGGAGTTGAATCCAGAACAGATAAGAGATAGAAATGACAGGAGGAGAGATCGATGTCCGAAAAAAACCTATGAACAATGAACTGTGACGTGAGAAAGGTACCAGTGTGCTAGTTATGTACCCTGTTATATACGAGAAGGGATCACGTTACAACATTTTTTTGAGTTACAATAATGAACTGGTCGGCCGAATCATTTTTTATGTGGAACTGAATTTTTTTTTTTTTTTTTTTACGAAAACAGTGTTTTTTAGTTCAATTCTTGTGGCCGTGTCCATTCTCATTTGTCGGCCGAACAAGCCTTAAGTTGCAACAAGTATTATTTACATTTTTAAAGTCCAAATCGTTGATCCAAACCGTTAGATGTGATCTCTGCAATAAAATGTTCTTGGAAACCAAATTTTATATTTTTTGAAATTTTTTTACTATTTATTAAGATGGATACAAAAACTAGTCCAATTCATACCATTGAATTTTGTACCCATCTTAATAAATAGTAAAAAAATTTCAAAAAATGTAAAATTTGGTCTCCAAGCACATTTTATTGTAGAGATCACATCTAATAGTTTGGATCGACGATTTGGACTTTAAAAATGTAAATAATACTTGTTGTAACTTGTTGTAACTTGATCCCTCCTCATTATATATATGAGTACCAATGTGTTAGTAACCTAAAACTTTTAAATATATAAGTCAAGAGATGGGCTATGCTGAGTTGAGAAATAAAACACGTTTCTACTTCACACAATATCTTCATTTTCAAAGTTCAAAACATTGATCCAAACCGTTAGATGTGATCTCCATATTGAAATGTTGGAGACCAAATTTTATATTTTTTGAAATTTTTTTACTATTTATTAAGCTACTTTGAAAATTTAAAAATTCGGATAAATAGTAAAAAAAATAAAAAAATTTGGACCACTAGATCGGCGATTTTCAAAGTAGCTTAATAATAGTAAAAAAATTTCAAAAAATATAAAATTTGGTCTCCAATCACATTTCAATATGGAGATCAAGATAAACGGTTCGAATCGACGTTTTGAACTTTAAAATCGCAAAATATAAGTGTGAAATAAAATAATCGCTTTACTTCGCAACTCACCGTAGCTCATCTCTATATATCACTATCTAAAAAAAGAAAAAACAAATAACAACTGAAACATGTAAATTCAAGATTTGACATGTCCACAATCTCAAATGGCGGACAGCAAAGGATGTCCGCAATCTTAGATTACACCGAAATTTTTATTAATAGGAAATATATTAAATAAATATCGAGATTAGATAACGCTTTTGCGTTTTATCCAGATATAGGAAAACCGTTATGGTTTATCATGGGCTCTGGCCGTTATGGCTTATCACGGCCAAAGTTAGCACCTAATTAACAAGCTTAACCATTCTAACTGAACCATAAAAAAAACAGAAAAAAAACCTTGTCCGTGATAAATTAGAACGGCCAGAGAAAAAAAAAAAAAACCCCTGTCCGTGATGAACAGTAACGGCCAGGTCCGAAAAAAAAAAATTTGTTTTAACCTATGGCCGTGATGGGTTATCACGACCAGCCCCCCCCCCCTTTTTTTTTCTTTCTTTCTGTCTCTGGCCGTGATAGATAGTAACAGTCGGGGTTTTTTTTTTAGTTTTTTTCTTGCTCGGTTCAGTTAGAATGGATAATGATTAATTAAGTGTTAATGCTGACCGTGATAAGCCACAACGGCCAGAGGCCGTGATAAACCATAACGATTTCCCTATATTTCGATAAAACACAAAAGCGTTCTCTAATCTCGATATTTATTTAATATATTTTCTATTAATAAAAATTTCGGTTAGATTACAGATGCAAATTGGTGTTCACATTCTCAGATTGCGGACGGTTGTTTTTTATTATTTGACATCATGCGTAGAGCCAAAAAATTGATTCCCTTTTATATATAATTTTCAAAAGTAGAAGAACAAGTTATAATTTAAATATATTAGAAGAAACATCAAAAAAAAATAGATAAAGTATCTTATAATTTAGATATTACTATGAAATATTTTTCAAGTGGAATTTTTTGCGGCCGTAAAAAAAAATTAAACTATTTCTTAGTGTATTACCGGAAAAAAAAAAAGTATCAATGTTTTGGATCTCAATTATTGATCCAATTCAAAAATCACTTCTGAATATATAAAAAAAAATATTGCGGTTCTTTAGTACATTCAAATTCTAAGACATTCCATCTATTTTTCTAGAAGTACCTTAGAATATATTAAAATAGATTGAGTACCTTAGAATTTGAATGTACTAGAAGGATCAAGATAATTTTTTTTATATACCCGAAAATGATTTTTGAACCAGAATCAATAACCCAGATTCAAAACATTTTTTTTCAGTAACACACCAAGAAATATTTTATTTTTTTATAAAACTGCAAAAAATCATGCCTGAAAAATATTTCGTAGTGCTTCTAGTACATCTATTTATAAGTTGTTTTATCTATTAAATTTAATATTCCTCATAGTATATTCAAATTATAAGTTCCTCCATCTATTTTAAAAAAAAATTAATCGGCTCTATCGAATGATGTCAAATTAAAATAGTTTTTTTTAAAATAGATAGAGTACCTTAGAATTTTAATGTATTAGAAGGACCGCGATAATTTTTTTGTACACCCAAAAGTGATTTTTGAACCGGGGTCAATAACTCAGATTCAAAACATTTTTATTTTTTTTCCAGTACCACACCAAAATATTTTAATTTTTTTTACAGCTACAAAAAATAATGCCTGAAAAATATTTTGTAGTACTTCTAGTACATGTAATTATAAGATTATTTATCTATCTTGTTTGATGTTCCTTTTAGTATATTCAAATTATAAGTTCCTCCATCTATTTTCGAAAATTAGCAAAAGAATAAAAAATTCAGCTCTGTCAAATAATGTCAAATAAAAAAAATGTTTGAAAATAGATGGAGTACCATAGAATTTGAATGTACAAGAAGGACCATGTTAATTTTTTATATATTCAAAAGTGATTTTTAAACTGGGATCAATAACTCAGATCCAAAAATATTTTTATTTTTTAAAGTAACACACAAGAAATAGCTCAGTTCCTTCTAATATTCAAATTAAAAAAAATGTAGACTAGTAACTCAAGAGATGATCACATAAAGATGAGGATTGAGAGAGAAAAACAACGACAGAGAGCGAGTGTTGTTAGTTTGTAATAATCTAGAAGTCAATAATACGATAATTTATCATAAAGCTTTGTTCATGAATTGAATGTTTATTTATATATCATTTTGTTCCCATGAGTATTATTGAATTTATGGATCATTTCGAGTTCATGATTGAAATTGTGAAACTCCATAATATAGATGATATATACTCTTAAAAAGTCACTGACCAAGGTAATTAGCAGGAACACTAATTACCGCGATAAGGTTAGTATGTGGATTAAAAGATGGTTAAGTTTTACAAACCACCTGACATGAGATGTCATTTTAATCACATAGATACATGTTCTAGAAACATGGTATTTGACAGACCCCGAATGAAACATTAAATAGAATTGTGTTCGTGTCATTAATGTTTCTCATTCAGTGTCACGTTCTAAAGTATGAGGTATTTATCGTTCCCACTAAGAAATATGTATGTGTGATTGCTATCTACCGCTGTCCGTAAAAAGCAGTCATAACGGTAGCATTCCCATATGTATAGCTTAGCTGAGGAAGTGATAGTCTACCAAAAGTACTATTTGTCCCTCGTATCTCTATACGAGCTATAGCATCACTGGGCCCCTTGATAGAGTTAGATTATCTGCTAGCGGTATAATTACAAGAGTAATTATATTTGATAATCTGCTCAAGATCAAGAAAAGATTCAGTTAGCAAGGATGACACACATCTACCTTGAAACTGATCTGATAGCTATGAGACAGAAGAACAGACACAAGTGATCGGCGTAAAGCGCAACGCAAGTTTCGGTACGCTTGGGAGCGTACCTTTTAAACCTCGGTTACACCTTCCGATTAGGGTTGCAAGTGCACAACCTTATCGAGGAGTATAATCGGGTATCGATCCACAGGGACGGTTTCTTTATCTAGAATTTTACTTAGCTTAGCCAAAGACTAGAAGTGAGAAAAAAAGGGTTTTTGGTGTTTAATTTTCCGAAAGAATCAACTCAAGCAATCACACAATGATATAGAATAGTAAATGTGCAAGAAAAGGTATAAACTGTGTTTTGATTTGGGATAAAAGGTGTTTCAAGGGTTTCAGACTTCATCTCTGATTTGCCTCTAGTGGTACGGCCCTTACCAAGTTGGTACGGCCAGGCCGCACCAACCTAGTAAGACCAAGCCGTATGGGGCTTGGTACGGGTAGGCCGCACCACTCTTGTAAGGGCCGTACTGGTTTACCAGAACAGAGCTTACAAGTTCGAGTTGATGCATTTCTTGCTGGTACCTCGTATTAAACTCTTGATAAAGGTTCAATTGACCATACCTAAGGTTCCTAAACCTCAACTCTCGTTTGTTGGCTCAAGATCTAGGTTTTGGAGTCAATTCTTCACCTTTTAGGGTTTCTAAACCTCAACTCTCGTGTTTTGGTCCAGATCCTCTAGTTGATTGATTGGAGATCTAAGGTAACCTCTAATCTGTCGATTAGAGGAGAATTCAACCTTTCGGCTTCAATTCGATCAAGTCTACCTAAAGGGATTGGTTTGGTTGAGAGAAGGCAATGGTCACATGACCTTGTTAGGGTTGATCTACCACTATAGGCACACCACATGCAATCACAGAAACACAAAGCAATCAAAACAAGCAAATTCACAATCAAATCAATCACAAGAGTTCATACAAGATCCAAATCAAGAAAAACAACACAAATCAAGAAAATCCATCTACAAACCCTAGAAACGAAAGTCTACTACTCACAAGTCATGGATCTGTCCAGAAATACAAGAAAAGAGATAGAGAAAGTCATGAAAGAACTAGATTGAAGATCGGGAATGGAGAAGGTGTAGATCCGTCGATTCTCGCCTCTTCCTCTTCCTTGATCTTCTCTCCTTGCTCCTTTGCTCTCTTTCTCTCTTTCACTGAGCTCTCAATCTGGAATGAAGTGGCCTCCCCGAAAATGGAGAGATCCCCCGCTATATATAGCCTCGGCCAAGATTTGAATTCTGTCAGGCGGCACCTATGTACGGCCCGTACCAAGGTGGTACGGGTAGGCCGTACAAGATGGAAGGGAGGCTGGATCGGCTAAGCCTGGTAAGGGCCGTACCAAATCTGGTAAGGGCCGTACCAAGTCTGGTAAGGGCCGTACCAAGCCTGGTAAGGGCCGTACCAGAGAGTCCAAAAACGCCGTTTCTTCGTGTATTTTGCTCCAATCCTGCAGAAAACAAACAAACTCTCAGCAGTACCAAATTCTAAAGATATATCAATGAAATGCACGTGATTTTGACAATTTAGAACGTGAATTTGGTACGAAATCAAGTCAAATATAGGCTAAATATGCGAGGTATCAACAAGTAAATTGTTTACTGGATCGTGATATTGTACAGTACAGCATCATCTGTGTAATTGGATGGTTATGATGTGTTGCCAGACGCCACCCATGATTATAGAAGTTAAAACAGTTTTAACTCTATTTACCAACATAACACAGATCCTATTGGATCACACCATATAGGAGCTAATTGGAGAATCTTATTTTGATTGATTATAAATTAGTTATGATCAATGATAAGATGGTTATAATTAATTATACGTGTTATAATTAAATTATAAATGTTATGTAAAAATAACAAGCAAAAAAAAACATTGGTTAATTTATAAACGTGTGTGACACGTTGTATAAAAGTTAACCGGTTAATTTATAAATGTGCAGGACACATTGTATAAATTACCGAAACAACAACCGCAAGAAAAATATATATAATTATTCAGAATAATTATACGAATATTATTTGTGTTCGGGCCGAGGGCATTCGGATCTTTTCAGATTCGTCCTTATTCGCATGATATGTCATCGATCCTATCCAGATGACACGTCATCGATACCGAAACAAATAACCGCAAGAAAAATATATATATAATTGTTCAGAATAATTATACAAATATTATTTGTGTTCGGGCCGAGAGCATTCGGGTCATTTCAGATTCGTCCTTATCTGCATGACATGTCATTGATCCTATCCAGATGACATGTCATCAATCCTATCCACAAGGGCAAAATGGTCATTTCACACCTATGCCACCTTGCATGTGTAGAAACATGGAGAAGAGTGTGGAAGGGTGTGGAAGGGGTATTTTGGTCATTTCACATATAAAAGGATGAGGTGTCAATGGCATACCTTGTAAATAGGCATATGTTGAGGGGTATTTCGGTCTTTTGCAAACCTCCTCAAAAGCCTATAAATAGAGGGGTGCATGTAGAGAGAAAAATCACTAATTCACTTGTATCGTTTCGTGCAGAATCGAATCGGTATTTTCTCTCGTTCTCGGTTTCTCTCCCAAATAGTGTTTCGGTTGAGAAAAGAAAGTTATACGTAGTTGACGTATAATCTTGCGGGTTGTTGTGGAGTATATTTACGGGATCGATGAATAGTGTTTTATCGAATTTAGCGGTATGTCAGTTTTGCTCATTTGATGAAACTGAGTAACCAAAAATTCGTGTTTACGGGTTTTCGTCTTTTCCCCGTGAATAGTGTTTTTGCATAATTCTGCGATTTACGGTATTTCTGGCAGAAGAAATTAACCGCTCTCTGGTTAGTCCTGGTGGATAACCGATAGAGGCATCAGACGTCTGATGCTCCGAGACGAGTCGATTCCTTCCGTGATGTAGCTCTACACGCTCGGTCTGCATTCCAACTGTGATTTGGAAACAAGGTATAAATATGTTATATTAATCTATTTAATTGGTAAGTAGATTAAAATTTTAGAAATCAATCATGGAGTAGATCTGTAAAAGGATTAAATTGGGTTTTGATGCCAAAGGAATACTGAAGGTGGACCGCCTTGGAAAGTTTCCTGACATACCCCGTTTAATCCTGAGCTTAAGTTGGCCGTAGAAATTTTTGTTCTACGGTCATTCCGCACCTTAAGCCTAAACGGGTTTTGGTTACCACGAAACCCCAAAAGTGGTATCCGAAACCCAACAAGTGTGTCCTTGAAGAAGCAGCCGTCGTGAACTAATGATATAAGTGCAAACATCAAAACAAACGCACTTGTGTGCGGATCCGACTATGTTGCTCTCCAAATAGGAGAGCAAGACCCTGTTATTCTAAATCGGACCGTTGAATTTTTTTCATGCACGAATCTCAACACAGATGAATGGTTCGATTTAGAATAACAGGGTCCTGATCTCCTATTTGGAGAGTAGCAGAGTTGGTTCCCCTGTGTGCTCCCTAAACGTCAATCTCATAGATCCGAGGAAGAGCACTAGGCTCAAGGTGCAGGAATCCGTATTCTCGTAGGTACTGTACCAAGTTACACATAGGGGTGATTAATGAGCAAGTTAGAGTATGTTTATGCTCGGCTCATTAAGTAACAAGAGAATTGTTAATGAGCGAGTTAAAGCGAGTTATGAGCAGCTCACGAGTTATGAGTATCAAAATTTAACAAATTGTCATAATTCATTTAAATAAAATGGAATAAAATTATCCAACAAAAATATAATCAACATATTACATTCTCTACAGTAACATCAACAATCAACATATTACAAAAATAGAATCAATATATTGCATAAATTTATTTCATTAATTTAATGCTATAGAAATTTAGTGTTGCAAAAATTTATTTGAGATTGAATGTGACAAAAATTAGATGTGGCAAATTTTTAATGAGCGAGTTGGAATATGCTCATGCTCGTCCATTAAGTAAATGAGCGAGTTTAAGCGAGTTGATAAATGAGCAAATTTAAACAAGTTTTTAATAAGTGAGTTATGAACGGCTCACGAGTTATGAACAATTTACTCACCCCTAATTATACATAAACGCACTATAATTCCAGCTAAGCAATTGAAATTTGGTGCCTACAGCTACAATAGAACCGAGTTTGTTTTGAGATTCATGTCGAGTTAAAGTACAGTTTGAATTTAATAATTCTATGTTTGGTACTGAACTGGATCTGGATTCGGCCATTCGGGTGTGCAAGGACGTCTCTTTAAATTTATTGTATTTATTTTTGTGGAGACACTTGGGGGGCGTTTGGTTCGTACTTTTAGACAGTGATTCCTTGGTATCATAATTCCCTGCAAAGCGATGTCCGTGTTTGACAAAATCAATGAGGAAATAGCCATGAGAATCGGTGATTCCTGGCTATGCCGATGACCTGATTTGTGGCTATCGCGATAGCAAAAAAAAAGCGATGTCCGCGTTTGGCAAAATCAATGAGGAAATAGCCATGAGAATCGGTGATTCCTGGCTATGCCGATGACCTGATTTGTGGCTAAAAAAAAGGCGGAATTTTTCGATGCCCGCTCGATGGACATACAATCCAGGCACGTGATATTTTTCTTTAAACCCTTTTCCTCTTCTCCTTCTCACTCTCCGAGACCTGATGGTAGCCCAAGCTCGTCAATGGCGTCGATCTCCGGCAGATTCTCTCATTTCTCCACTCTATTTCGGCCGTGCCGCCACCAATCTGGCATCATCTCTGCCTTTCCTCTTCACCGCCTCCGTTCGCCTCAATCCATCACCAATCTGTCCAGTTCCTCCTCTCCTTCTTATCCCTCCTCTTTCAGTAAGAATTTTCTCAAATTGGAACCTGTATTGAGCGAATCATAACTTGTAATGTTGGAATTGCATGCTGTGAGTTTTACCATCATTTGTTTATTTTGAGCAGATTAAACCACCGTCTTCTCTTGCCGGTTGTTTTAACTGTCTGGTTAATATCAATTTTGATTTATTAGATTTGCACTGTTATAACTAGAGATGCAATATAGGGTGGGTTAAACCAAATCTACCAATCAGAACTGCTGTGGTTCTTGTTCTCGTTTCATACTTAAAATGAGTTTTATTATTTGAACTTTAGGTAGTACAACCATTTCAAAAGATAAAGGTTTAGTTAAGAGGTTTTGGTAATAATAAAAAAATTAGGGTTCCACTTGAAGTTTTGCATATCAATGTTGTCAGTATTGTTTTCTTTTGACAGTTCTGCTTCTCTGAGTCTATTAAATCAGTGTATATGTCTAAAAATCAAGAATAGCATGTAACGGTAGAAAAGGACTATTCGATATTGTTCTTGAGTAAGAGAATATGCTTCATCTGTACCAATATTCGAGCCAAACACCCCTTAAGAGGTTAGCTAGACCAATGCATCAACCTACTACTGGTACAGTGCAGCGCATCAACCTACTAGCAAGACCAATGCATTTGATTTTTCTGATTTGCTTTCTTTTCTTTTTTCTTTTTACTTTGCTGAGTTCAATAATCTTTAGGGACTAATTTGCTTATTTTCACGTTTTTACTGCTTCGTTCTTGCAAAAATATAGACTACAAAGTACCAGTTGGGTTGGGGATTAGTTCATTAGCTGTTGAAATATTAAGAGATGTGGAATTGAGGGTTTGTGTTATGGCAAAATTGTAGCTTAGTTGGTCAAGATAACCTACTACTGGTACGCCAAAAGTCTGTGCTGGTAATCACAAGAACTGGGTTACAGTTAATTACAGTCCAAGAGAAGAACTTAAAGGATTGCACATTATAGCAAATCACGCAAGGAGACAAGGATGTGAAGATGGGATGAAGAAATGTGTAAAGAGGGGAATTGCAACCAAGCTGGATAATGAATTCTTCGAGTAAGCAAAAGCAATACCAGTAAACAACAGGCACATAGAGAGCAAGACAAGACCTTATAGATGCTTGTTTTTAGGAAATTTTAACATTTCATTTATACTAGGTTTTATGCTTATTTAAATTATATTTTGAAACTAATGTCATGCAGTAGTTAGATTTACATTTATTTCAATCTATGTCAGGTGTAATACAGTTCTCATTTTCAATGGAATGCCTAAGGGCTTTAACTCAAAAAAAAAATGTCTGTGCTGATAACAAATTAAGTAGTGAGTTAATATATAAATAATGCTTTCAACTGTCTCATTCTAGTGTGCTTTTAGTTGTGAAGAACTATATTTGATCTTGTGCTGGTCAGATTCAAAACTTACTGGTTCGAAATAATCACCGAGTCAAATATATTATTAGTTGAATGATATAGTTATTTTTTCATCTTGTGATTTAATTTTTTTAATGGATATGAAGTTCATGATTTATGTCTTAAAAAGTTTTTGGAGATTCTCAGACTGTATTTAGTTTCTGATTTTGCATACTCTTACATTAATTTCAATGTTTTACGCAAGCATAATCTGAGAATTATTTTATATCTTTAATTTTTAATTAACGATCTATGATACATAATTTCTTATATTTGTATGAAACTTTGACTAAACAATTAAAAAATAAAAAGAAAATGGAAGAGAAAAATTGATTCTATGCTTCGTACCAGTTCACGGAGATATTAATTGGTTTGGTATATAATTATGTTAATTAAATAAGTTTTTATGAACAAAATTTAGTTAATAATTTAAAAGAAGTAAAAAAATTTATCAATAGCTATCACAATGGCTATGTGCAAACCAAATATGATAATGATGATAGTCATGAACAAACCAAACATGGTAATGTTATATTTCTTGGAATGGTATTCCTTAGCATAGCATGTTTGGGAATTCTTATATTTTCTGAAATGATATATAGCGCGAACCAAACGCCTCCTTGAATCTTTAAATTTATTGTCAGTAAGAATAAGACTAAAGATAAAGCAAAAACTAGAGCATCCCAGCGACGCTGAAACTTCGTTCAAAATTGTACATACTGGCCAACAAAACATTTAGCATAAACACACGTAGAAGCAGTAAATAAGTTTTAACTTCTAAGCACATTATTTTTTTTCCCCAGATTCTTTGGAAAAAATCAAGCACACAACTATATATTTACATATTGGAGCAACAATTAAGTCAACAACCATTCAACAAAACATTTTTTATCCTGCACGCGATTGTCTCAAGTCCTCATATATATATTCACACTGTCATCCTAGTTTAATGAACAAAACCCCCCAAAAAAAAAAAATACCCACAATTAGGGATGTCAACGAATCGAACTCAAGCGAACAGTCTTCAGTTTGAGTTTGATTTATATTTTTATCAAATTCAGTTAGCTGAATTAAACTGTAGTTTTAGCTCGGTTCGAATCGAGACTATTTTAAACTCTAACCACAACCCATTTCACTCTTCTCATCTTTTAAATTTTGGCAGACCAGCTTACCATTTCAGTATTTCACGCTCTTTCGTTTCCGTGCTCTTTCCAATTCCGCACAATCAGAGGGTCCCACCCCTTGGTCCCATCTGTGCCGCCCCCAAAAGGGACGTGCAAAGGCGACCGACCACCTCCTATCACGTGAGCAGGCGTTCTGCTATTCGTCTCCAACTGTGGCTCCATGTATTCCGCAACGCGCCAAACCTTGACGGAGCGGTCAAGGCTTCCACTATACACCACCCATCTTCGTCCCCACTCTCTCCAACCCGACCCCACCTGATACCTCTCCTCCTCCACCGCCACGCACTTTACCGGTCCCTCGTGACCAGTCAACATAGTAAGCTTCGTGTGGGTTTCACCCTTTTCCTCCCTCCTCCACACACACAAGCTCTTATCGGCGGACCCGCTCACCACTAACCGACCTGAAACCGCCAGGCATAAAACCGCCATCTTGTGCCCGTGCAAAACACCTCCATAAGCAAACCGCCGGTTCATGTCCCAAAAGTTCACCTTCCCATCAGATGAACCCGCATAAACAACACTGGATTCTTTTGACACCGCAATTGACGTCACTGCGCTTTCGCCTTGCAGCAGTGTCTTCACCGCCGTGTGTCGTGTTGTCCCGCCTTTGCTGTTGGTCATCTCTCTACGCCACACCTTCACTGTTCCATCTGCTGAGCCGGTGAACACCAAACCGTCAGACCCGACTGTAACTGTGTTCACTGCATCATCATGTGGTTTAATGGATTCCAAGCATTTAAAATCTGAGACCCGCCAGACCTTTACTGTCTTATCCCATGAACCGGAGTATAGCAAGCCCGCTTCTTCGTCTAGACTTAAACATGACACGGAATCAAAATGGCGGATCCATACTGTATTACGGTGCCGCCTGACCTCGACATAGTTAGAGGGGTTAATGGAGCTCTTTATTAGATCCTTCATCAATGGGAGAGATGCGACCCGTTTATACACTGTCGGATCTTTGTGCGAAACCTTCCACACCCTTATCTTGCCATCTTGATGGCCCGTAAAAATCTTACCATCAGAAATAACCATAGCTTTGACAAACCCGCTACTGGACTTGAACCCCGTAAACTCATGCTGGTTTTTCCAAACCCGTATATTCCTACTCTCAGATCCGGTAAACAACAACTCGCCGGAAGCAGCTAAGGAGTACACATGTCCCTCCTCTCTGACAAGGGACCCGACCAGACCCGTGGTGGAGCCCTCATCAAAGAACCCTCCAAAGTGGACCCATGGAGACTTGGTGAATGGAGAAGGCATGGTATCCCTTGGTGAAAGATTGGAAGGTGTAGTAGAGGTGCTTGCCGGATTCATATCCGATAAGTAACCGGGACTTCTAGCCGAAGACGGGGTGAAGAAACCGTTATGGGTCGAGTAGTCTTCTTCGCTGTTAGATTGTGAGATTACAGGGTCGGCCCGAAAGAGATTTACCAACTTCTTCAACCTCTTGGGGCTGCTCTTTTCTTTGTAGTCTCTCATGGCTGATATATGGTATAAACTCAGAACAAAGAAATTAGAAAAGTATGTTTGCAGGTGGGGATGTAGCTTGAGAAATGTAGAAAGAATCAATGGAGGTAATCCCTGTTGCAAGAAAGCCGAAAGGTCAAACCTAACAAACAAAAGAAATCAAAAGAAAGAAGCTAGAAAGGAGATAGCTAGGAGGTGCAACTGCAAGGAAGAAATTTTTGAAGTGATTGCTGAAAGTCGAGTAATGAAGATGCCGCAGTATATATAGTAATATAGACCGTATACATTAACACAGTACTGCCACGTGTGAGGTGTATTACTTACTATGCACGGAAATTTATGGTGCCTTTTGATGAGGCGAAGGAAAACGAGAAGCAGGTAATTGAGATTTGGGGGCTGATTTGGCATGGCCGAATCCACATCCTCTTCAATACCTGATAAGGGAATCTTTTACAATTACTAGATCTGAACCGTACTTTTTAACTTGGCACGAATCTCAAAGCCAAAAAATACAGCCTGCGGCTGCGGGATTTCCTCCTGGAGAAACTTAGGTCAGCTGTTTGGATCCAACAGGCAACAGCTTATTTTACTTATACGAATTCTATGACGTCTCCTGTTATTACGGGTCGGATATGTTTTCTTTGTATTCAACTATTCATAGTTCGCGTCAGAAATTGACGACTCACAGCGAGTCATCATTCATCAGTCATTACCCTCAGATATTTGTATTTTGCATCCGATAAAAATATAAAATTAAGCACTAAAATTGCACAGTTAGAACTTAGAATGCCGAAATTTTTATTGATATCTAATTTTTTTTTTTCAAAATCTACATTCAAATTCAACTTATTTTCAGTTCTACCCAAAACGGAGAATTATTTTCCGAATTCAGCTCTTAAAACCGGAAATTTATTTTCTTAATTTTGGGTTCTAAGAAATAATTCTCTGGATTTTTTTTAATTAAATAGAACATGTAATGATTTATTTATTTTTATATTAAAATATTAGAAATATTTTTATATTTTTTGAAAATAGATGGAATACTATATAATTTAATTTATTAGAAAGACTGCAACAAATAATCCAAATCAACAATTTTCATTCTGAATTTTTAGCGGCTTGAGAAAAATTAAAATATTTCTCAGTGTGTTATTAAAAAATTAAATATTTTTTTTAGATATGAGTTATTGATCCCGGTTTACAGTTAATTATGAGTAAACAAAGAAAATATCGTGGTTCTAATACATTCAAATTCCAAGATACTGCATCAATATTAAAAAAAAAGTTGATATAAAAATTATTTCGGTCTGATTTTGTCTTATCAATTTTTTTTTTCGAAAATAGAAGTATCACGATATTTTCTTTATTTACTCAGAAGTAACTTTTGAATCGAGAGCAATAATTCAGATCCTATATATTTTTATTTTTTTTAGTAGCACACAAAGAAATATTTTAAGTTTACTTACCGTCACCAAAAATCCAGTCTCGAAAATTTTGATCCTAATTATTTGTCGCAATTTTTCTAATAAATTGAATTGTATAGTATTTTATCTATTTGTAAATAAATATAAAAGTATTTCTAATATTTCAATAAAAAATTATAATATTTTCTATTTAATTAAATAACTAAAGCCGGAGAATAATTTCTCAGAAAGAGACTTTTTGGATATGGAAAATTATTTTCTGGATCTAGGAGCTGGATTTGGAAAATTATTTTTCAGATCTAGGAATTGGATCAGAAAAATAATTTTTTGATTTAGACTGATATGAAAATAAGTTGAATTCGGATGCAGATTTTGAAATTTTGAAAAAAAATTATATATTAATAAAAAATTTGGGTTATAATATACGTCTTTTATACACAGACACCTATAACAAATTAACAAGCGACCTACATGTCAACGATGAAAATAAATTTATTAATTTATTCGGTAATTGTTTTACACTTGATTAACACAGTAGTACTACCTACGTAAACAGCAGCAAGAAAAACCTTTGGCGATAAAGTATTGGAATTATTGAACAAAATAGGCAATTTTAGATTACATGACGTGCTTGTGAAAAATAATTGTAAAGTCAATATATAAATTTTGCACTATTTAATATGGATGCACAAATAAGTATAGTTAGACTGAGAGATCCGACGTCAACGTCTGTTGGTGGCAACGGATGGGTCTGGCTTCATGAGATTTTTCACAATTCAAATTTTGTTAATTGGAAATTCTTACCCTCCGGGAAAAAAAATTTATCATCCGGAAAACGCTTCTGATAGGTTTTGGTGTAGGAAATAAATAATTTAGGGGTGTCAAGGAAATCATTGTATGATCCGTTTATCATAGTTGTATCATAGTTGTAATTAACTTACTGTAAGAGAATATATGGGTGGGAAAAAAAAATGGCAGATAAGTAAGAATATGAGTCTTATTCAATGTTCTAAACAGCGCATTATAGTGGTGCTGTAGTGTTTTTCTCCCATAAAAGCTATGGCACTATGTCCAAATAGCGCCGCTATTTGGGTATAGCGCAATTTTTTAACCCAGCCGCTATAACGCGATAAACGCTATTTAAATCATTGGTCTTATCACATCACCGTTATGAAAAAATTAATCTAATCAATATTTTTATGGTTTTTAAATTAGTAATTTATGAAAAAATAAATTTGTAAAACAAAGTTTATATCTTAAAACAATAGGATCTATTATTATAAATTTTATATTTCAAGATATTGCATATATGAATATGATGTATTCAATATTTTTATTTATTTGCTATTTTTGTGGTTAAATATATAACTTATCAACTATTCGATACAATATTCATTAGAGGGATCAAGTTACAACATTTTTTGAGTTACAACAAGTTACAACAAGCTTTTTTTTAATTTTGAAAGTCCATATTGTCGATCCAAACCGTTAAATATGATCTCTACAATAAAATGTGCTTGGAGACCAAATTTTACATTTTTTGGAATTTTTTTACTATTTATTAAGATGGGTACAAAAACTAGTCAAATTCAGATCATTGAATTTTGTACTCATCTTAATAAATAGTAAAAAAATTCCAAAAAATATAAAATTTGGTCTCCAAGCACATTTTATTGTAGAGATCATATCTAACGGTTTGGATCGACGATATGGGCTTTCAAAATTAAAAAAAAAAACTTGTTATAACTTATTGTAACTCAAAAAATGTTGTAACTTGGTCTCTCCTCTATCCATTATTCGTTTGATACCCGTTAATTTAATGAGTAAGGGTAGAATAAAGATAAGATAAATAATTAACGGATAAATTAAGCTAATTTTAGACAATTATAATTTTTAATTCCTTGATTCTTAACAAAATTGAGGTAAGCATATTTAAGTATGAACTTGAAAGTTTTAATATTCAATCCTCTTGATTTGTCAATTTACAGACTAGTCATAATTGTGCGCTGACCGGATGTAATGAAGACTTGTTCGCACTGGATTTCTTCCTCTTTTTTTCCCCATGTGGAAAGCAATGGCGCTGACTACATGTAAATGGTAATGAATAGAAGCATCACATGAATAGAAACATCACGATATATCTAAATGATTGTATGTACTGTTCTCTCTTATTTGACGAAGGTAATCAGATTTGGGCCAAATAGGAATTTAATTGGTCGTTTAGGAAATTAAGCAGCTGAAACTCGGCCGTAAAATATTCAAAACTTCTAATAATTTGATATTAATGCAATATCAATATTCACATACATGCATTGCGTTTGGATGAAACAAAGAATAGTTCGGAATAACAACTATTTCTGAGTTCGGAATAGCAACTAATCCGACATTTCTAAAGAATAGCAGAATAACAGCTAACCCGAACTATTCATTTCATCCTTTGTTGAGAATAACATTTTTTTTTTCACCCAAACGTGTTGTGTTGAGAATAGCTCACTAGAAATAACAGCTATTCCTGGGTTAACGCTATTCCTGTATCATCCAAACGCACCAGAGTAAAAAACACAATTACATTTTTTTAAAAATTATGAAAAACACATCTGCACTATTAAAATTAATTTTAACATTTTTTTAAGGATAACAATAAATCTACGAGTATCGTGTCTAATAGGGCTATGTTCTTAAGACTCTTCTAGCTTTAATACAGGCCATGAACAAGGTCGGGATTCAGACCTCGTCTAGAGACCAACCTAGGATATGAATGAAAAGCTTATATTAAAGCTGGAAGGGCCTTGGAAACATGGTCCTATCAATACGTTGCAACATAGATTTATTATAAGAGAACAAAAAAAATCTCATACAAAGTGATGTAGTATCATAAAAAACATTTAAACAAAATGACAAATAATATTTTTGAATGACATGTTAAATAACATCTATATGTGAATAACATTTCTCAAGTGACATACGTTATTAAATACCATACATATTTTTTGATGTTTTTGATATGTTTTTATACAATAATCTCATACAAAATGACATATTAAACGACAAATAACATTCCTCAAAAGAAAAAAAAATGAAAACATGACCAATCAATTGTCAATCAATCTAAAAAATCATAATCAATCAGAAAAATGATACAATTTACATGTAACAAGTATGTGTCTAAGTAAATTTAGATTTCTACATGTAAAAAAAATATATGAAAGATGTATAATAACAAAAGAAGACATACTATTTAATTGGATGACTAATATTTAATTCATAATTTCATTTTTTAATCACACTTGTTGACGAATCAGAAAATCTACATGCTTAATATAAAAATGAGGACATATCATGCCAGAACTGATATAAATTGCGATAGTATCTGAGTAATAATATTCTACACAGTAATTAATAATGAGTTAGGCTAATATGACATTGGTGTTATTTGAAACTAAATAACACCACATCTTAAACCCTTAGATCTGCTTTAAGATTCGTACAAGATAAAGTGCTTGAACAGTAAAAGCGGATATTACGAATCTTAAAGCAGATCTAAGGGTTTAAGATGTGGTGTTATTTAGTTTCAAATAACACCAATGTCATATTAGCCTAACTCATTAATAATCAATAACCTGAATTTATATGTCGTTCACTCATTTAACCTACAAACCCACATACTACTAAGTTGAGTTTCAGTTAATAAATGAGCACTTGTTCCGATATAGCCATATTTTCAAGAGAGTCAAATAGAGTAAATTACATAAGATTTTCGTATCGGGAATGAAATAAATTGTACAATACCTATAATATTTTACTCTAAATTATATAAAAAATCATACATAAATAAAATAAAATTAAAAAAATAGAAGTAAATTAATCCCTTCAATCAACATATATGCCTCCGCAACAGTTTAATAAACCGACTGAACTACTTATTCAATCTCAAACATTTATTTGTATATGAAAAGTATTACTTTAATGCCTAAAGTAAAAAAAAAATAGTGTTTCAAAGTTATTCTGCCTAAAAATAATTTTATTTTATTTCATTTGAAAATATCTTAAAATGCATGCATTTTGATAATTTCATATAACTAATTATCACTTCTCAAAATGAAATTCATTGATACTGAAATAGCAGATCAAACTGTCACCACTGATTTAATTTGCGAATATCTCAATAAATCACCATGAAAAATAACTGCAGATTTTTAGTAATAAATTATCATAAGAAACCTTCCCATTGCCACACGGCAGACATCCATCTTTTACCGCTACCTCACGGCAATACTTTGTATTGTGTGGTTAACTATCAAAATAAAACCAATATAAAAATATTTCTTCGCGCATTATATTATTTGAGCCACCACACAAGCTAAGCCAATGCACCGCTTGCCAAAATGCCACAACAAAGTCCAACCGCAGCTCATTGTCGGATGATCGGTTAATTAATGTGGAGGATTTGGCAGCAGACGTGCGACGTGACAAATGGCATTAAATGTGGGCGGTTTGTGCAATACGTAGCAAGAGCCGCTCTTTCTTTTTCTATTTTTTTTGGGAAATTTAATGTACATCCTTGTAAAAATTAAAATTAAGTATTTCTCCGTCTAATATTCTTAATATAATATCGTATAATTATTCTTCCAAATTTCAAAAACTCAGAAATTTACTCAATTCATTACCTTTTAATTAAACTTATTTTTTAATTTATAAAATATTCGATTTACCGTTTAGTAAAATATATATAACATGTTTAAAAGAAATATCAAGTCTTCTAATTGATTGACCAGTGTAAGTGTAAGTCATCATTTTCTTACTTGTGATGAACACAAGTGTATGTCTAAAGATATTGTATATGCATGGCAAGTAGAGAATAAAGCATTTGTCGTAAGAAACCGGTCAATTAGAAGGCTAATTTTTTTTTTTTTACTTACACAAGCTATACACACACATATTTTTTTAATAAAGCACACAATATAAACTTTATAAATTTAATATGAGTTATTGAATTTTAATAGAAATTGCAATAAATCGAATAAATTTCTGAGTTTTTACATTTAGAAAGATAAATATGATAATAAATTTTTAAGGGAGGAATGTGTAATTTTGAAGATTTTAAGGACAGTACATGAATTCTCCCCTTTCTTTGTCTAACCAAGAAGGTGGGGGCAATTTCATTTGTACTATTATTCAAAGAGTTGTTGAACTGAATTTCCTTGTTAGCCAAGTCTACAGCAACCCAAATCCATTTGTTTGCCACCAACTAAGAACATCCAACGAGCGTAGTCAAATAGATCACACAAAAAAAAAAAAAAAAAAAAAATTGAGGTTGCAAGTAGTGATCATACCTTAATTTTTCTGATTATGGATTAACGTCTTCATTGTCAGGTGCTACTTCTTATTTGAGATTATTCTTTGTTCTGAATTGTGACATGTGTGTACTTGTTAGTTGTTTTATTTGGAATTTATCCCATTCAGATTCCACTCTAAAATCTGACATTGTTTTGAAGGCATAAGTCGGTTCAAATGATTTCCCTTACTATGAATTTGGAATTTTCAGAGTAATTTAATTGGTAATTCAATGAAAAACTGTGATTAATTGGTCACTAGATAGAACACGCGTAAGGCAAAACTTTTGTCGACTAACCAATAGGTAACATTCTGAAACAATTTAATATTGTCATTGTGCTTCAGCACTTTAAGCTGCTTAATTGCCAATTATTAATTAAAATCACGTTTAACTTGTCAAAGGTAATAAATTGTCACGTGACTCTCTCGCCACGTGGCAAGAGAATGTGGTCACTACTCATTAGTAGGTAAGACGTTGGTTTTGTATTTCATGTATTCCTACCTGTTGCCACGTATAAAAAAAAAACTTGTTTCTACGCTCTATTATTGCTCTGCTCACCTTTTCTACAAAGGGCGATCTCGTTTAAATACAATTTATTTACACAAATATTTTTGCTGTCAATTGCTAGTGGCGCCAACACAACGCCTCATAGAGGCATGATTGAGCTCCTAGATGTACGTGTCGAATTATGAAAGAGGAAAGGGGATGTTTTAAAATTGATTTAAATTATTGATGTTTGGGTATTTATTGGTTGAGTGAGTGTATGGTACTATGCATATTATGATTTGTTATTGTGTTATAGCTTTATATTTGAGTTTTTAAATTCTAATGGTCGATCCGAACCGTTCATCTTGTTCTTCATATTAATATGTGTTTGGAGACCAAATTTTACATTTTTTGAAATTT
Source organism: Carex pumila (assembly GCA_033356055.1). Taxonomy (NCBI): domain Eukaryota; kingdom Viridiplantae; phylum Streptophyta; class Magnoliopsida; order Poales; family Cyperaceae; genus Carex; species Carex pumila. The sequence goes on from JARJHM010000033.1 coordinate 428,299, forward strand.
ATTTTACTATTTTTTAGATTTATTGAAAATCACTGTTTTTGGATGGTTCAAAATTTTCAGATTAAGTGATTTTCTAAATATCTAAAAAAATAGTAAAAAAATTTCAAAAAATGTAAAATTTGGTCTCCAAACACATATTAATATGGAGAACAAGATGAACGGGTTCGGATTGACCGTTAGGATTTGAAAAATTGAATATAGAGCTGTAGCACGGTAATAACCCGTGATATACATAGTACCATAGATTCACTCTTTATTGATTTGTATTATGATGCGGAAAGGGTTATTTTTATATTCTATTTAAATTTTAAACAGTTTATAATTGATTTATAAAAAAATAAACATAACAAGATGGCCGACAATCTATCAAAGAATAAAAAGTATATCGACAATTTTACTCTTTAATTTTAGTTATCAAATGTCATAATTATTAAATAAACATTGTTGTAATTGTAGTATGTTGATTGGATGGTCAAAATCATTAATTATGAATTAATTACTCGATTATGCGTACATAATTTAAAATAGCCGAGTTTATAAAACATATGATACTAAATTAAACATATGAGAAAAGTATGAAATATATAAATTAAACATTTGATACTAAATTACGAGTATAAAATACATGATTCTAGAGGTGAAAACGGAGGGATTCGGATTCGGAGCGGATAATGCTGATACCATATCCGTTTTCACCCCTACATATAATGATGCTAGATTAAACATATACCCCTCAAGTTTTCTTCTGAAGGAATAAGAGTGTATGATAGGTTGTAAGCTATACATATAACATATTGTACTGTCTGCTATTAGCACTATAGTATATATATTCACGCGGAAAATTATAATCCTTCAATCTATACATAAATCTAAGTTGACATGCAATTTTAAAATTTATTAGCTATTGTATACATTACTCATGTATATATCTACCATTTGATTCTGCCTTTTCTTTTCTTTTTTTATTACAATGATCTGACACAAGTGTAGAGTGCAGACTTTTAAGATACTACAAATATAGATCAATTATATTAAATTTTATACTGCAAATGAAGGTCAGTTCAGTTTTACGCTACTTATAACATTTTACTCTAAAATATACAGAAAATTATACATAAATACACAAATTTTGAAAGAAACAAAATGAGGGTCGATTGATCATATTTAATGTGCACAGCTCAGCCTCTGATCTGACGACTCATGTATTTATACATATATATTTTTTGTTATAGATGATGTATTTGATAAGTCGTGCTGAAAAAAAAAATCTTCATGTAAACTAGGCCTATTTGTCTAAAAAATAATTGAATGTAGAAGCAGGAGCGGATTTGGTGTATACCGGGAACAACTGCCTCTTAGGAAATCAATTTTTTTTTCCTTCCACCTCTTGTTGTTTGTGTTGTTTTTAATATGTAAAATAATATTATTTTGTTGTTCTTTATCATGTAAGAGACTGTATTGTATTTGTTGTTTAGTTTTAATTTAGTATTATATATTCGATTAGTTAATAGATTTGAACACGATAAGTCATTTGAATCCAATTACTGCTTTACCCGGTAAAAATTATGAATTTTCCTCTCTGTGGCTATTCTTCAAAACAATCCTATTTGGCTAAAGATCTTTTTATGATAAATTATTAAACCAGCTTAGACTTAATAGTTTATCATAAAAAGGTCTTGAGACAAATTTCTATAAAATACAATTAAACCATAAGCCCGACGTGTATGATAACGAGTCTCGTCGCTTTAGTAGTAAAGAGACGTTTGTTCCATTTCCAAAAGAGGCATCTACAAAAAATATTTACGGGGATTAATTAAAACGGGTCTTATTCTAAAATAATAACTAGATACTTGTGACAGATCGATGGTTTAATTTAACGTATAACCAGATATTTAAGCCGGATCGATGCATGTATTAAGCATACTAGAGAACTTTATGGCTGATTAATTAAACTAAGCCAGATCTTTACGGTTGATTAATTTAAAGTAACAAGATCTGGTTACGTAATACGTATATTACACAGCATATCATGAGCCACCACGGTCTATTGGCAACATGGAATATCTGCTTATTTTAATACATATATAGATGTAACATGTATACCGCTGGGGAACACGTACGTACAAGACTTTGAGTAGGAGCATGATCTGGCAGTATTTTAGTTTATGGTGCGATAATATATGAATTCATATTGGGGACAAACAGTACACTGCCTTTCTTGACTTTGTAAAGCGAAAAAGAAACCATTGTTATATATAATAATGATCCGATGGAAATCCTTCTCAAAGCGTGGCATTGCCATTGTTAGACACGTTAAAACCTTTTCCTTAATTTAAATATGGTTTGGTTGGAAGCAGCAATTTCGTGTCACCCCACCTCAAAAGAAACCGAAAAAAAAAATAGTCCGCTAAAAGAGCAATGTATCCGCAAATTTAGTTATAGAAAATACATAGGTCTTTTAATTATTATATAAGTTCGTAATCACAAATTAATCGTCTATATATGTGTACTAAATGTATAATATATTTTGCTTGATCTGTCAGATCATCGATATTTTCGGATGCCTCTTGTTATCTTGTATCATACTTCTTCTTTCTCATTTAAAAACAGTAGAACTGATAAAAAATATATATATAAATTAAAAAAAACTTTTAAGTAACTATCATAATAATTCATTATTGGCTAACGATTTAATTTATTCTAAATTATGTCTAATATATTCTTTTATTTAGTCAAACGTATGATTTATTTCTTTGATCTAGTCCAAGCATATATATATAGCTTTCATATTTAATTATTCTGTTATGATTACAATTAAATTAAGCATCAAATCAATACAATCTAATATAGTCTATATAAACACTCATTCTCTTATCATTTAGGCAACGGAAAATAGGAGAGAAAAAATATTAACATCATACATGAAAACCTCTATCTCCAATGATATTTTCTTACAAATAAAATAAAATAAAAATAATTTATGCATTCCTAGCAACTCAAATGAGTTTCTAAATAACTGTCAATTACTTTTTAGAAATTAAAATCTCTAAAGTTTCTAACCCTCACATCCTTAAAATTAATTTTAGAGTTTCTATTAAATCACGACAATAATAAATTAAAAATGATAAATAATTTGAGCCAATTATTTGACCAATGTGAAGTTTATAAACAATTTCTTCATAAGAAATTCTCTTATATCTCTAAAACTAAATTAAATACTACTATATTATATTAAAAACTCTCATAGTACCATGAATGTAGATGCTCAGGTATTGAGAAAGTTCTTCATTAGCTTCTTTCATAGACATGCTCACGCTAAGATGCCGAACTAAATTAACTCCATTCATGCCGCACTTGCCATAGTTTATTCTTTAAATTTGCATTTTCAATAGATTTTAATATTTTTTTATCTACGACCATTTTAATTGATTTTAATTCAAGAAATGGTTTTAATAGATATTAAAATTGGTAACGGTTTAGATATTAAGACTATATGTTAAGAATCGTATCTATTAATCTAACACTAGTTTGCTCCTTTTTTTCTTCATAAAAAGTTGTTTGATATGGTTGGTACAAGACTTTGTACTATAGGTGTATACTTCTTCTTTTTTAATAAATGGTGCAAAAAAAAAAAAAATTGTTGGTTCATATTTTTACTTTTGAGTTTGACTAGTATAACATTAATGTCATTTCAACCTATATAACACTAATTCTAAAACCAATTAAATCGACTTCAAACGGTGAATTCAAACCGTTCAAACCGATTCACTTTATTAGTTGTGCGTTTACATGCAAAATTTATAACTTTTCGAATTTATTTAGTATTAAGTCAAGCAGTCAAATGTGTGAGTTTTTAAGTTAATTTTAATACATTCATTTTTCAATGTTTTTACCGCTTGATTTGATACTAAAATAACTCAAAAATATAAAAAAAAAATGTATGTAAATGCATCACTCATAAGGTAAATTGGTTTGAACGGTTTGAATTAGTCGTTCGAAGTCAATTTAATATATTTTAGTGTTGGTGTTATATAGACTAAAATAACACTAATTTTATATTAAACAACCCCTTACTTTTTGTGAGTAGAACTAGGGTGCTCTTAAGCTCACCAAAGTGTTTGGTGAGCTTGACTCTAAAACCCATCAAATCGATTTCAAATGACAAATCTGAACAGTTAAAACCTGCTTACCTTACGTGTGATGTGTCTACATGTGAAATTCTTAAACATTTGAATTAATTTAGTATAAAGTCAAGCGGTTAAAAAACATTCAAAAAATGAATGCACTAAAATTAATTTATTAACCTTCTAATTTTGACCTATTGACTTTATACTAAACTAATTCAAATGTTTAAAAATTTCACATGTAGACACATCACACGTAAGGTAAGCAGATTTTAACGGTTCAGATTTGTCATTTGAAATCGATTTGATGAGTTTTAGAGTCAAGCTCACCAAACACTTTGGTGAGCTTAAGAGCACCCTAGTTCTACTCACTTTTTGTTTGTAGTAAAGGTTAATCAATGAACTCGATTGGGAGAGTCTTTATTTCGATTTCCATGTGATCTTCTATATAAATGACATAATTATTTCTGACACTGACCAAAAACTGACCTTTTTATTAATATTTTGCAGTAATGAACATGTGATTTTCTACTGTGTAAATATATTTTTATCACTAAATCAAAGACTGATTCTCTCCTTAACATTTTTATTAATTCTTATCAATAAAGAGCACTGATTAAAAAAGGAGAATTTGACTGAAAAAATTATATAGAAGAGCAATATCTCCTCTCAATGTATGTGCATGCATAAGCCTATATACTAGTAAAAAATATATATATATAGTCAAAAAAGTGGATTGACAGCTCACTAATTTATCATATCTATGATCTGTGTGGCGGGTTAATTAATGAAACATATAATGAGATATTTATCGGTGATTGATCAAACATAACTAGATACGGGCTGATTAATTAAGATATCTAGATCTTTGCGGTCGATTAACATAATATAAACAGATATGGTTACGCAATCCGTATATTACCGTGCGTATCATGTGCCACCGCGGTGTATTGCAACACTGATTAATCCTTTTTTTAAAATAATGTAGATGTAACATGAATGCCTATGGGGAACATAATCCTAGATAGGAAGCATGATCTGGCACTTGTTAATTGTTTACAGTGTGATTAAAATATATTATAGGACAAATTAAGATTGATTTTTTTACTACGATTGAAGAGGCCAAAAGACATGGTGATATGATCGGTGGAAATCCTTTTCAAACCGTGACAATCGCTGTATTAGCCGCGTTAAGTCAATAATTGTATATGATGATAAGGTCTGTTATTTTAATATTTTAAGAGTATCTACATCTCTGAAATTATTAGAGTTTTTAATCTGACGTGGCACTTTCTAATTCAGTTTCAGAGATGTAAGAGAGTTTCTTATTTAGAAACTATGCATGAAAGTTTTTTATTAAAAAACTATTTGTAAACTCTATGTTGGCCAAATAATTGGCTCAAATTATTTCTCCTTTTTAATTTGTTGCTGATGTGGCTTAATATAAACTCTAAAATGAGTTTCAGGAATGTAAAAGTTAGAAACTTTAAAGACCATAATTTTTAAAAAATAATTAACAGTTATTTAGAAATGCTTTTGAGTTTTAGGAATGTAGATGCTCTAAGATTATTTTTGAAACCCTTAATGTCCTGAAATTGTGTTCAATGTCTTTTTTAGCCTTTTATTTGCGGTTTCATTATTGACCTCAATGTCTCTCGTTGTTTCTCACATAACTCACTACCTCATTATTACAGCCAGCCTTTGACAGGAGGAGCGTAAGCGGTTACAGATCGAGGTTGCTTATGCGAGATGGTAGGAGAAGACGTGACCAATGTTACCACTGTAATTGGGCTCAAATGAGAGGGTGGCAGGGAACGTATCTGGGTGGTCGAAGAAATACGGCTTAATATTGTTATGTATTGTCAAAGCGGGTACAGATAGAATGAGTCATTTTCTAATTAATAATTAATTAATTGTCATTTTTAAATCTTAAACATAATTAATTTTAAGTTTTTGATATATTTTTGATATATTTAAGTTATATTGGATAAATATGCGAGTTATTATAATTTAAAATGTAAAAAGGTAATTTCATAATTTTTGAGTGTATATATTCAATTTTCCTATTTTTAAATTATGAATGTGCTATCCAGATATTTTACGACATACAAAACACAATTTAGATATAGAAATATTTTCTATTACAAAACCATAAAATGACAATCTGAAATTTTATTTATCCAAATTATACGGATTTACAGATAAAAAATATATATCCTCTAAACTGGTCGATCCCCCACCTTCACAAGGACACAAGGAATACAAATTAAGAATATATTTTTTATTTGACAAGTATCTATTATTTTACTTATGATCTTATTAATAAATCCGGCTAGTATGACATTGGTGTCATATAACATCAACTACAAAATTTATTGTATAGAGTTCAAACGACTAATTCAAACCATTCAATTTGGATAGACTTCAAACGACTAAATTTTTTATTTGACAAGTATCTATTATTTTACTTATGATCCTATTAATTTGTTAAAATTTATAATTAAAATACCAATTGCTTGCAGAAACTCATATTTGAAAAATGAATTTATTGGATGAGTTTACGAGAGAATCTAAATTGAAAATATTTATAATTCAAGAGGAGGGTTCAAATGTCTTCATTTTTTGTGCCTTCATTATGCCTTCATTTTTAAAAGTTTTAATAACTCAAAATCTAAAACTTAAATAGTCAAATTAAAACTGTTGGATATGATCTACATCATTTTATCTATGCACGTGTAAAACTTTATAACATTCCAACTTTATTTTAGTTGTCATCAAGAGCTAGTAAAAAATGTACTAATGTGGATAATTTAGAGACGTTAATTTTTCAACTTATTGATTCACATAAAAACAAAATTAAAACATGATAACTTTTTATGAGCACATAGAGAAACATAACATAGATCATATCCAACGGTTTTATTTTGACTTTTAAATTCTAGATTTTGACTTATTAAAGCTTTTAAAAATAGAGGTATGACGGAGACAAAAAGAAATGAAGGCATTTGAACCCTCTCATAATTCACTATAATTAAATTCAATTAAATTCAATTTTTGATAAAATCAGTAACCCGCCGAGCTCTATATCTATTAGAGGATAGACATATCGACACTACACACGTTTATATTAGAGGATGGAGTGTTTGTGGTTTGCATTCTAAACCTCCGTGTTCTCAATCAAGTAGGGGATATATAGGCCATAAATACTATATATCTTTGTCCCTTTGCTTACCTGTTGCTTCCATGATTTTTTTCTATTGTGATCTCGAATTCCTGATTTTTTGTGATCAGTACTTATATTGAAACACCAAAATGCATACCACAGATGGACCCAAAGAATATGGATAATCACTTGTTTCAGGGAGAATCGTTTCAGGTCCCGCACGTCTGCGACTCTTTACATGTTAACAAAGGCTCCCCACCTATCCAAGTTTTCCTCTTCTTGATTTGTTCCGCTTTGGGAGATATTTTTTTATATATAGAAAATAATAAAAAAAGAGATAAACGGAACGAGTATTTAATTTTTTCGGCTGATAGAAAGATCGGTAATAGTCTCATCATTCAAAATGTTCAATATTAGAATGGGCTAAAGAGTGAAACCGATCCTAATCTTCTTTTTTTTTTTAATTCTACGCAGCAACGCAATGCAATACTTAATTGGAAAAAATAAAAAAAATAAAAAAAAGAGTTAGGATCAGTTCAACTCCTACTCATTCTAACATTGTACATTTTGGACCAGTGAGGTTATTATTGGTCTTTCTATCAATACAAAAAAGCTCAGGTACTCTTTCTGTTTCTCTATATTTTTGGTTATTTTATATAGAAAAAAAATCTTTCACTTAGATTGTTAATTTTTTTTTTTTTTTTTAAAACTTGACAGAAGCTGTCAAGGCTAGATTGTTAACTTATTATCTGCCACATTTTAAGACCAAGGCACAATTGGCCTCAATTTTTATACATTAAAGTCGAAGATAATGTTTAGTTATGAAGTAAAGTTAATGAGATTAAATTAATTCATATGAAGGAATTAAATATTGGAAAATGAACATATCTCTATAATAGTGGGCATGGCTGGTCCTGGTGCTGGGCGACTGCTCTGGGCCTCAAGATCCAAGGGGCCCCCAAAAAATTTTGTATTATATATAAAAATAATAATTTGTATATATTAAAAATAACTAAAATATTAGGGCTCAAATTTTGTATATATAAAGGACTTAAATTTTTCTATAAATAGGTAGAATCTATTGACATATTAATAAAAAATTAGACCAGCCAAACGCTTTCATAAGTATTTCAACACTATATGCTTATAAGTCATTTTTGCGTTTTAAAAGTCCAAATAGTCAATCCAAACCGTTCAACATGATATCCATATTAAAACGTGCATGGAGACCAAATTTTACATTGTTTTGAATTTTTTTTTACTATTTTTTAAGATAGGTAGAAAATCATTTTTTTATGGTTCAGAATCTTCTGAATCAATGGATTTTCTACCTATCTTAAAAAATAGTAAAAAATAAAAAAAATGTAAAATTCAGTCTCCAGGCATGTTTTAATATGGATATCATATTTAACGGTTCAGATCAACTGTTTGGACTTTGAAAATGCAAAAATGACTTAATAGGCATATGGTGTTGAAGTACTTGTGAAAATGTATTAGCCGATCCAATAAAAAATTTGTACATATAAAGGGCCCAAATTTTACTCCCTCTCCGGGCCCCAAAATCTTTAGGACCGGTCCTGATAGTGGGTCCTATAGGTGAAGTAATGTAGAGTATGCTAATTCATCTGAAAAAAGTGGAATAACTTATTCCGAAATAACTCATTTCTTACTCCACCTTACTTTTTTTTTCACTCTTCATTTGACTCCTTAAACGTGAAGTAAGAGGTTTACTCCACATTTTACTGCACAGTCAAACATGGCCTAAAACATCAGAGATAGAGCAATATCACAGTTAGCTAGGAGAATAAATTCTAAAACCATGATTATTCAAAAGTCGAAAATTTGAGTCCCTTTCACGACTTCACAGTTTATGCGAAGTTCTAAAAAAAAGTCTTCCAATTCGAATCTGTCGCTCAAATCGTCTCGGAATTTAGATTTGTTGCTCGGAATGTGTACGCTCCACTTCAGATGGATTGTCACAGATTCGAATGAGATGGTCAACCCCATAAAAAAGAACCCAGTTATATATTGAAATTTGTATAAATAATAATTAAATGTATATGTATTGAAAAATAAAAAAAACACGGTACACTCGTACAGAACCAGATCCTCTTTGAGTCATTAATTATGAGAGCTACGCATCCTGACCTCCATCATTGAACCCGCTTCTATTAAATTAAAAAAAAAAAAAAAACCACTTTTATGAGCCCACAGAGTAATTCTCCGGAAAGGGACTACACTGCCAATTTATACTTTCTCAGGGTACCAAAAGGACATTTCTTATCTTGATAATAAATGTGTTACAAAATTGTTGCTATAATGGTAGATGACTTAGCATTGGTCGTGATCGTTGAACAGTTGAAAAAAATAGCTAATAATGCCAAAAGTGTTTGAGATGATCACGCAAATAATTTGATTTTCATTGATATAAGCGGGTTATCTCGGATGTATTCACACAAGACGAGCAACAATCGAATTCTCTTTCTTTTCTTTTTTTTTTTAAATGAAAAAGTTAATAAGTTATCACTAAGTTTAAAATTTATATTACAAGATAACTATTGTACTAGTAGCAGTATGTATATACAAAAAATATAGAAATTGTACTAGTAGCAGTATGTGTACTAGTTTTCTAAGTTGGTAAGTTCATATGATTCGTTCTTTTTTTTGTACTTTCTAATTTTTATTTTGGTGTATGATGTAATTGCAACGTTTTTAATATTAATGCATACACTTGACAATCCCTGCCAAGCTTTCAAAAAAAAAAATTACAAGATAGCTATTGTACTAGTAACAGCATGTATACACATAAAATATAGAAATTGGTGCGTGCTCAGATTATTTACTAGCACACCTATCAGTGATACCAGTATCCATCAATTCGTACCCATCAGCCGGTAAATAAGAATGGAGGAGAAGAATGAGAGAGAGAGAGAGAGGTAGACTACATCACCAACAAAAAAATATCATCAACAAAAGACAAATAACACTAAACTATCAGATACGCGGGGCATAGATCGAGACGGAACAAAGCAGCAGTGGCTAGAACTAAACCCTAGACAAAATATTTCCCCTCAATCTCTCTATCATTATCTTTTTTTTTTGAAAAGTAGTGGTAATACCACTGATTTCATTGAAATCAAACATATTTGATATGGTGCCCAAATTAGATACCATAACCAAATATGTAAAGGTCTACAGTAATAAAGTGTCCATAACAAAAGATAGGAAACATATAAAAAACAACCAACAAGATAATAGAAATAACACAAAACAATAACAGACCACTAAGTAAACAAAAACAAAAGCTAAACAATTAGCAGAAAAAAAAGATTACTAATCATAATCCAGTAAGTTTTCATCCGTTAATTCTTCTCTAGACATTTGACCTAGAGGACTGCCAGTTCCAGAAATCTCTCTATCATCATCGAAGTGTAGACATAATTAATATATTATTACTATTATTACTATTATTACTACTACTATATATTTCACTTTGTGATTATGATTGAGTTTCATTTCTATTTGTTTGAGACTAAAAGTTTGATTGTTGTTGTTATTAGATAAATTTTTAGAAAACAAATCAGGTCTGTAAGAAATTCAGCAGCTGGAAAAGTAATATTTTAGTGATAAATTTGGCTCCCAAGAAATTCTTGTTGTCAAAACAGAAAGTTTTCATCAACACACTTTATTTATTGGATTTTTTTTCGACTTGCTTCCTTTCTTATTTGTGTCGACTAGTCTCATAAAATCATCGGCAACCCACTCCGCATTAGTATTAAACGTCTTAAAAGTAAAGTATCACTACTGCACTTGTTAAGTACGAACATTATTTACTAGCAATTAAATCTATAAATTTTGCTCAAAGTTCATCATGACTACTTAATTTGTATTCAATCAGTGTCGGAAGTAAGCGAACAAAAACAGTATCAATTGAGCTTAGCAAAATTACAAAAATCTCTTCTTTAGAAACTGGGATTTTTAATGTGTAGATACGCACTTGCTGGGGGACAAACTAAAATATTTGAATTTGGGACACTGAAATATAAAGAACATATATGAAAATGTAGTCACTAAAATTTCAACTTTAATTTTACAATTACAAAAGTGAAATTTTAACCACCAGACTACAAGCACACATCATTGATCTTAAGAGGAAGTTAAACTAAATATTCTTTTTCAATAACTTTTTTTATCACATTTATTAAAAAAAATTACGAGGTAACTACTTCCTGGTTTGAATTTAAATCGGTTCCTGAGCACAAGTTTGTTTATTCTTTTACCATGACCAAATCCGGTCTTATTTTGCGGTCGAATTAAATCGGAGATCACAAGCCGTGCATTACTTTTTCTTTGTTTTTTTTTAGAAGACTTGAAAGATAACATGAGATCTGCATCAGTACAAGTCATGCATCATTTATTATCCAGATGACCAGATGTTATCAATCAGATATGATCCCTTTTGTAACCAATCATGTTTAGGACTAATTCAACTATATGACAAATATAAATTTCCCATTTGCATGGCGTCTAAGAAAAAAATACTTAGATCGCCCCCGTTTTTTTTTCTTGAAGATCAGGAAACAATGTTCCTGACAATTCATTGATATAAGAAAATTATTTACAAATAGATCGCCCCCTTAAAAAGTGTGATTTTTTGGAGCTTTCGTGTCGCTGAAAGGACAGTAGCTAGCTTGTGTAAGTCATATATATATCAGTCAAAAGGTTATCACCAGCATCATCTTTAGATTTAGATATGTTTTGCTATTAGATGACAAGTTAACCAATCGGCTTAAATGTGACACCTATTTATTCAATGTTTACTAGTAATAAAGAGTAATAGCGATGTGGGCTCCGGGCAATCTGATGCCAGGTCACAGTCCGTATCAAAATTCGTAAAAGCAATTTTAAATTTTGTATGGATTAAATGTGCACGAACTTGATGCTGATCGAACAGTTCTGAGCATCGTACCATTGCATCACGTTTGATCTGATGTTCATCAAACTGCCCTACTCCAATCGATTTATCCCTAGCTAGATATTTTTTTGAAAGTAAATTCCAAGAGGACCGTTCAGCAACAACAGTAGGAATAAATCTTAATTTACGCAAAGAAACTCATTCTTAATGCATAGATACTAAAGAGGTTTAGTCTAGAAATAGAGGTTCACTAAAGTCTGAACAAAGATTAAGATTTTGGACAAAAGAAAGTTAAAAAAAAAAATCTTAATCCTTACTAAGAAATAGATGATGTTTAAAAGAATTAAGCGACTATAACAACTAAAAAAGAATGAAAGAAAATTTAACGAGACTTAATCCTCCCTCCGAACAGAGCTAACTCAAAACGTCAATTATAATCTTATAACGGAGCTTTTTTGCAACGGGGAACGGGGCTAACTCTTTTGACATCGGATTTCTTACTTTTGGAAAACTTGGCTGGGGCTGCTTATTGACATCGGATTTCAATATGCCTATTACTGGTTCTGAAATTCAAAGGATCTCTTGCATAGTTAGGAGCCTTAATATTTGACAAAATTGATAAACCACTTCAATCCTTTTCTTGACTTTCACCAGCGTCCTTTTCCAAAGACTTAACCGACAGCAATCTCCAATCTTAGCGTAGAAATATTGCAGTGGACCAAAGCAGGACATTAAATTTGCACTGTACCAAATCAGAACATTAAATTTCATACAGTAGTAAGCATGCAACAAATTTTGTATCACAACATTAATTACAAGGGCAAAAGGATGGCAATCTTCTCTTTCAACTCTTAGGTGTCTCATCTCTGTTAGTTTAGGTGCCGGTAGTACTAATATTATTATGTACACAAGAATATCTTTTTTGAATACATACATGTACACAAGAAGTTGAGTATAGGTATATATCTGCCGTCATGTATTTGTTATTACTAAAGTTTGCAAAGTTGATTGTTAATTATGCATGCAAGTAACAAATTGGGCGGAAAAATTATGCAAGTCCTAAATTTTATACAATATTAAGACCTATGGTCCTAAAGTATCAATGATTTCCTGTTATGGGCTCTTAAAGTGTGAAACAGTTTCCCAATTATCGAATCCAAAAATCTTTCATCTGGTATGTATATATCTTGTAGCAACACATGGCCGCTAAAATTATAAATTAAACATAGTACTGGGACAAACCATTTTAGGCCTGCATTTATTATGCTACCCAAATTTTTGGGCTTCACCCCAGTATCACAACTTGTCGGATTGTTGCTAAGTAGTTTATTATGCTATCCAACAAGTTGCCAAGGGTGCTAAGCAGGCGCGGAGCGATTTTGAAGTTTAAATATCAAACGAGAAAAGAGAGGTAGTATAATTGGTTAGAAATAAGTTATAGAGTTGTACCTAAAAGTCGAGAATTCGATTTTTCCTCACAACTTTGCAATTTTTGCGAAAATTTTCAAAAGAAAAAAAGTTTAAATATCAAACGAGCCTCCTATATAATAATCTTAGTGTGACAGATTTATTCTCTTTTGCAATCAATAGACAACAATGCATCATATCAGAAGTAAGAAAAAATGGAAATACACATAAAAAGCTTCCCGCTAAATGCAAAGCAGAAACACAAAATCTAACAGAAGTGGATCGATTTGAATAAGCAGCAAAAGTTTGATAACAGAACTACAAAAGAATAAGCATACTGCATAACAGAAGTGGATCAATCTAAAGTAACCCAGTTTAAGTTCGGATCTGGACCGTCCGAACACGAATATTAAAGGAACCTGTTAACTCTACCTCAGACCGGATTGGTCCGGATTCTGATCGGACGGTCTGGACTTAAACTCAACTTCTGAATCACTTTAGGGTATACGGACCCACAAATACCTTTTGCATAATCTCAGCCCAATACTTCCTTTCATAGTATAGGCCTAAAAATTTAACAATTTTTTTCCTTTCTCTGGTTGTCCAGCCCATGCTGCGTTCAAACCAGCCCGCAACGGGTTCCCATTGCCGAACTTGCGTGCAATTCACGTGATCCCAGGTCACATCGCGATCATATATAATCCTTAGGAAGCGATGCCCTAATTTCTCTCCTCCGTCCGCTCGCCAAACCCCTTTTAAACCCCATTCCCACCGAAACCCTAGCGGATTAATTCCTTTATTAAGGTAACTTCGAATTCGGATTTAGTTCTCATAATTTGCTCTGGTTTGTGCGATTTTCTAATTTGTTGCTACTTTATTTTTTCCGAGTAGTTTCTGTAAGTGGAGCCAGAATGTCTGACGACGAACTGAAAGAGGAGAAGGAGTTGGATCTGACATCGAATGATGTCGTCACCAAGTATAAGTCGGCTGCCGAAATCGTTAACAGTAATATTCTCTATTAATTTTTCCTCTGATTCTGTTTTTGTCAGTGACCCCATAGGCTCACTGATCTTGAATTCTTGATTGCTGTATCTAATAGGTAAGCAATTGAGAACCCTAGGCTCACTTGCTTTGCTTTGCCTGGACTGAACCACAGCAATACTACTATGCTTTGTAAAATAGGAACAGTATGATATCACATTTAGAGTAGTATAGATGATGAGTGAATCAGGAAAGTAAGAGGAAGTGTATTACAAATGGAGAAATTATAGCCGGTACTATTGTGTTTCTTTTGTGTTTGGATTATTTGTTAATGTGTACATAATTGGCCATAGTCAATTTTTGGGCTCTGAACCTGAGCTAGTCATTTCAATTAATCTACACATATAGGTTACTGTAGTTATCTACCTGGGCTGCCCAAACAAGAATGTTATGGTACATAGAATGCTAAACCTGCACAGAACTAGGAACAGCGGGGCTAGTTAGATTCAGAGCATGTTGAAATGAAATACTAGTTTTATGGACAAGATGCAATTTGTTGAAAACATTACTGCATCCTTGTGATATTCCCATGCCAAAAGGTGCACTTTGTGGAAATCAAAGTAATTTTTTTGTTAAGTTTTCAGTTGTTATTTGTATCATTTAATATGTGAAAAACAGATACGTATAGGATTTGATGGTCAAGGAGATTGATCGAAACTTTTATAATTAAGAAACTTAAGTTTGCATTAATACTGTGTACCAATATGCAGTGCAGATGCCCTTCTAGCACCCTGATTCCACCTACTATATCCAGTTATTTAGCAGTTTTATTATTCTACTAGAAGCTTACATTGTTGTTGTACATGACAGAGGCACTTCAGTTGGTTATTGCTGAGTGCAAGCCTAAGGCAAAGATCGTCGATATCTGTGAGAAGGGAGACAATTTCATTAGAGAGTAATTACCTGTTTTCTGTTCTTTTGTCAGTTTTCATGATGTATATAAGATAGCTTGTCTTATTTCTGGACATATTGAAAGTTATGTGGTTTCAATCCTCCAGACAAACTGGGAATATGTACAAGAATGCAAAAAAGAAGATTGAGAAAGGTGTGGCTTTCCCAACATGCTTATCCGTCAACAACACCGTATGTCATTTCTCTCCACTTGCCACTGATGAAACTGTTCTTGAGGAGAATGATATGGTTAAGATGTAAAGTTCAAATCTTTTCCTTTCTTTATTTTGATCGGTTTTATTTTTCTTCTTCTTCTGAGCGAATGTGAAATGTTTGTTCTACTGCTCTTGCTTTCTGCAGAGATTTGGGGTGCCATATTGATGGCTTTATTGCTGTGGTGGCCCACACGCATGTTATCCAGTCAGGACCTGTAACTGGACGTGCGGCAGATGTAATTGCGGCTGCAAATACTGCAGCTGAGGTTGCTTTAAGGCTTGTTAGGCCTGGAAAAAATGTAAGCAATTCCCAACTCTGCAAGATATATGCTAGGATCTGTTAATAAGCAATTCTTTTAGAACAAGCCTCTATGCATTATTCAGTGTGATTGTGGAAGTTTTCAGATGGAATTAGTTTTTGTGAACAAAATATTTTTACTTAAGAGTTGCGTTTGTAATATTTTAGCTTGTTGAAGTTTTGTAGGATGTAAAGGTAGTGGGGTTCATGTTATCTCCGGATGAAGATTATTAAGACCAAGCAACATATTCACTAGTCCATGTGATCCTTTATTTTGTAGTCAAACTGATATGGTTCATATACCTATTTAACTTCTCCCTCATCCTATTTACTTTCCAGTTCGACATTTATGATGATAATTTTGATAATGGGTATATATTCATCATTTTTTGCCTTGTTTTAATACAACAAATATGCTTGTTATCACAGAACAAAGATGTGAGCGATGCAATCCAGAAGGTGGCAGCTGCATATGATTGCAAAATAGTGGAAGGTGTTCTGAGCCACCAGCTGAAGCAATTTGTCATAGATGGAAACAAGGCCATTCTAAGTGTCTCCAATCCTGACACCAGAGTTGATGATGCAGAGTTTGAGGAGAATGAGGTCTATTCCATTGATATAGTCACAAGCACTGGAGAAGGGAAGGTAAGTTGTGCTATTATCACAGCTTGTGTTACCTATTGCACCATGTGTTATTTGACATTAATTTGGTTTGCTTGTAAGTATATAGTTAGCCATGAGACAACTTCTATTGGATATTAAAGTGGATAATCTTTACACTTGTACTCCTGAAAACTTTTTATAATGACTAAAATCTGTGTGCTGATTGCTTTTTTCTTTGGTTCATATTCTCAACCAATTTCAACCGGATAAAAAATGCTTGGTAAATGGAGTGAATTTGGTAAGAAGCAGAGGACCAATGAATGTGAATTTGGGTAATTGAGTTAAGAATGAAATGGGATAGGAGCTTTATTTGTCAACTATTTTCTAGCTTTAAGAATCATTAGAAGTTTCTTGTGCAGTGGTTAATAGAACCGTGTTACTATTTATTCTCTTGATGCTGTGAGTTTTATGTATGTTTATGTATATGCATATCTAAAATTGAAAACAACATGAATACAGCCAAAGCTGTTAGATGAGAAGCAAACAACAATATACAAAAGGGCGGTGGATAAGAACTACCATTTGAAGATGAAGGCCTCCCGGTTCATTTTTAGTGAGATCAATCAGAAGTTTCCTGTCATGCCTTTTTCTGCCAGGTATGTGTCATGTTATTTTAATATGATTAGAATTGTTTTTATCCCAGTGTAAACACTGATTATTGTCATGCTACCTTTAAGGGCGTTGGAAGAGAAGCGTGCCAGGCTGGGACTGGTGGAGTGTGTCAACCATGAGCTTCTTCAGCCATACCCTGTACTTCACGAGAAACCAGGTTTGTGTAGTCTTTCAGACTCACATTCTAGTGTCTTGCAGTATTTTATGGTCAAATTCATTTTTTCTTATAGATTTTAACCATACCAAAGTGTCTCTTTTGCATCCAAGATGCTGGAAGCTGTTAGTTTATGTTTTCTCTATGTTTAATTAACTTAATCAGATTGATTGGATGCTGAACCATTTGTCTTTGTAAGTAACAATGACTATTATCAAAGAGATAAAAGAGTATGAAAAATTTCAAACAAATCGTATTGAAGAAGTCCAATTCTGACTTGTATCACTTTGTTTAGGTTATGGTAAAACAAAGCTATACAGACTCATATATGAGGTACTCAATTGTGATTACTTAAAAATTGTATCTTTCAGCTGACAAGTAAAACAGTTAGTTTCCAATAAAATAAAACAATTAACTGGCATCTGTGTTATTATGTTTGGATATCTGTACTCCAATACTGTGCATGTGTGAAAGCGCACGTGCATATTTGTTTGATGTCAGCTCATTAATAGTGTGACCTATTGCAGGTGACCTAGTGGCTCATATAAAGTTCACAGTATTGTTGATGCCCAATGGATCTGACAGGGTCACATCCCACCCTCTTCAGCAGTTGCAGCCAACCAAGTCTATTGATGACAATGCGGAGATCAAAGCATGGCTTGCTTTGGGTACCAAAACCAAGAAGAAGGGAGGTGGCAAGAAGAAAAAAGGTCCCGATCTTTATGTATCAAATATCCAGAACTTTGCAAAAGATTTACTTTCTTAACAGCTATAGTTAACTTTTTTTGTTTTACTTGGTGAATGGTGAACAGGAAAGAAAAGTGAATCAGCTGAGGCAGAGCCAATGGACGAGTCATCGAATGGTGCAACAGCTTGAGAATACGAGGATGTTACAGTTTTGGCAAACCGATTTGCTTGGTGTTAGTCTTTATTAGAGACTCAGCTTCCTGTATTTTGTTTGACAAAACAATTTGGCGAGGAAAGTGTCTATAGCTTCAGCTACAGAATTGATATGTCAGTTTCAGAAAATTTGCTGCTGAAGCCCCTTTTTTATATCTAGTGTACTAATTAAGAGCGTAATTGTTTATTACTTTTTGAATGTTACCTCTCATTTGTTGTTTTTCTTTTCTGTTCCCGGGCTGTAATGTTTGAATTTGCCTGAGACAGTGCGAACTTTAATTCTCCTTGAAAATTGGATGCTGGATATGGGGTTATCATCCAGGAGATGTTTAACTTCTGCCTCCCGCAAGGCCGCAACAATAGAGTTGCTGTTAAACGTTGATGTTAAAATTGCGGGGTCAAAGTCCCAAATATTTTATTCAAAGGCTCCTCAGAACCAAATTGACATCCAAGCCCTCAAATTATCAGAAAAAGAAAACTCGCATCCCAGATTGGGGGATGGACATAGATCATTGTAGAGCTATCTAAATAATATGCGCTATACTTTTATAACGAAAGTCCAAAGTTGAAGGAAATAAATTGCTACTTATAATCGTATATAGAACTGCAAGACACTTTCAGATCTTAAAATAATATGCGCTATACTTTTATACGATTATAATCGTATACTTTTATAACAAAAGTCCAAAGTCACATTCTAGTGCCAAGCTTCATGTGCCTAAAGTTGAAGGAAATAAATTTTACAAGAAAATCAAAGCGAGATTGATCTATCATCACGAAGATATCGCTGGTCTCTCTTAACACCTTGTTTGGATGGAGAGTAGAGAAAGGGAGGGAATGGAAAGGAACAAAAACTTTACGTTGAATCGTGTTTGGTTGATAAAATTATGTTGGAGGTGAAAGGTTCTGAATTTCTCATTAATCTTCTAAATTTTAATCAACTAAACAAGAAATTAGACGGAAAGAAAAGTTAAATTTATTTTCTCTCATTAATCATCCAAACACGAAGAGATTAAATATGTTAATCTTCATTTCTATTCCATTCCATTCCCTTCTATTATTTACCTCTCATTCCTTCCTCTACTCTCCATCCAAACAGAGTGTAAAAATAAAAACGCTTTTGTTTTGCAAGTACTAAATGAAAAGGAAGTAAATTTGGTCGGAGATTACTAAACTTTGTTATTTGTTATGAATTGATTACTCAACTTTAATTTGTCTTTCATTAACTATTGAACTTTGTATTTGTTATGATTAAATTACTTTGCCACTTTTTTCATTCAAAAAATTAATAGAATTTGACGTGGCAGTCCAACTCATCTTATGTTGTAACTTGTAACTTGGTATTTTTTTTTTTTGGTAGACATGAAATATTTCTATCTACTGACCATTGCTAAATGGGTCTTTCAGAGTTGCAACTCATTTTTTTTTTCTTTTTTTGGAAGTTGTTTTTATAATGCTGTGTGAAAAAACACAAGAGAGAGGGGGATTGGAGATGAGAAATATTTTATGTTTCAAAAAAATGTATCCAAGTTATTATCTTATTTTGGATTGCCGCGCCAGATTTCATTAACTTTTTAGATGGAAAAATAACATAGTGATATAATCAACAAATACAAAATTTAATGGCTAGTAAATTGTGACTATAACAAAGTTTAGTGATTTATGACTAAATTTAAAAATTGAGTCTCAGTTTTAGTGACCAATTCGTGACAAATACATATATGAGTGACGTGTGAGAAAATAAGATATTCTGGAAAAGAAAATTAGAACGTGTATTTTTTTATAATTTAGAACTCAATTTTTATTTTCATACAAGAGTTGAGTCTCTTCTCCTAATATCTGTTTCTCTTACAATTTTAGGTCCTTTTTGCAATTACAAAACTATTACTGGTACGCATGAAAACGTATCAGAAATTATTCAACACGTATTCAACACATTCCAACAATTAATTAAATTAGATACAAATATTTAATATGCACGTTATAAAGCGATACAGATATTCATTCTGACAAAGAAGATACAAACATGAATAATTATTCATATTTTTATTTTTCTGAATATATAATATTTGGATAGTGAGATATATAATTTGTAATTTAAAATTTATTATAAAAATAAAACTTGTTCACCACTATAATTACATACACGGATACATGTACAGATAATTATTTATATGTATTTTTCAAAAATAAAATATTAAAATAGCAATAATATAATGCGTAATTTAAAATTATTACAAAAAAACAAGTTGTTTCACCGTTATAATTGGTTATAATTAGATACATGATATAAATTTTAATTTTGTTGTAATATTTAATACCTGCTTATAGGTATTACAAAAATTACTTCATAATAATTTAATCCGTTGTATATTGTTTGCAAGTTTTATTTTTATATCCAAATAATATCCTAATTCGCATTCATAAAAATTAAAATGGATATATATTTTCATCCCCAATAGGAGGGACATACAAATATACGATTATAAGTAGCAATTATATATATTGTAATATTCTCAGATATTGAATGAATCCGAAAATCCGATAAATGAAAGTGAAGCAAAAGTGTAAACTAAAAGATACAGATATAATATTTTCTCAATTACCTGAGCGCCAACCTCGTAGGGTGCAAACGAATCGAACCTATCTCCTTCCTCAATTTGAGTTTGAGTTTAAATAAAATTCAAATTGAATTTGTTTCATAATTAATTTCAATCGAACAAATTGATTGTGATTCTTTTCGAATTGAATTGAAGTCAATCGAATCAAAAACTACGGATTTTTTTGGTAGACACCAGTATTTTATGCATTAGTTTTTTTTTCACACAGGACAAAATTCATGCGATTTTCTTTTACCTTTTACCTTTCATGAATTCAAATTGATGAATTATGGGCCAGTCCAAAATTTCCTTACCCTTTACATTGTTGGATTCATTAAAATCACGGCATAAATCTAGTTAGATAGAACTTATTTTCATTATTAATTTGTTGAGAATGGTTAAAATGCACTCTCTTTTTGTCCTCCTAATGTGCACCCTCCCATCATATCTTCATTTTCAAAGTTCAATTAGTCGATTTCGAACCTTCAACGTGCTCTTCGTATTAAAATATGCTTGGAGACCAAATTTTACATTTTTTGGAATTTGTTTACTATTTTTTCAGAATTTTTAATTAAATTAAACAATAATAAAAAATTCTGAAAAAATAGTAAAATTTTTCCAAAAAATAGTGATGATTTTCAAAAATTCTGAAAAAATAGTAAAAAAATTTTCAAAAAAATTGGTCTCCAAGCACATTTAATTATGAAGAGCACGTTGGAAGGTTCGAATCGACTATTTGAATTTTGAAAATGAAGATATGAAGAGATGGTGTATGTTAGGAGCAAAAAAAGAATAATGCATTTTAACTCTCCTCTAATTTGTTATGCTGCTGAAATATTTTTTTATTATAAGTCATCATTATATTAATAATTTTAAGCTTTGATATAAATTTGGTTTGTGTATTATTAAAGATTGATGGTTGAAGCCATTATTTGTATTATTTGAGATTCAGATCTAAATAATATACAAATTAATTTTAAATGAACTAATCTCGAATTGTATCCAGTTTGAATTTAAATTTGAATAAAATTCTACCTAAATTGATTTGATTTATTTAAAACAAATTAATTTTAAATCGAATTAATTACGAATTTTTTTTCGAATCAAACTCAAATAAAATCACGAAGTACAAACTTTTTGTGCAGTCAAGACGTCAACGCGACAAAAAAATTACCATCTTATTGAGTTGTTGAATACTGTATAGACATGCTCTCAGGTGATCAGGTCTCACGTCTCATGCTCGCTTAGTCGCATTAAATCCTTCGCGTTCGGTTTACGCTATTTTGGTTTTTAAGCGTGAAAGATGGAGGATCGTGTTTCCTAAACGGATCTAAACGATCCGTATTGAATGAATATTAACCAGTGACAAGGGAACCCGAGGAACTAGGAATTGGTAGTCTCTGCATTAACTCAAAAATAATTTTTTGAGTTAACGAATTTTGACTATCTGATATGTTTTAAGATTTGTGCAGACTAAATATGTACTAATATTAAATGGCTCCTTATATCATAAGCAAAAATTGGATTGACTGTGTTTAAAATCAGACGGTTGAAACTCATTAACTCAAAAAATTCATTTTTGAGTTGATATAGAGGATACACATTCAGGAACTACGAGTGTAAACGGTTGGATACGGATCAGATAGTGGTCAAACTATATCCTTATATATTATATTTTTGCGGATACGAATACAAATATAGATAATCTCAAATACGAATACGGATTAGATATTAAAAGGATACATATACGGATCGAATATCGGAGGAACACGAATACAAATTTAAATATAATTTACAAATATACATAATGGTAAAGAATAACATCTAAATATAATTTTTTATTCATAAATTAGATCTAATATTTTTATAATAAATTTATTAGTTACAAAATATATATTATATTATTAAAGAGTTGGACTAATATAACACTAGTGTTATATAAAACTAAATAACACCACATCTTAAACCCTTAGATCTGCTTTAAGATCCGTACAAAATAAAGTGCTTGAACAATAAAAACGGATATAACGAATCTTAAAGCAGATCTAAGAGTTTAAAATGTGGTGTTATTTAGTTTTATATAACACTAGTGTTATATTAGCCTAACTCATTATTAAAATATTAGTCAATAATAATATTTTTTTTTGAAAAACTTTCATAAAAGCTGCGAAGTTATGAGAGGGAATCAAACTCTCGATCTTTGAATACAATAATTCTAAGACTTTTTTCTAGTTAATTGTGTTACCTCCCCTCTCATTAGTCAATAATAATATTATAATGTTATATTGTTTATCAAAACATATACATACACATTTTAATAAATTATTAGTATGTATATATAATTTAATAAATTAATTTAAAAATATAGTACATTTGCTGTCGTTTAGAGATATAAACAATTGAATGCAAATAGTTAATATTCATATCGTATCATTATTTGTTATAATTTAAGTAATTTTTCAGATACGGATCATAATTAAATAGGATAATATCCGATCCGTTTACACCCCTACGAGGAACCCACAAGCTATGAGGCCACAAGCCTATAACGAAGCGGGTTATTAGGTACCCGAATGCATAACCCAAACCGAGTTTACGCCGACTAAATTCGAGCCCTGCAATGTTACATAAACCCTACTTTTCTAATTCTCGAACCATCTAAGCGTTTGTCAGATTAATTTTGTCCACTGCGCAGCCTCTCTTCTCTCTTCATCTTCCGTCGTTTTTCTCTCGGCAACACCCATGGCGAGCAACGAACCCGAGAAAAGCGTCCGCGAGGAAGAGGAGACTGCGGCCGCTGCCGCTGGAGAGGAGGAAGACACCGGGGCCGAGTTTGCTCCGATCGTCAGACTCGAGGAGGTCGCCGTCACTACTGGAGAGGAAGATGAAGATGCTCTGATCGATTTGTATGTTCTCACTTTACTTTTGGCTTTTTTTTCTCGATTGACTAGTTTCTAGGGTTTCAATTCAACAACAAATTAGCGGCCGATCTATTTTTTTTTTGGCTCGATCTTGATCTCAATACCTGTATAGATCGCTTTTTAGGGAGCAGACCTATGACTTGATCTGATTTGTTTTCTTATTCGTAATAATTTTTTTTTTTTTAATCTTACTTTCTTTGATCTGATCTGAACATTTGATTTCAGGAAGGCGAAGCTCTATAGGTATGATAAGGATGGGAACCAGTGGAAAGAGAGGGGAACCGGAACTGTGAAATTATTGAAGCACAAAGAGACTGGCAAGGTCCGTTTAGTCATGCGCCAGAACAAGACTCTGAAGATCTGTGCCAATCATCTAGGTTGGTTGTTTGCTTTCTTTAGTTTAGTTTCTAGTCGTTTCATCCAGTCCTATATATTATCTAATCTGATCTAATTTAAAATTCAGTTTTTTTTTTATGGAATTTTTCTGTTTTCCTAAAAAAAGTGGCACCATGGCACTACTTGTTTCAAAGGAACACCGTTCCTGCACCCCATTATTATGACAACTCTACCCCTCTCCATATATAAAATAAATAAGTGCATAAAATGCATCTGAATTGCAACCTTACAACTCTGCATCGCACCTATTACAACAGCACACACCAGACAAAATGCCATCAACCTTTTTTTCCTAACAAAACGAAAGACATATGTAGGAAGCGGGCATTGCCTGTCTCAGCTTGAATCTTTGAGCATCAGATGCACTAGCAATAGGCTGTACAGGTTCTCTTAGTGATCAATTTTAATCCAAACAAATTTTGCCTAATTGACCTGAGCAATGAAAATCTATTATCTATATCTCCCATAAACAAATAAGACCCAAACTTTCTAGAGTTGGGCCATAAAACAAAAAGCTCAGTATTAAAACCATCACGCTAGCAACCAATCTAATATCAACCTCTTACGCAAGCAGATCATATCCAAATATTGGAGTCAGTCCCAAGAAATAAACAACCCACAGTACTAAAATCAATTACCAACTAAGAAATGCATTACTATCGGTAGGAATCACAAAATTCATTCAGTCATTAATTATTTTTTTCTTCTAAACACGAAACACGTCTCACTTACATCAGTCCTATACTGCTATCTTATTTTTGTATCCTATCCCTCTGAGAGCAGATCTTACAATTATTAGAATGGAGATAGCTTATTTGAGAACGAATTGGAAAACCTGCAAATATACAACTCCACCCCTCATCAATCTCAAAATAGAATGCGTGCATCTTTGTGCCAGTATTGGGAACCTAAAACTTCTTTCCAGCTTGAAACAGTACTAGCTGCGTGTATTTCCCAGATCTAGTTAAAATTATCATATATTTGTCAACTTGTTCTGTATATACCTACATCCGGTGGCATTGACTCCAAAAATTCTTTAAATGGAATGGCATTGAAAATGATCCTTGTAATAATATGTTCATTGTTTGTAGTTACTGCTGCAACTAAGATGCAAGAGCATGTGGGAAATGAGAAGTCTTGTGTCTGGCATGCTACAGATTTCTCTGATGGAGAACTGAAGGATGAGATGTTTTGTATACGATTTGCCTCTATTGAAAGTAAGTTCAATCCCCTTCTCAATCTCTTTTATTTTTTATTATTTAGGATGTTTATAGCCCTTAAGTGCTGTTACTTCTGGCAACATTCCATTTTAAATAGACATCTCCAGAACTATTAAATATAATTTATCTATATAAAGTAAATTTGGCATTGATTTGTTCCCTGCTGTGAATCTCACGGATTTAAATTATTGCCATACCTTTAGTTGTCTGAGGCTGCCTTCATCTGTGAATTGCACTCTTATCTTATCTGATCAGAATTTGGTAGATACACTATTTTGTTGCATTTTTGGTAGCAGGATGTATAAATAAACTTATTTTGTATTTTGCCAGATTGCAAGATTTTCAAGGAGAAGGTTGAGGAGATAGCTGAATCAGTTAGGAGGAGTGATGCAACAGAAGAAAACAAAGAAGCCTCAGACACTGCTGGTCTCCTGGATAAGTTGACTGTTTCTGAGACAAAAACGGAGGCAACCCCGAGCAAAGAAGCAGAGTCGAAAGAAGATACATCCTCAGCTTGAGTCTTTTCCAGTGGATTTTCTATACCTGAAGTAGCATGTTTCGTGTGTTTTAGTCCGACGAACTTGCATTGGTCCTTTTTCCTTTTAAAGAAAAAAGTACTGCATGGTTATTTTAAGTCAGGCACGGATTGTCTTCGGACTAAAATGCTGTTTTGGGATGTTGGGGCCTCTTGAGGTTTTTGGGTCTTGAGTTTGCTCTTTAGTCTTGTTGGTGAACGTGCATAAGGGCTTGCTTTTTCATGGTACGGTAAGATTGGATGGTGATATGCATTTTATTTATGTCTATTTTGATATTTGTTTCTGGTTTTATTTGGTAGTTATTTTCTTTGGGACTTGGTATGTTCATTTTGTTTGTTAAAAGTTTGCAATATTATTTTGTTTGTCTTGTCTTCTGTTGTGAGCTTTGAATAGTTGATATTCTGTCATAGGAACGGAGGCCACCTCCCTTTTTAAGAATAAGTTTCAATTGTGCACTAGCAAAAATTTGGCTTGTAATAACGTTTCTTGTTTCTAGGTTATTTTTTCTAGGAGAATTGTTTTATTTTGTGAGCCAATTCCTTAATTTCGCCTGTTCAGAACTGCTGAACTCCTCTATTTATCCTCGTTCCTCGTTGCACGTAGAAAGAGTGCATTTATAGGGGTGAGACGTTTCTCAGGCACTTTGCCACCTAGCTGTCTGTCGGCAGTGCTGGCAGCTCTACCTCATTCCAATGGATCTGGGACTGCGACCGCCATTGCCCCCTGCTCCAAGGATGACTTGTAGATAGTAAATTGCAAAATTACGGTTTGTTGGACGCGTGCCAGCACGCAGCCGTTTCTATTCTTATATTAATTACATATGTCTTTGATATGCCAAAAGTTTAATTCTCTAATTAAATAGTCTATATCTTTTTTATTATATTTTTTTTTGATGTTTTTTGCGTTTATAATTTTAAATTTATTTAGATATGTACTTGTTACAAGCAAATTGTATTATTTTTTTGAATGGTCATCCTTTTTTTTCACTTTTTAATTGTTATCTAATAAATTTTTGGATTGATTGATAAATAATTGATTGGTTATGTCTTCATTCTTTTTATTTTTTTTTATTTTTTTTTATAAAGAATGCTATTTGTCATTTAATATGCCATTTGGTATGAATTCTTTGCAAGAAAATGTCAAAAAGATTAAAAAATATTATTTAAGAATGTTATTCGTTATCTGGTTAATTTTTTTATGAGAATATGTCATTTTGTATGAGATTTTTTTGTTCTCTTATACTATGTTTCCGTTACAACGCATGAACACGATACCGACATATCTTATACGTCATGTCTAGAAACAAACACAACACAGACAAATTCACAACATGACACGTTTTTCCTATTTTTTAGACATTTTTTCATATTTTTTTTTAATTTTTTTTACCACTTGCAAATACTCTCTCAAATTATACTAAAACATAAAAATACTACAAAACATTTTATAAAAACGGAAAACTTACTGAAATTGTAATTTAATTTATTTGATTTTCTGAATATCTTTTGTGATTTTTGAAACACTAGTACAAATTTTAAAATAAAAAATTACCAAATTCTAAAAAAAATGAAAAGAAAAACCGGCATGGCACGTTGAAACACCTTTCACTAAGCTGTGCCGTATTGTTCCTCTCTTATACTATGTATCACGACACGTCTAAAAATTTTGATGTACTGGTACAACACGAGGAAGCATATCTTCTGGAGAGTTTTTCCATGTGGAGCTTTTAATTTGGTCCGTTTGTTTCGAATCAGACGGACCATATTAGATCTTGTCTGAATTGAAAAAAGAAAACTTAAAATTTGTGAAACTTTTAATCGGATCCGTCCAATCTAAAAAAAAGAAATCAGATTAAAAACTCTGCACAGAAAAACTCCACTGAGGATACGCTTCCACAACACAGTACATGTTCCGGACACGTCGGAAAATAACACGACCCAGCTTCAACACTATTTGTTAATGTATTTGCTTAATTCTGTCCTGACCTAGTCCAACTATTTTCGATGGGCCTAGACATAAGATATCAAACTACTTCGATGTATTCTGGGCCGATTAGCTGTGATTCTATCATCATCATATATATATATATATATATATTTTTTATATATATCTGTTCTTATATTATGCATTCTTAATCCGTCAACGGCTGATATTGAAAAATAAATTTTCAAATTGATTATCAACTGTGCAATCACATAATATGTCTTATTTTAATTAAATATATAAATTTTATGTATAGAAATCTAAAT
This sequence comes from Carex pumila, assembly GCA_033356055.1. Taxonomy (NCBI): domain Eukaryota; kingdom Viridiplantae; phylum Streptophyta; class Magnoliopsida; order Poales; family Cyperaceae; genus Carex; species Carex pumila. Next base: position 456,604 of record JARJHM010000033.1, read on the forward strand.
TTAGTTAAAAATATATTCGTCACATGTACTGCCACAAGATACGTTACAGTTAAAATTGAGTAAAATCTGAAATTTAGTGATATATTTTTTTTTGTTTCTTTGTTTATTTGTTTTCTTATTTCTCTTTTTTTAATTGAGCAAACTCCACCTTCTAATTTCTTTTTTTTTTCTTACTTCTTTTTCGTTTCTATATGAATTACAGTAGAAGTCAATTTTTTTTTTCTTATTTCTCTTTAATTTCTTTATATCTATATATATTGCTGTAGGAAATTTAGCCATGTTTATGATTACACAAAAATAACTCACGGACCTTTGAAAATCTTAGAAACCGTACCCATACGTTACAAGAAAATCTTATCCTCACTAATTTTTTCCATTCCAAATCGATTACTTATAAAAGTCTTCCCAAGAATAGGGATGGATTTAGAATGTGTCCATTCGGTGGGACAAAATAATCAGTAATTCATAATTATTTCTTTACAAAAAATTGGCTAATAGTATGTATTGTTACAAAAATTATAACTATATAATAAAATATAAATGAAATTTGGGAACTGATGCTCACCTAAATATTGTGAACTGAAATAAACAACATTAAGCAGTCGGTTTGCGGCTGGTAAGAAAAGTTATTTTTTGATTGGTTGATTTTACTTTACATTCTGGTTAAAGAAGTTGAAAATAATGTGCTGTTTGTTTCTCTATCAATACTACCAGGATGAGAAGAAGAATTCAATAGAAGATAAACATGTAATTTGCTTCTTATTAGTCAAGTGTTTGAGTGATTTCTCTACATTGGTCTCTGAGAATAAATTTATTTCATTGATATTTTTTTATAAAAATATGTTTTTCCACTTATAATATACCTCCGTTACAACACACAAACACTATACTAGTATATTCTTATGCTTCTCGAGTTCATCCGAAAATCCAAATCAAGATAACCAAAAGTATATCTGTAATTACCCTAAAATCTAAATAGACCATCTTACACTTGAGATTGGTTATTGGAGGTGATTTCTCCACTAAAGATTAGTCGTATTTATATAAGAAACATCTGTATTTAAAATACCACTTTTTTTTTAATTTTTTTTTATTTCACCAAGCACATTATCACCCCGCTAATGCTAAATTGTTCGATAAGCTCTATTTTTAGTTGTGGATAATACAGAAAAAAGGTCAAATGAGTACTAACTGTTTCGTTGATGGTGATATGGATCCGATTGTTTTTAAGTTTCCTGGATCCAATCAAAAGTGAAGAAACGCACAGTAGCGAGCATAGAGATAACTTCCAAGTATACAACACTACAATTCGACAAGATATGTCAATGATTTGAAACAATTGAAAACAATCACCAAACATGGTATTTGCAAATAATGCTACTCCCACATCAATGCTAGTAACGCGCAATATTGTTTTTACGGCTCCCCATCCACATCACCTTTCTAATCCAAGAGCCCCCCCCCCCCCCCCCCCCCCCCCCCCCCAAAAAAAAAGGAAAAAAATAAAGCTAGACATGGCAGCTACCAAGCAGGACTACAGAAAAATTGCCTGCACCATCCACATATTAAATATGCAAAAAGACAAAAAAAAAAAATTTCCAGCAAGTTTTGCAACCAACCATGACATAACCTTCAGACTGCTTCAAGGCCTCTTTATGCAATACCCTTGCCAATGACCATAAAATGAAACAGTACCTGCATCAAACAAGAGAACAAGTACCCATTAGAACCAATGATTATCATACCCTAGAGAATCGGTGTCAAAAAGCAATTGAGGGGGAATAAGTTACAGAACTTACAAGCTATTCTAAAAAAAAACAGCAAAAAAATGTAATGAAAGAATGAAGCTTTTCTATTGTATTTGTTATGTATCAAGATGCTAGGTCATCTTCAGTGCACGTTGTAACTGAGCAAATGCTGATGGATGTACACGACTAATAGCTGCATTGAATGATGCTTCTCCATGAAGAGATGCACAGGTCTTCAAATTCTCTCTCAACACATCTTCTAGTGACAACTGCTTGATGGGGTCCGAATCCTTGATCTAAAAAGCAAAAACAAAACATAAAAAAGCTTCCCCCTTGATGAAATTGCCAAGTTTATTTGGGTCGAGAAAATAGCCAAAAGGGTCAAGGAAAAAAAAACTCCCTTTTTTACCTGTCTCTTTCTGAACTCCTTGCTGGAAGTAGTGGCATATCCAATATTCTCACTGTAGCTAGTTATGTCCCCACTGGCAAGATTAGCAGTTAAGTTGAAGAAATTGAATTAAGGATATAGAAATATATGAGATATAACAATGAGAGGATAAATAATCTTTGATGATATTCTACCTGGAATCATCCTCACTCTGATCTTCATTTGTTGCTCCAATAATCACACTGGAGCAAACACTGCATGTAGATGCAAATTTTCATATTACAAGTTCATATGAGAATGGCACATAGCATTTGTTATTTTCTATTAAATGAAAATTTCAGAAAGCCATGCGGCCCCACAAACTACCTTTGTGCAATAGCTGTATACTTTTGTATCAGAAACAGATTTACCTTAAGATGTCATCGAGTTTATCAAGGACCTCAGGCACTCTCAAAGTCAAAATGATAGCAAGAGCCAAACCATATGCTTTCCTCTGTAAAGGTGCTGCATTATCCATCTGTTTAAATAGCAGACAAGTAAGCTGTCTATTGTCCTTAAAGCAAAAACAAAATATGAGATGAGTCCCTTGATAGCACACCTTGTCAAGCCAGATGTCAACCAAGCAAAGGAGAATGCTCTGGTTGATTGTAATGTGAGCTTGTTGGAGGGCCGTCACAAGAGAAGGCTCTGATGTCAACTGGGCTATGTAGTTAGTATTCATGACAAGTACTCTTGCCAGAATGGCAGCTGCATGGACACACACTATTGTCTTGTTTGGTTCATGCTCATCATCCTTAGACAAGCTTATGTACACCAGTTTCTTTACAAGAAATAACATCCGAATGAGGGCTAGGTAGATGGTTATTTAGCACAAAACAAATAATCAGTCTGAATTTAGATTAAAGGGAGTACCTGAAGAACTGAAGTGATCAATGGTGGTGCTTCAACAGGAAACAACTGCATAGAAAGAAGTTACTTTTATTATTGCAACTTATGGACTAGCAGAGTTTCATATTCAAAGACATTAAAAACTTTCTGACATTGGGCTTGAGTTTACTTCTTGTTAAAAGAACAAAGGAAATATAAACATTCTTATACGAGCTAATTGATACCTTCCTTGATTATAAATAAACAATACTGAATTAAAAAAAGAACAATTATATTACTCCCCCACCCCATTCCATCCCCCCACCATCCCCTCATTTCAAATTATTTTTGTCTCATTTCAATATCGTTCACATATTTCACGATATATGAGAAATTTTGCGAATCTAAAATCATGAACATTTTCTATGTAATTTTTTCTTTCAAATGAGATTCATGATGACATACTTTCAGACAAGTTATTACAGAAGTATTTATCCCTCATCGTGCAAGTATTTATACCTACACAGAGATATGAAAGTATTACTGTCAATTATTACAAGTATTTATACTGATATACGAAAGTATTAATATCAAGTATTATAAGTATTTATACTGACATATGAAAGTATTAATATCATGTATTATAAGTATTATATGCAAAAAAATATTTTCAAGTGTAGGTATAAATATTTGCACGATGAGGGATAAATACTTCTGTAATGACTTGCCCGAAAGTATATCATTATGGATCTCATTTGAAAGAAAAAATTACGTAAAAAACGTTCGTGATTTTAGATTTGCAAAATTTTTCATAAATCGTGAGAAATATGAACGAGAGATTGAAATGAGATAAAAAAAACCCACCTCTAAAAATGTGCACGATCCCCCATGTGATTTGAGATTCCCCCACCCTCCATGAAAAAAATGTACATGGTCCCCTAAATACTTTCGTGCTTAGGGAGATATTTTCGTTCTTCGAGATAAATACTTCTGTATGTAAGTATTAATACCTTATGAAAAATAATGACAGCTGGAGTTTTGGTATTTTGTGCAGGGTTAATTGCGGGGTTAATTATCAGTCCTTCAAAAAAATATGCGATCTTATTATCATGAAAAAACAGTTAATGAGACAAAAAAGAAGGCACAAAAATACTTTTATTTTTTCCTAATAGAAAGTACAATAAAGAGACTATCAAAAGAAAAGAACTGCAAAACTGATAATGAAGTAAGATCGCATATTATTAGTGCATAAAAGTATAGAAGTTAGAACTTAAAAGAAAGTATTGACTTATATTATTTCTCTCTTTGTATGCTTTAACAATTCCAGTTTCATACAGTCCAAATTTTTGCACAAAACAAAAAATTACCTGAACAAGGATATCGACGATAACAAGTGTAGAAAGCAGCCCCTTGTCATTAACATTAGCGATAATTGTATCAAGAACTTTAACTAGACTTGAGGCATGCCTTTTCAAAAACTCAGCTCCACACAAAACTATGTAATCCTCCATTATGCTGACAACCACCTATAAAAAGAACGTTCCTCAGTAATAAGAAAATAAGAACCTTCACAAGTACCACTCTATGTCAACTAGGGGTGTATACAGGTCAGGCTGGTCAGATTTCAATCAGGTATGTACTATCCGGTTCACAACATTTTCAATCCGCATCCCACCAATAAAAACTAAAGACCTTTTATCTGATCCGTGCCTCTTTTAGGTGGTTAAGTTTTGCAATTTTCATGGGTTTTTATTAATTGATACAAATCTAAGTACGGTCAACATTAACAACTTTAAAAATTTCAAAATAACTACTACATAAAAAACAATCTAGCAGCAATTCTATGTGAAACTTCAATCCGAAAGTAGCATATATATATATATATATATATATATTTTAAAGGTTAGCGACTTCCCAGAAGTAGCATATTATTAATGACAATAGCATTATAAGTTTCTCACACTGTTTTGAGCAATAGATTATTCCTTATAACAACAAGTGCAGGGATGAGGCCATTTGCCTTCTGAAGGGGAGGAATTGGGAGAGAAGTCAGAGGTGAGAGATTCTAGACGCAAATGATTTATTACCCATTACTTATTACACAATCGGGCCAGGTCAGGGTTTATCAGCAATTATTTAACAAACCATACTCACATACTATTAGTCGGGTTTGCCAAAATATAACCTGTATCCAACTATACAAAATCTGAATCCATCAATTTTAAAGTTGGATTGGTCGGGTTGCTCTTGCACCCCCAATGTGAACATAGATGAAAATTGAGGAAGAGAAAAATAAACCTAACCTCCAAATGGTCTAAGCTTCTTTCTACTATGGAGACAAGATAAGGGAAGAGATCAATAATTTGGGGTGGTACTGAAGACGCATTTGATAATGTGGCTTCCCATAGCTTCACCAAAAGGAAAAAACAAAAGAATTAAACCTGATTTACAAATCATGATTAATCGTATTGGGAGTGGTTAGTACCAAGTGTCCATCCAGACAGGTCATATTTGAATGTACATCCAGACAGGTCATATTTGAATGTACATCCAGACAGGTCGTATTTGAATGTATTGTACCAGCAACAAACCTGACATACAGTACAGACAGACAAGACTACCACTTTGTGAAGCCTAAATATAGGTTTTGGTTGGACCCCAAAAAAGCATCCTAGATATGAGCTCTAAGCAACTTATGGGGCAAAGCAAGAATGTGGTCCTTTTTTCTAATAAAAATATAAAATAGAATCAGGGCTATCAACATTGTCTAATAAAAGACTAACCTGGATAGCATCTTCAAGTAGATTAAGAGAATCAGGGCTATCAACATTGATACCATTCAGTAGTATCGGTAGAAGCATGTCATAGCATGCCTGTGATTGGTGTCCAAGAGAGCATACAAAACTTTTTAGTGCTACTAGAAGCTGCATCTGTAGTATGCTTTCTCCAGTAGATTCCTCCCATAGCTAATAGACATACAAAACAAAATTATATGCATGTCATGGTAAATAAAGTTGGTTTCTGGGGAACCAAAGCAAACTAGTATTTTAGGAGGTAACCAAGTACCTTATAAAAGAATTGACAAAGTTGATTTGCATATGGAGTCACCTTCTCACCTACATGCTCGATAAGTATAGATATCAAATTCAGAACTTGAACCTGAAAAAGAAAAACAAAGAAATTAGCCTTCTCCTTAAAATAAATTGAAATTTCAGAGAAAAAGATCAGAACCTTTGAATCAAATTCTTGAACATCTTCCATGAGCTTGAAGCAGAGAGGCCAACACAAGGGTAGAAGCTCCAGCAGGTCCTGCTCCGAGGAGTTCATGTCTTGAACAAGATAGCACAAGGAAGAACAAGCTGCAAGCTGAAAATAAAATGAAAAATAACTTCTAATGTTAACTTGACCTAAAAGCATTATTAGAGAAACTAAAAATGACTCACAAACAAAGACAGAAGCATACACTGACAGCTGCATCCCTGTCCTGTAGTAACTTGATCAAGGCATGGTATACCTGCTTCCTCGTGTCGCCTTTAATCTGCTCAAATAATCAAATTAATGATGAAGAATAAAGTGTACTAATTTAGGATCCAAAGAGAGTAAATAATTCAAACCTCAGAAATCCATTTTCCAACTAGCAATGCAATCGTTCGGTGAATGATGCGCATGTTAGGATGTTCATTTGTAAGCTCAATAGACAGAGATCCACAAAACCTTCATTAATTTCAGCAAAGCATCAGTACATTGTAAATGCATATGCTACATGTTATTTTACATCTAGAAGGGCCAAATCATCTAGCATATTGGAATCTGTCATGGCAATTGACTATTCATATTAGCCTTCATATTCAATTTTTTTGTTTTGCATTCAGGGAACACACTTGTTCATTTGGACAGAGTTCTGTAACTTCTTTTAAGACCAAGAATTATATAAAACTAAAGGTGGAATATATACCAATGAAAAATTACCATTCATTGAAGTTAAGATAATTAGAGAGTTCATAATACACATGGCCTGCAGCAGTATAGGCTGCATCTTTCAAGAGCATGCCAGGTGTCAGTTCAGTCTCCATTGGAGGGGATACACTCATTGCTTCATGCAGAATTGAAACCACCACCGGTGCAAGAATCTGAAACAAAATCACAAATGGACTATGATATCCTTACTAACACATTACAAGGGATAAAGACCACTGAATGAATTTAGGAATCATACTTCTTTGTATTTTTCGAAAAGAACAATAAAAAGGGCATCGGCACATGGTTTCAGCTTTTCGGTCCACTGGACAAGGTTCTGCTCATGGTGGAATGACTCAGGGTACCTGTTCCAATCATCCAGATCCTTTGCAGTGTACATAAAATGCCTGTTATGAATCAAATAAAAGATATTCTCATTAAATAGCCAATGCCACATAAATATGTACATTTTTGCACTTCTTTTGTTTTATAAACCAGTAATTTGAGAGAAGATTTAGAAAGTTCTGCTAGTAAGGGAACCAGAAATGCACGGAGTAGTTTCTAAGATAGACCAACACAAAATCATCTAATGTATTATGTATTATTTTGTTCACTCCCAATTGCAAACACAAATGAGTTTGGCTAGTATAACATTAGTGTTATTTTAGCCTATATAACACCAACTCTAAAACTTATCAAATCGACTTCAAACGATGGATCCAAACCGTTCAAACCGATCTACTTCATTAGTTGTGTGTTTACATACAAAATTTATAACTTTTCGAGCTTATTTAGTATCAAGTCAAGCGGTCAAATGTGTGAGTTTTTAAGTTAATTTTAATACATTCATTTTTCAACATTTTTACAGCTTGATTTGATACTAAAATAACTCGCAAATATAAAAAAAATTGCGTGTAAACGCATCACTCATTAAATAAATCGGTTTGAACGGTTTGGATTAGTTGTGTGAAGTCTGTTTAATCAATTTCGAAGTTAGTGTCATATGACACTGATGTTATATTAAAAATTCATTAGTGTTTATTCCTTCAGTTCCAATTACAAAAAGGCAAGCAATTAAAAATTCATTAGTGTTTATTCCTTCAGTCCCAATTACAAAAAGGCAAGCAATTAGTGTCCTTGATTGTACTACCTAAATGAAAACTTGTCATCAAAATTCAGCTTGGGTGGGGGGGACTACATTCAGGATGCTTCTAATGTGCTCATGCATGTGTACGACTGATACAATATTCCACCATTAGAAAGGTAAAAAATTAAGAATGTGAATTTATAGGAACCTCAATGCAAAAATACCTCCTGATTAAGATGTTACACAATAACACGACACGATCATTTGGCAGGACAGTCTTCATCATGTCATTGACAGCTGCTGAAATAGTCTTCTTCTGGTCCTCCAGAGTCAAAGTCCCACCATTTTGATCAACCACTCGACCGGTGAGGATCTGCCTATACTCCTTACACTCCAACACTGACTTCACCAAAACCATGCACTCGATCAGAAGTTCCTCAAATGTGGGGACTGCCTGATCGGGATTGGTGATGATATTTAAACAAAAGTCGACGATGGTTGGAAGAACTGTCTGGTGCCCAAATGAATAGGGATGCCGGTTTTGTATAATGATTAGGACTTTTGCTAATTTGATACATGCTCTTTTTGTAAACTCCCATAATTTGGTATGTCTATCTCTGAACGAATAATCTGTCGATTGAGAGAGATCACAACAGGATTAACTTGCGTTTAGAAGTTATGGTGTCATGGATTGGATAATGTTAAAATTAAATGCAGAAGTAACTTACAATAAGGCAGAAAGGATTGAATTGCACTCAAAAGAGTAGGGCAAACTTCTTTCACCTGCCAGACCTCCTAATAGAAATACAAAAATTGAGTTATCCAATGCACTAGACTAACATTGTTATAAAATGGAGTATTGCTTTAATGACAGTAAGAAATTCATGTTCTTTTACTACCTGAGCAGAAGTTCTGTCAGATTCATAACCAGAAATGATTAATTGCCTGACAACTTTTAAACCATAAAACCACCTGTCAGCAATCAAAACAAGGTCACTTGACAAAAGGGAATCAATGTTGCTACATTGCGAAAGAGCTGAGAAATTTTGTAAAATAGTTTGCACATCTCCTTTCCAGAAATTCCATGTATATTCAAATAATGAAGCTGTAATCTGCAGAGGAAACAAAAAACCCATATGTCAATTAGTTAGCAGCTCTTTTTTTTGTTCTTCGTTCTCTATGTTTCTTTTTAATTGCTTTTACCTGAGAGAAAGTCCTAGTGTCAGCTGAGAGACGTTTTGTTGAAAGTTCCTTCAAGGTTCGAAACAAAACCATGGTAACTCTATGCGAAGCAAGTATATCGGTTGTTTGCAATTGTTGAGCAAAGAAAGAGAAAAGATCAGGCCTGGATACAAAATAGAAACAACCCATCAATATCATTATCTGTTCCATGTATTTTCATATGTTACAGAAAAATAATACATGGTAAGCTATTTAAGTTCATATGCAAAATACATAAATTCCCAATTCTGGTTGTTGCATATTGGTACAAGTGCGTAGAGTCACATACCACTCCTTTGGATAATCGATCCGAGCAATTTTAGATATGAGAACAGCCAACAAATGTGCAATCTGAATAGAATAGAATGGAAAAAAATATTTGGCATTAAAGAATTTGTTTTACAAAGAGAAATATAACTTCAGTTTGTACAAGGCAAAAACCTGTGTATTCTCTTCTCGAATATGTAATAGCAAGTTTTTCCTAAGATGAGTCTTTTCTTCATTGCTTATTCCACTGTACCAAAATGGATAAAAAGGTTAACATCCCACCTAAAATTCAATTATATGAAAAAAAATAGACAGTCATTCCAGCAATTCAAGCATGATTTCCAGCTTTGATTAGAACTTACAAAAGGTGATTGCATTTAGTTCAATCCAACCAATATATACTCATATAAGGAAAAATGTCACTTCTTTCAGCGCAAGAGAGGGCACGTACAAATCACACAACGGGAGAAAGAGAATAGCTTACGAGGTATCGCGCCTCTGCCTCCAGTAGCGACTTATACTGTTTTTGAAATAGACTGAAGCCAAAAGCCTCACATCTTCCCTACCAGCAGCTCCCCCTTTTGTTATTATTTCCTACAGTTATCGCATAAAGGAGAGAAAGAGACAGAGGGACAGTGTCAGTCATGAGATTTCATTACAACAGTCAGAAATGCGAACAAAATTGTAGCGGAATTGAAAGGGAGTGGATTACAAGAAGGCAGGAACAGAATCCAGGTCGGTTCTCGCATTGGGAGAGAGCATCCTCGGCGGGCTTGCGAATTGACACTTCTGAGCTTAGAGAGTTCAACAGGAGCGAATACATGGTTTGTACGTCGTCGGCGGAGAGCGCCATCGCCGCTGAAATCGACGGAGAGTGATCGGATGGCCGAGAGTGATCGGAGGTAGAGAGAGAGAGAGAAGGGTGACTCGGCTGGAAAAGGAACGGGAACTGCTCGACTGCGAAGAGAGATACTGGAGGTGGCGTTGCCTGGCTGTAGCGGGGTTGCTTTTAGGTTAAAGAGGGCCGGTTCGTGGGACCGCTGGGAAGATGCAGTGGCCGGATTGGGATGTATATGTGGGCCCCACGTTTTAGAATAATGGTCTGTTTTTTGGGTTCTGAACCAGGTGCATATTTGATCGTTTGAAGCCAACGGAGCGTTGACGTGTCACTTAACACTGCTCCCGACTAATTAAGCCTTAAATAGAGGTAGAACTCCATCCATTATGGGCTGCATTTAGAGCTGGGTTGATCGTATGGGCTTGGATTGGACACTTCGCTCTCGATCTGTAAGGCTGAAACAGGCGTTGTTAGAAAACAAGAACAGGAGGTTCGGAAGGCCTTTCACAGTTTCACTGGAGAAGATTCCAGACAGTTAATTTCACGGTTGATCCCGGCAAATTCGCCACGCCAAATCCTGAATTCCCATTGGTCCAATTTCGTGGAAAAAGGTGATTCTGCCGCGTGTCCGGCAGAATGAAACTTCTCGAATCTCATCACCGCGAAACTTCTATGTTAAAATGGAAAATGCTCGCCAATTTCCCAACCGACTGATAAAAACCGGAACATACCTCCTCCTCCTAAGTCCTAACTGATTAGAAGAAACGACACCGCTATCGAAAAAGAAAAGAGAGAAGAAAACAAGCGGACTTTCTAAGTGCGACAAAAGTGCAGCCATGGTACGGCGAATTATCTTGGTTTCTTTCTTCGTGCTCAATGTGCTACCTCTACTCGCAGCGAAGAACCTTGATCCCTATAAGGTGAGGAGAAATCAATTCCTTCTTTCCTTTCAGTTGCACGCTTTTGTGTTTATTTTCGATTTTTTGTTTTAATGAAGTGAGGCTGTGGCCTACTTTTGATTTTTGTTTGGTTTTGCTTTTTTTTTATTTTTTTTATTTGTGTGCATTAATGATTTTATGGTTTGAGGAGAGTACTCATTAAACAGAAAAAGTATCCATTTGGGTTGATTTATTCCTGACAAGTTTTTTTTTATCGTTCCTTTCCTGAATTAGGACAAATTTAATTTTGGAAGCTTTTGTATATAGTTGCAAATTTAAACCGGTTTGTTAAGCGAGTGCCTTTCACTGGAATAATTTAAGCCTTTTTCTGGACGTCTTATGGTTTCCATTGGAATAATTCAAGTAAAAAAAAAAATTGGTTGAGTTAATTGTTAACAATGCTTGCCATCACAATGCACTTTACTAATAACAAGATATTTTCAAGCAGATTGTTTCTGAAAATTACAAATGAATTGTTCAATTACCACCAATATGATCTCACCATTGACTTTACAGCAGAAAGTTTATTTTAATCTAACTGTCTACATTCCAATTTATCTGAATTTCACGAATTTCGTCACCTTATTGTTGAAGGTTTGTAAAATTGAACTACTATTTTGTTGCAGGTCCTAGGAGTTAACAAAAATGCAAGCCAGCGCGATATCCAGAAAGCTTTTCACAAGTATGGAATAATTTTTGTGTAACATTATGTAATATGTATTAGTTGTTAAATTTCTTCAGCTAATTTATTTGAAACAATTCCAGACTCTCTTTGAAGTATCATCCTGATAAGAACAAAGCCAAGGGGGCTCAAGAGAAGTTTTCTGAGATAAACAATGGTAATTTGTTATTTGGCGCAATTTCTCGTTTGTGTTTTAGTTGTATTTTATACTGTTTGTTCATTTAAAAGTAGTTTTGCCAACCATTTATCAGGATTAAGAGTGTGTTTTTAAAATATGGTTTTCAGCTTATGAACTTCTCTCAGATGAAGAAAAGAGAAAGAACTATGATCTTTACGGACATGACACACCTAACCCAGGTTTTGAGAATAGTAATTTTGGTGGAAATCAAGATGGTTACTCTTACTTCACTAGTGGTGGAGCAGGACCTGGTAGTAACTATTTCAGATCAGACCCAAGTGGATGGCAATCAATGGGAGGTCAAGGGAACTCCAGAACATTCTCTTTCTCTTTTGGTGGGGGTGATCCCAGTGGTGGGTCTGGATTCAGTGACATATTTTCCAATTTGTTTGGTGGCGGAAGTGGAGCCCAATCTGGTGGATTTGGTAACTTTGGTGGGTCAAATTCTAATTCCAGATCAGCTACCTCTTCTGCTGAAATTGTAGATGTTACTTCTCAGTATTATAATAAACAAATTGTTGATCAAGGGATGACTTGGATTTTAATATTCTTCACCCCTGGCTCGAGACAATACTTTGCTCTCGAAACCCTAGTAGAGGATGTAGCTGGCTCGTTAGATGGAGCCTTGAAGGCTGGGAAAATAAACTGTGCAAATGAGAAAAGTTTGTGTCAGAAAGCCGGTTTAACTAGTAGTAGGTCCGCACGCTTGTTTGTATACTCGTATGCCTCTAGTGATAAAGGATCCTTGGTTGAATACACTGGAGAGTACAATGCGAAGAGCTTGAAGACATTCTGTCAGGAGCACTTGCCTAGGTTTTCTAGAAGAATTGATATTAGTCAATTTGCTTTTCCCTCGAACAATGTAGAGAACCTTCCTCAGGTGCTTTTACTTTCAACCAAGAAAGATACACCGGTGATGTGGCGTGCTCTCAGTGGTTTGTACAGGAAACGCTTTTTGTTTTATGATGCACAGGTACAGTACTCAATATTTTTTGAAATAATTACAGCTGTTCTGATTTATAATTAAATCTTCAGAAAAAAGGGATATAAATGGTAAAACATGAAGTGTTTTTTTTTTACAATGTCATGTTTATATAGGTCCATGATGCATCAGATCCAATTATGAGAAGATTAGGTGTGACAAACGTCCCGGCCGTGATTGGCCGAACAGTAGATGGGAAAGAGCATGTAATAAAGGCAGGTATCTCTGTCCGGGATTTGAAATCTGGCATCGATGAACTCAAGTCACTGCTTGAAAGCTTTGAGAGAAAAAATAAGAAAGTGGCGGCTTCATACAAGCCCAAAAAGCAATCTCAGCCAGATCAACCAGTGGCTCCTGTTCCTCTTCTCTCCGTTTCAAATTTCAACAATGTGTGTGGTGAGAAGGTTGCAGTGTGTGTCATTGGCGTATTCAGGTCTTCTAAATCCAAGGAAATGCTGGAGAAAATTTTGACAGAGGTAATTTCTTCTTGTTTATTTAGCTAGCAAAGGCAAGTTCATTTTTTAAGAATTTATGACAACACTCCTTCGAGTGGAATTACTCATTTACAGTTTTGTTCGGGTTGGATTTACAATGATAGACCATTTATTGTTCCTTGTATGGGTAGAAATTTTGATAGAGAGTCTTTCACTTTTATTGATTTTATAAAGGCAATGTTGAGCAATCAAAATTTAAGAGTGCTGCTCACCTCTTTGCCTTTCTTATCTCAGATTTCTCAGAAGACTTTGGTGAGGCGGCAGTCTGGAAGTTCAGTGACGTATGCGCTGCTGGATGCAAATAAACAATCAGCGTTTCTTTCATCATTGGATAAATCTGGGTTTAAATCCTATGACAAGCTTCTAGTTGCTTACAAGCCTCGAAGGGGCAAATTTGCGACTTTGACACAAAATCTGACAATGGAGGAAGCAGAGAAATTTGTGGGCTCCGTTCTAAACGGAGATGTTCGATTTTCAAATGTCAGGCAGAAACCAGCTCTAAGCTAAATTTGTATAGCATATCGGGTCTTATTAAGTTTTGGAAAATCTTTGTAAATAAACAAGCAATTCGTATCGATTCAAGGTAGATTAGTGAGGAAATGGCAATTGTGTAACAATTGATTCAAGGTGCCTTTGTCGTTCTTCCTTCTTTTATTTATTATTTTTTTTCCGAAGATAAATCTACAACAGTTAGTTAAAAAGAGTGCTCCTATTTTCTTCTTTTTTTTTCTGGAGAGAGCATTTTTCAGCTTTTATCCCAGTTGTGTATTTATTTACGTACACATTTCTAATTCTAATTAACAGTACTGTTTCTAAAAAGTTGTACTACCATCTGACTTCTCTTTTCGGAGTTTTGTTCCCGCTGAAATAGCTAAATCTCAACAAATACCAAACTCACTTCTCTTGTTTTGAAATTGGGCACACAAAATTGGAACGAGTTAGAAGTAGGGCCTAGACTGGTAAAACTATATTTCATAGATATATACATAAATACTTTCGTAATATATATTAAATTATATAGTATATGAGGAGGGATTAAGTTACAACAATTTTTGAGTTACAACAAGTTACAACAATTTTTTTTTAGTTTTCAAAGTCCAAATCATCGATCCAAACCGTTAGATGTGATCTCCACAATAAAATGTGCTTGGAGACCAAATTTTACATTTTTTGAAATTTTTTTACTATTTATTAAGATGGATACAAAATTCAATGGTCTGAATTTGACTAGTTTTTATACTCATCTTAATAAATAGTAAAAAAAAATTCAAAAAATGTAAAATTTGGTCTCTAAGCACATTTTATTGTAGATATAACATTTAATAGTTTGGACGACAATTTGAACTTTAAAAATGTAGAAAATTATTGTAACTTGATCCCTCCTTAGAGTATATATTTATCTATTAAATATGAATAGTTAAAATTTAATACTATATTTGTATCCTTATCTGTACGGATATTTGAATATTTGATATCCGTATCTAATTTTGGAATATGAATCCGGATTCAGTCGGATAATATCTGACCCTTTTTCACCCTAGTGGGAAGATGTCGTTTTACAGTGAGGCCGCTTTTGGGCTTGAGCAGATCTAGCATGCGTTTGATCAAACTACGGCCCATATAAACCAATGATTCTCCTAATTTGTTATTATTCACGGCGTTCCTATTATACAGTCTTGCGGAAAAAATTTATCTATAGAAATTAAGAAAAAAGAAGAGAGAGAAACAGAAAGTGTACATTATTTTTTTTACTGGAAGAAAGATCGATAGGATTTCTATTAATCTTAAAAATAAAAAAGTTTAAAACGGTGGGAATTATACCAATCCAAATTTATTTATTTTTAATCTGATGTATAGATAGAAATAATTCTTATATTAGATTTTTAGTAAAATTGACAAATTTGAATAAAAAATTTCCGCAAATTGGCAACTCTCATATGGTCATTTAGTACCCAATTGCTTCATGGACAAAATTCCAAACGTTCATCCGCATAAAAGTACTGTCTCGCACGGATCTAATTGTGTTTGAACGGCTGTACGATTGACTGGCTTAGGTAATTTTTTATCTTTAGAAATTAAAGAAAAAAGAAGAGAGAAATAAAAGAGTACATTATAGTTTTGATTAGTAGAATGATTGGTAGGATTTCTACCGATCTTAAAAATAAAAAAAGTTTAGATCGGTAGGAATTCTACCATAAAATAAACTAAGTCAACAGAATTTTTGCAAATATGACTTGGTTTAGTTTGAGTAGTTACTTACTTTGTCGTTAATTTGAGGAATGACAAACAACTATTAACAGTTAACTCTGATTTGATATTCTATATGTAATGCTAGGCAGCCTGTCGAGGACTGGACCATGGTCTAATCAATCCTACCTTAGCATTAGACACTATAAACAAAATGCAATTTATTTCTATGCACCAAAGAAGAACAGATGCACTATGATCTCGGCAACAACTGATGAAAATGGCCTACTAGTCACCGAGCCAAAATATCATAGCAAGCAAACACAGAAGAAAAGCCACAGAACAGTGACGAAAATGCCCTTCCAAACGTGGACAGCAAGAGGCCTCCTTTAAATACGCATGAGAGGTTACGAGCTGCACGTGTACTCTCAAAGTATACTGAGTCGAATCCTAAGCCCCCAAAATATAAATTTCGAAGTAAAGTTTTGGAAGCTATCAGAGAGATTGATAAAGGAAAGAAAAGGGGATCCCGTCTCCCGAAAGCACCGACAAACTTGTTTGATGATAGTAAACGGGGGTTGCCTCAGGGAAAATGGACCATTAGTAATCCTTTTGGTGCCGATGTGTTTGCAGTTGTGATTTCTTTTCTTTTAATTACCACAATTATGTTTAGCACCACTTATCTTGTCTGGAAAGTTGGTGCTATACATTTTAATGAGTACTAATTGTAAGTATTTGCCTTTTGCTATGTGATTGTAAGGGGAAGAGATGATTTTATTTAGGTTCTTGAGGTCGTGTAATGATAAATTGGGTAGCTTGTGTAGTTTTGAACTTCTTTCTATTGTTGATAAACTGAGCTCTCTACCTGATACAAATACCAAATGCTTGAAAGTGCGTTCATGACTAATCTTTCAGCTAAAATATAATTTTCACTGCCTCAATCAAGCCATAGTCCATTAAAAGAATCCAGGTAAACACTATAGTAGAAACAAGCTGGCTGATCTTTTGATTTGTTCACTATGCACTTGAAGAATCTTGGTGCCTAATTGCCAAGCCAGGCTGCTATATTGCTCGGATTAGAGACGGCTGTTACTGCAAATTTTCTCAATGTTCTTGCTACTAATTCGTGACTCACTTTAATACACATTAAAAAGGCATAAAAGAAATGAAAATTGTGAGGACAACAATCATGATCAGTATATTTATATTGGATTCAAACTGGAATTCTAATTGTTTAGTACAATTAGTTGTCCTTGTAAAACATATATTCAATTGGACTACAAACCAAAAACAAAAGCAAAGAAAATAGATATACTCAATATAAACAGAATTTTGCTTGAGCATCAAAACATGCATCTTAAATAATAGTTTCAAGCCGTCATCATAGCCCTGAACTCCTCGAAGCTAAGCACTCCATCCCCGTCAAGGTCAAACTGGCGGATCATCACCGTGCACTCCTCGACGTTTCGTGATGAGCCGAGGCGACTCAACATTCTTTTCAAGCTCTTTGCTGTGATGCACCCCTCTCCTTCCATCTCGTACATCTCGAATGCCTCTCTGAGATCTTTCTCCTTGCCGACGTCCTCCCCTTCTTCCATTAGTTTCTTGAACTCCTCCATGCTCAACATGCCATCCCCGTCAGAGTCAACAGACTCAACCACAGCTTCAGCATCCTTGACACTTAGTTGTTGGCCAATCGTTTGCATGGCTGCCACTAGCTCGGCCGGTGAGATCTTGCCGTCTCCGTCTGCATCAAAGCGGTTGAAGACCTTTAAGAAAGTTGAGGACGTGGACGCCATTGCCGAAGTGTGAGAGCCCCTTGGATATATGAAGTAATTAATTAGGCCCGGGCTATGGCTATTGAGATGGCTTCGGAGAGACAATAGTTTTTTCGGATGCCGCTTTGCATACAAGGCAAGTATTTCTACATATATAGGGATGGCCGGAAGGGAGTTGCGTTGGCTTGGTCCTTTTTATTTGCCCAAAATGAGGGAATGAGTTGGTCATCCTATTCTTAGTCTGAAATCAAAGCAAGCACGGTGAAGACTCCTTGGGAAATTGTCAAACGGTAACCCCTTTGCAGGGGGGTAATTATTTGGAACTGCCTTTATCTGACTGCTTATATTCTAAAATTAGAGTGAATACGGTTGCTAAATATTTAGTTATACTCCAATGTAATAGTTGCAGGAAGCCTGCTTTGCTCCCTGTAGGAAAAAATTTGTAATGGGTAAATAAATTGTACCTCGAGTCAACCCGAAACATAAGATTTGACGGGGTCTTTACGACGATTCTCTGATTGTCATTGATGAGATCTTTAAGAAAAGATAAAGAGAATTAATCTAGCCAAAGACACAATGGTTTGACTTCAATTAAAGCGGCTATAAATATTACTGCTCAATTTGACCAGGGTCTAACGACTAATTAAGCCAAACTAGTTCTTCGCCAATGGACCAAGTGCCTCTAGATCTTTTGTATATATTTTTTCTTTTTCGTAATTTGAGACGGCCTTTTTATTTTCATTATTTTTAATTGAGAGTCCCTTTTTTGTTTTTCATTTATTTTTCCTTGCTGCCTCCATTTTACTATTGGCACCTGCTCCATTTTCTTCATTCTATTCCTTCTTTCTTCCTATTACAATATAACTAGAAGAAAATAAAACCTAACAAATTATTAAAGAAAGAAGAGGAGCCTAATTGACTTATTGAGTTGTAATATGGATCAAGTAGTCCTCGGTGATTATTTGCATCGTCTATGTCATTTGGAATAAGGATTGAGATTTCTTGCACCGAGGATAGCCACAATAATGAGAGGCAAACGTGGTATTTTATGGGAGTCAATATATAAATTAAATTTGTTTAAGTAAAGGAAGATCAAATTATTTAATAATTTAATATTTTTAAAATATTCTTCCACTCGAATTACAAACTAATATATATACTAAATTTTAATTAATATACACACACACGAACACATGCAAAGAGAAAGATAGATAAACTTGCTTTGGGAATTAAAGATGGTGTTTTACTTCTTATTCATATTTTTATTTTTAAAATTTAAATTAATATTCGATTAAATCTTCCATCATAATCTTCATCTTAAAATTTGCTTGAAGACCAAATTTTACATGTTTTGAGACTTTTTACTATTTTTTCAGAATTTTTTAAAATCACAACTTTTCATTAAATAAATAAATAAATAAATATATATATATATATATATATATATATATATATATATATATATTCAAATATTCAAATATTCAAATATTCAAAAACCCTGAAAAAATAGTAAAAAAATTTCAAAAAATATAAAATAATGGTCTCTAAGGACATTTTAATACGAAGAACATGATGGAAGATTTGAATCAACTATTTAAACCTTGAAAAATAAAGACATGAATGAAAAGTGAAACACCATCTTTAATTCTCAAAGCAAGTTAGCTCATCTCTCTATATACACACACTAAGTTATTATTTTTTAATTTTTGAAAAAGTATGGGGTCAGTTTTGAAAACTTTATTAGTAATTACGGAGTCAAATATGCATATTTGTACTATTTTCTGTAAAATACAACACATTAATATAAAATTTGAGAAAAAAGAGTAATAAAGTCAATTAACTCTCATATCTCTTTACCCTATCAGTCACGACACTCAATAGCGGAACCGCTTGCAATGAACAAGAGTAAATTAACCTTCATCTTTTTTTTTTTTTTTTCAAAATTTATAATTTTATACATTTTTTTTTTTAAAAGTGTGATAAATTCCACAGATTTCATTTAGAAATCAAAGAGTTCAACTCCTACTAACTCCTACGAGCTAGAGAAAGTGACATATATATACAGCCAAAAGCTCTTATAGCTTCAAAAGATAAACAAGTACTAAGATATCCAAAATACACACAAATGAGATAGACAACTATTCTTGCAAAGCCTCAGGGGGCTTTGTGTATCAAGCATAAGAGTTATATCTCTCTGTAGAAGCGGAGATACTAAGTGTAAATGAGAATCAATTAATCTCCATTTAATTTTAAAAAATTTGTATTTATTAAAAAAAATTTATATAATTTATTAAAAAATATTATGGAACTATCAAATTGACTCTCATTTGTAATATGTATTTTTTATATACTTGACTGCTATTTACGTCTTGACCCCCATAGTTTGAAGGTCTGGTTCAGCCCTTGTCTCCTTGTGCGTGCTACACTATTACTGCCCCAGCCTCTGCCTCTATATACTTTTATACATAATTTAGTAAAAGACTAAGGTTAAAATGAACTATTGTTTTTGTGCTCCAATCATACTTCATCTTCTTTATTTATGTTTTCAAAGTTCAAACAGTCGATTTGAACCACTCGACATAATCCCCATACAAAAATGTGCTTGAAGGCCAAATTTATATTTAATTATTTATTGATTTTTTTTTTACTTTTTTTAGATATATACAAAATCACTATTTTGAACAGTCCATGATCATATGAAAACAATGATTTTGTACCTATTTAAAAAATATTGTTAAAAAAATAAAAAAAATGTAAAATTTGGCCTCTAAGCACATTTTAATATTAATATCACGTTGATCCGTTTAGATAGACTGCTTAGACTTTATAAAATATAGATAAGAATGTGAAGCATCATTGGAGGACAAAACTAATAGTGTATTTTACTAAAATAATATGAATACTATAAAATTAATCCTCATTCACAACAAAATTTTTATATTAATTAATTTTCATATAGTCTGAGTGACTCTGACTCTCTCCGACGAGACTTACCCAAGAAAAATAGCCACGTTAATGAATTATGGTTTTGTTCAATAATAGCGGATCAATTTCATGTGGCCATTATGTGTTTGTAAAAA
Source organism: Carex pumila (assembly GCA_033356055.1). Lineage (NCBI taxonomy): Eukaryota > Viridiplantae > Streptophyta > Magnoliopsida > Poales > Cyperaceae > Carex > Carex pumila. Next base: position 477,296 of record JARJHM010000033.1, read on the forward strand.
TGTCAACATGCTCTCTCATATTTGGGATACTTGCAATGTGCAGTAGCATAAAATTTCACATGACATCTAGTTCAAAGGTGCCCAGGAGAGAAAGTCCGTGATAATGAACAATTTGACTTTGGGAAGCTATAGCTGTTTGACTTTCAAAGTTTTGCATGCTATAAATTTTATAATCAAATAATTATGGGAAAAACATTGTGGGTGTGGAATGTTGATAGGCCCAAATTATATACATATTCGATCTGATTTTTATTACGAAATAACACCAAATATCTTGTATTTTGAATATAAAATAAATAGATTACACCTAGGATCAAGTTACTACGTTTGCTTGGTTTTAACTTACAGGAAATGAAGAAAAATGAAGAAAAACCGAAGAAAAATGCCCACTGCGAACACACGGTTTGGAATATGGCCAAAATAAGTACTTAGATGGATTTCTGGACGCGCGCCAATTTTAAAAATGTATAATAAGTTATACATCAAAATCCGTGCGGATGCACGGATCTCAATGCAGCTGCACTCTGGTCGCACAGGAAAAGTCCGAGCCTAGTGCGGATCTCGATGCATCCGCAGTGCGGATCCCAGTGCGAATGGTATTGTAGCAGTGCGGATACCAGCGCGGATGATACTGTAGCAGTGCGGATGGTACTGTAGCAATGCGGATTGCAGTGCGGACGCACTGTAGCAGTCAGCCAAAAATAGAGTCTGAACTTAAAACGGTCATAACTTTTGACTCGTAACTCCGATTAAGACTTATGACCACTTTTTGGAAAGCTAGCGAGAAGATCTACAACATGAGAAACTAAAAACTAACATTTTTCTCAGTGCGGATCAGCACACCCGCAGTGCAGCCCGGAGAACCCGCACTGGACCCGCAGAAAGCCAAAATTGCACGTTTTTGACAGTTTTTCTATTTTTGGTGCATCATGGACGCGTTTTGACAGCCACATGTGGACAAGACAATCCTGAAAGACAATCCAAATATAACACCCGCTAACTCCACTTCCTAGGCTCTTAATTGGACATGATCCTTGGCTATAAAAGAGGAGATCTCATCTCATCTCATATCATCTCTTCCCATTCATCATCCCTCATTCTTTCATTCTCTCTCTACACACACACACAATACTTAGCGATAAATTCTGGAGAAAGAAAAGCTTTCAAGCAAGGAAAAGAAGGGTTTCCTGAGCAAGAAGTTGGCAAGATTGAGGGCTTTGATCAAATAAAGGGTGTAATCATTTCTTTATTTCATTTCTTCTTACTTTTGCCAATTTTTGTAATGGATCTCTCCATGAGGGAGTAGATATCTCTCTAGGGGTTTAGGTCAATGCATGAACTTGTTTAATTCTATTTTATTCGGTTATTTGTTTTTATTATGATTGTTTTATGGGATTTGATGTTAATTTCTATGATTTAATCATTTGTGTTAATTACATAATTAGTACTTGAATTGTAGTATCCCGTTTTGGATTCGAAAGAACCAAAATTGACTGTGATCAATAGGATAGTACCAAATTATGAATGCAAATATCCTAGGTTTAGATTAAGATTGTAACCAATTTAATGTAAGCCGGAACTACAGAAATTAAAGTTAGGAACTTGGTGAAGAACCTAACCGTGAAGTCAAACCCTAATTAGGACATCTCAATTCGAATCGGGTATTGGTATGATGAACTTAATCGTGAAGTATCAATATTTGAGGAGAGGAGAGACTAACAATAGCTTATAGGTCTAGGTAGCTAGGGTGGGGGACTTCATTGAGAAGTTCGAGTTACCTAGGCACGTTATTAATTTACGAAAGTAACCCTTAATAACATATTAGGTTAGAAACCTTGTCAAATCATACATGAATTCAAACAAATACCGAGTAAATAGAGTTAGCAAGGGATTGTAGACCAAAGACCCCTAGATCTCTAAATCTTGAAAGCAAACCAATTCATTTATTTTACTTTTATTTACAATTATTGTTTCAAACTCCTTTCTTTTGGGTATTGAACCCAACCTTAGGAATTGTTAGAACAAACTCCCCAATTTATTTTTATTGCACTTTACTTTATTTTATTTTCTGAAATTTATTACTAAAGTTTGAACTAAGTTTTTATCGTACTCCCTGTGGATCGATACCTAAAATACTACTTTGATAGAATTGTGCACTTGCAATTTAACTCAAACGCGTGTTAAAGGTTTAAAAGGTACATCTTATTGTACTGAAACTTTGTACATATGCTTTTGCGCGCATCAAATGTCAACACAACCCGTACAACCGGTTCATGTCATTGTAAGGTAGTGTATGGAATGGTATTGAGTTTTATATTATTATGTTCGAATTACTTCAACGAAGTGGCTGTAGTTTAGTGGTGAGAATTCCACGTTGTGGCCGTGGAGACCTGGGCTCGAATCCCAGCAGCCACATGTTTTTAGATTTTTTGCAATTTTTTCCGTTTGGTTCTTCACTTCAAACCGGACACCCTAGGACAAATCCATGCTCGAGCGATGGGCTACAAGACGGGCTGCTTACGGCCTTTGGGCCATAAGTTGGAAGCTATCTTAATCCAGCCCACCGTTCTGCCAGAGCAAAACCTCGTTCTCCGCGACTACACTCACCGATTCCTCGACGAGAGAGCAGGTGGAGAGATGGACGGAGGTACCCCGTCTCAGACGCAAACTCCGGTCAACGGCAAGCTCTATTTTTGCTCTACAATTTTAGTTATTTTTCTTTTCTTACGTCTTAATTGAGAACATCCATCTCAATTCTCTTTAGAAGAAGAGCCAAATGGAATCGTCATGGTGATCTTGGTGGGCCCGCCTGGCAGTGGCAAGAGCACCTTCTGTGAAGCTGTCATAACTGCTTCAAGGCGACCCTGGGTTCGAGTCTGCCAGGTCTCATTTCTGTTCTTTCAATGTTTTTTAATTAACTAAAATTTGAGGACTATTACTTTGCAAAATTTTGAGCTCCTGGTTCTTATTGACTTTTTCTGTATTCGTGGCATCAAAATTGTCAACTTTTCACCAAAAATGTGATTCATTTTGAAAAACTTTAGCCTGCATTTCTGTGAAAAAAAGCTGTATATAATTGTGTTCCTTTGTAATAAAATTGCACTATCTGTACAGGACACAATTAACAATGGCAAAGCTGGAACAAAGGTGCAGAGTCTGAAAGCAGCGGCTGATGCACTAAACGAAGGAAAAAGCGTCTTCATTGACAGGTGCAACTTAGCAAAAGAACAACGAGCTGATTTCATGAAGCTCTGCAGCTCCCACACTGATATACATGCAGTTGTGCTCGACCTCCCTGCTAAAGTGTGCATTTCCCGTTGCGTCAACCGAACCGGCCATGAAGGCAATTTGCAGGGCGGTCAAGCTGCTGCAGTTGTAAACAAAATGCTACAAAACAAGGAGGCTCCAAACATGACCGAAGGCTTCTCTCGTATCACATTCTGTCAGAATGACAAGGACGTGAAAGAGGCTATAAAAGCTTATAGTGATTTGGGCCCTTCTGATAAGCTCTCCTCTGGTGAGTTTGGGCAGAAGAGTAAAAAGGAAAGTGTACAACCAAGTATCATGAATTATTTTAAGAAATCAGCCAGAGAGGATAGCAGACAAAAGGAGAAAGAAGGAAACAACTCGTCGGGAAATGTTTCTGGTAATGAATTTCCTACTCTTGCGTTTCCATCTATTTCGACATCTGATTTTCAGTTTGACTTAGATAAGGCATCAGATATCATACTTGAGTTGGCACAAGATTTCCTGAAAAGAGTAGATAACGTGAGACTAGCATTGGTGGATTTGAGCAATAAGTCAAGAATTTTATCTCTGGTTAGAGAAAAAGCAGTGAAAAAGGGGATTGATTCAAGCCGGTTTATAACTTTTGTGGGAGACATTACTCAATTGTATTCAAAAGGAGGATTGAGATGTACAGTCATTGCAAATGCTGCTAACTGGTAAGCCTAATTGAATTTGGTTAGTGCTGTTAATATTTCTTTATAATTACATCTTCCCTGAGAAAAGAATGCTACTTAAAAAGGATAATCTTTTATTTCTATTTGCCAGGAGGCTAAGACCTGGAGGTGGTGGTGTAAATGCAGCAATATTCAAAGCAGCAGGAGAGGTTTTGGAAGTGGCAACAAAGGAACGGGCCGGGACCCTAAATCCAGGCAATGCAGTTGCTGTACCACTTCCTTCTACCTCTCCTCTGTACCAAAGAGAAGGTGTAACTCATGTGATACATGTACTTGGACCTAACATGAATCCACAGAGACCAAACTACCTTGAAAATGACTACACTAAAGGTTGCAAGATCCTTCGTGACGCATACTCTTCTCTCTTTGAGAGTTTCACATCTGTTGCTTGTCTCGAGAGGAACAAGAAGCAAAAGCTTGTGGAATCAAAGGAGAAAACTAGTGGAGAATCTAAAAATAATGAGAAACGGGAGGAGGTTAAACCAAGGAATTGGGGGTCATGGGCACTTGCGCTTCATAACACGGCTAAGGATCCTGAGAAACATAAAGATGGTTTATTGGAGATATCAGATAACCTTATAGTATTGAATGATTTATATCCCAAGGTTTGCTATATAACTCTATATTTTTCAACCTCTTTTACTTTTGCATGATTTGCAAATGAAAAGTATCCAAAAAATCCCAATCCTGAAACCCGTATTATATGTTTTGTTCATTTGCAAAAAATCATGCAAATGAAAAGTATCCAAACAATCCCAATCATGAAACCCGTATTATATGTTTTGTTCATTTGCAAAAAAACCAACCTTAAATAAGTAAACGTTAACTAAATTACCTTTGACTTTGTCTAAATTCAACCTTATATGTTTTGTTCATTTGCAAAAAAATCATGCAAATGAAAAGTATCCAAAAAATCCCAATCCTGAAACCCGTATTATATGTTTTGTTCATTTGCAAAAAAACCAACCTTAAATAAGTAAACATTAACTAAATTACCTTTGACTTTGTAAAATTCAACCTACTTAGCCCAACTGCTTTATAAGCAATTCTTGAAACAATGAAAGCACAACATTTAATTTGCCTTTGCTTGTTTTCTGTTAAAATAGCTTATTGGCAGTTGTTTGTTATTGGGTCCCATTTGGGAAAAAGGCCCTCAGTATTTATATCTTCTCTTATTGTTTCTTAAAAAATACTTTTAGGCTAAAAAGCATGTGCTTGTGCTGTCAAGACTGAATGGCCTAGATTGTCTTGAAGATGCAAAGAGGGAACACCTTCCCATGTTACGATCTATGCATTCTGCTGGTGTGAAATGGGTCAATAAGTTCCTCAGTGAAGACCCTTCTCTGTACTTTAGACTAGGATATCATTCGGTTAGTAACCTGTTGCTGTTTTATGCAGAACTCTGAATTATCAAATTTACCTTCCAAAAAAGGAAAAATATTGGTGTTTGTCCTCCAGAAATTATTCCAATTCTGCATTTCAGACTTCTCTTTTGTTGACAGGGGCACACCTCTTGTCCAGTACAAGAAAAGTTAAATTGAGGGGTAATATTGTCATTGAAAGATTTAATTGACTGAAATTATATTTGGAGGGTTCTCTATGTTATTTTCCTTCTAGACACCAACTGAACTTTTGATGTGATACTAAGGGTGTGCTCCAGAACCACTGTCCTTAGAGGAAGGGGAAGGGACGGAGAGGAAGAGAAACGAGGGTTTCCCCTCCGAACAGTAAATCTTACACCCTAAATTGGGAGTGACAGATTTCACTAAAAATACAAGCTGCGCCTCTCTCTTCTCCCCTCCGAACAAACTCCTCCCCTCCTCTCCCTCTCCATTTCTGCTCTTTTGGAGCAAGTAAACGACGTGGGCAGCTCGTCGTTTTCAAACTTTCCCATTCCTTCCCTTTAATAAAGGTCTTTTACCCCTCTCTGGAGCACACCCTAAGGGGAAAACATTTTGTGATTCATTCTAATGAAATTAACTAAGTTTTCTTTACTTGAAGTTTTGATTTGATTAACTTTCATAAACCATTGTTTGGGAAGGTTATGTGGTTTCGATTACATCATATCATATTTATTCAGTTGCATAACAGATTTAAGATCTGATGAACTACATTTTGTTTTGTTATTAATTCAGGTTCCATCAATGCGGCAACTCCACCTCCATGTCATAAGCCAGGATTTTGACTCACCATCTTTAAAAAACAAAAAACATTGGAATTCATTTACCACCGCCTTCTTTCGTGATTCGATCGATGTTGTGGTTGAAATTGAAGAACATGGGTCAGCAAAGTTAACTGATGAGAAATTGTTAGAAATGGAATTGCGGTGCCACAGATGTAAGAGCGCGCATCCTAATATACCCAAGTTGAAATCACACATTGCCAAGTGTAGAGCTTCTTTTCCTCCACATCTGCTTCAAAACAACCGGCTTCTTTCATCTTCAAACAATGACATTTTGGAACAAATTAGTTAAAAGAGAAGAAAGAAAAGGTGCATGAAAGAAATTTTGTTTTGTTTTGTCATGGTTTGTACAGGAGTTGTTACTCTTTTGGCAGGTTTCCTGTTGTGTGAATGCTTATCGGTGCTTACTTTCCTGGTAGTACAAAACAAATGGCTTTTTGGAGTACTCTTTTAAATATGTATTTTATTTTGGATTTACTTAATCAGGAAGTTTTGAAAAATTGCTCACAACTCGCAAGCTTGCTTGCGAGTGTTTCCGTTTAATGTCAATTAAACTTCATTTTTTGTACCATGGAACTTCGCACTTTCTGATTGGATCTCTATTCTCTTGGTCTAACAAAGTAGTTGAAATTGGAATGTCACACCACCGAAAAGGAAAATGCGCGCACATTTGCAGAACTGAAATTTCTTGAGACCAAACAATGCGAGTGTTTCCGTTTAATGTCAATTAAACTTCATTTTTTGTACCATGGAACTTCGCACTTTCTGATTGGATCTCCATTCTCTTGGTCTAACAAAGTAGTTGAAATTGGAATGTCACACCACCGAAAAGGAAAATGCGCGCACATTTGCAGAACTGAAATTTCATGAGACCAAACAATGCCGCCGCTCTTGATTTTTGGTTAGACTTTTTTTTGGTTGTGAGTATCAATGGAATGTTAACGCTTTATTTTAAACATATTGTCTTTTGTTTTGTAATGAAACCAATAGTAAAATATCACTTTTGTCAAAAAAAAAAAAACACAATGCCGCCGATCTAACATGAGCTAATATTATTAAAATATCAACCCACAGAAGGAAATGAATTTTAGAAATACTTTATACGTTGATATATTCATTTGAATATTGCAAAAAAAAATAGAGAGAGAGAGAGTAAAACTAGGGTGTGATGTGCTCATCAAGAGGGTTTGGTGAGCACAACTCTAAAAATATATCGGATTGACTTCAAACGCTGAATTCAAACCGTTGAAATTCTTATACTTTATGAGTGATGCATGTACATATAAAATTTTTAAAGTTTCAAGTTTATTTGCCACACGGTCAAACGGTAAAGAAAATGATAAAAATTAAATATATAAAACAACTTATAAATTAAGTTATAAAAAAATTATTTCTTTGACTGCTTGACTGTGTAGAAAATGAACTCGAAACTTTAAAAATTTATATGTACATGCATCACTCATAAAGTACAAGGATTTCAAAGGTTTGGATTCGGCGTTTAAAGTCGATCCGATATATTTTTGGAGTCGTGCTCACCAAACCCTCTTGGTGAGCACATCACACCCTAGCTTTACTCTGTATATATATATATATATATATATATAGAGAGAGAGAGAGAGAGACAGGCTAATATGCTTTCGGCAGCACTTCGGCCGAAGTACTGCCACCCCATTTTCGATTTTTCAAAATCTAAACAGTCAATCCGAACCGTTCATCTTGTTCTCCATATTAATATCTGCTTGGAGACCAAATTTTACATTTTTTGGAATTTTTTTTCTATTTATTAAGCCACTTTGAAAATCGCTGATCCAACGGTGGCTTGCCAAACAGTAAAATCAGGGGGTTCACCATTGGATCAGCGATTTTCAAAGTGGCTTAATAAATAGCAAAAAAATTCCAAAAAATATAAAATTTGGTCTCCAGGCAGATATTAATATGAAGAACAAGATGAACGGTTCGGATCGACTATTTGGATATTGAAAAATAAAAAATGGAGTGGCAGCACTTCGGCCGAAGTACTGCCGAAAGCATATTAGCCTGTCTATATATATATATATATATATATATATTAACATGGAGCTGAAATATACTGGATATTATCTGTCATTTTCATGATCTTGAAATTTTACATGTGACAAAAATTATTTAAAACGTCATCAGACATACACAAGGCAATGTAAATACATTTTAAAATAATTATGTGTCATATTTGATGTATTTGTTTAATTTTTACTCAAATAAATTCATAAGCATGTAGAGGACATATTAAATATTATCCGTCTGTTTTTTGTGATATTAGGATTATAAATGTGAAGAAAATTGATTACAAACATCAATAGACAAACAACACATCGTAAATGTAGTTTTAAAGAAATTTGAATCGTCAAATTTGTTTGATTTTTGCACAAATAATTTTCTGAGCTTTTAGAGGACAAATATTGGATATTATCCATTAGTTTTCGTGATCTTAAAATACAAATATGACAAAATTTGATTGAAAACATTAACAACCACACATAACGCATATTTTAACATAATTTTATGCATCATATTTGAATATTTGATGCATCAGTTTGATTGTTGCAAAAAAACTTATGAGCATCATATAAATGACATATATATTTGGTCTGACAGCCACTGTTAGCATTTAAAAAAAAAGACATGTATATTTGGAATTATTTGTCAATTTTAATGATTTTAGAATTATATATGCGGTCAAATTGATTCAAATTAAACATCAACAGAAACACACATCACACTATAAATACATTTTAGAAGAAATTGATATCATATATAATGTATCTATTTAATTTTTTCACAAATAATTTATGAGCATTTAGACAATAAATATTGAATATTATCTGTTAATTTTCGCGATCTTAGGAAATCACTGATGTTACAATTGATGATAATGTACACCGTCTTGCTCTTCTCGAGAGCCATTGAAAATTTGAAATAGCCATGTCAATTTGCTCATGTGCATCGTTTTATTTATTCACTACCACCTGTTAGTATGTTACTTTTTTTTAACTTTAATTATTGGTGTATTATGCCTTTGAATCCCCAGCTGGTAAAAAAAAAAATCTAGGCCAAATAATATGACATTACTTTTGAGCTAGCGAAGTGATTAGATTTCGTGGGATGGCCTAAACAATGTTCTCAACCATAAACATTTTTCTAATGAAATTTTTGTATTATTATTATTATCATTATTATTATTGATGTTTGCTTTTTGATACGCTGGGAGCCTGGATGGAGAAATAAGAAGTCATACGGAGGAGGAACGAGGGTGCGCATCCTCTGAGATATCTCAATTTTTGCGTGACCGACGTGCCCGGTGCCTATTCGGGGGTGATGTAGTGGTCAGTATTATTTGTGCTTTGAGATTAGTGTAGAACGCATTTAAACGGATAGGATTTTCCATAAAGTCAGGCAAAGTTTGAGATATCTCAGAGGATACGAATTCGGAGGAACGAAACGGACGGAGGGAAGACTTCTAAGGCAGAGAATTAGGTATTTGATCAAATTAGTCGTGTTTATTGGTTTGTTTTCTTTAACTAGGTGTTTATTTGGGCTTCGTATTCAGTACTGTGCTGGATACGATGCAGAGTAATTGGATGGTTAACTTTTCTTTGTATTGAGTACTAGTTTTTAGATTCGGAAAAAAGAGCCCCATATAGACAGCTAACAGCCGACATCCTCGCGCTGCGCTGTGCAGTTCTAGAGATTTCCTACCCGTTTATGTTTTTGACTTCACGTTAAGAGCTGGCAAGCGACTGGTGCTTCGAACTGTTTAAAACTTTTAATTAATAAGATTGAACTTAGAATACTATGGGGGTTGCCGTTGAATAAGTTCGCAGTTTCCGATGATAAATAAATAATTAATAATTCTCTCATATATATATATATGAGAGAATGTTTATGGAAACAAAGAAGATTGAGCGCATGTTTATGGAAACAAAGAATTTGAGACGGAGAAAATCTGAAGCGTTCATCTCAAATGAAACAAGCGGTTGAGGATTTGGAATAAATTTGGAGCATAAAAATTTGGTGCATGCTGACAGGGTTTTGTCAGGCTAACTGGACCGGAGCGTGGCATACAAGCAAATGAATTATTCAATTGGACTGATCTATATTAAACATAAATTCAGAAAGTGCTGACTTTTAGATTGGATGCAAGGTTGAGACTCACATTGAAGGCTCAGGATTTCTCTCTCTCTATATATATATATTTTTGGAGTTGAATAGAGGACATCAAAACACTAACAAGTATAGGTCATACAAGCAGTGTTGTGGGTGAAAACTAGTAAATTAGGGACTTATATTTTTTATTGTAAATTACTTTTTAGTTATGTTTAGATTCATATAATTATCTTTTGTAAGCATGATAATTGAATAAAGATTTTGAAATTGAAATTATCTCTTTTTGTTATTGCATTCTTTGTAATCTATGTTCACTGTGTCAGCTTTCAGTGCATCGATTGTGTCTGCTATAAGCCTATAACTAAAGGATAATATGGCATTAAAAAACCTTGCAGGGGTAAAATTGGAAAATAGTTACAGAAAAAGATTGAAACTAGTATAGGCCATCCGAAACTAAGAAAATAACTGTCTAATTCAGCAAAAATAAATAAATAAAGGTTTGAATTCAATTAACAAAGATTATGCCGGTACATATCAGCTTTGAATCATTTAATAAAGAATATATTCTTTATTTTCAGCCAAAAACTAAAAGTTGAGAACATTACTGACAATTTTGAATAAAACTGAAAGTATACCACAACTCATACATGTTTAGAAATGTCAAATAATAGCAAAAATATCTAATAAAAGTTTCAAAATAACCGCAAGTTATACATATTTCAAAATAACCACAAGTCATACATATTCAAAAATGATTACACATTCTCTAGTCTTCTGTATGTGCATCCTCCATAACACCTGCTTGTTTTCTTCGCTCGCAAGTTGAAGAGTAGTGGCCATATTGACCACAATTTTTGCATTGTCGCTTTGACTTTTTTGAGTTTTTCATACGGACTTCCAAACCACTTATATATATTGGGCAACCACTTCTACGAGTTAATGTTTTCTACTCTTCTTTTCTTGATCCAAAATAACAACATCATTTGATTTCTCTTCACAAAATTCAGCACAAGAGCACACATACTGTCGGTAACAAATTTTATCCGTATGTGAAAATTTGGTGGTCCTCCTTACCCATACTGTATATCCCTCTGAAATAGCATAATTGTAATAAAAATTCTCAAACTCTTCAAGTGACGCAAATGCCATGCCTTTCCATGGGGCACGATCATTAGCACTCTTCTTATTTGTATCATCTTCGCGAATAAAATCTGTCTTCATTTCCATCTCATCACCCATAGAAGCATCATCCTATTATAAAACAATGTTCAATGAGAATTTGTATAAATACATTTCTGAATTCTTGAACATTATTTTGCATAGTTATATTAATTATTTTGTATAAATACAATGCTTCCAATCTGCATACATAAAGAGTACGTAATTTGGTTTTTGGTTGAACCACAAATTGACTTGACTAGATTTCGATTAGCAAAAAAATAAATTGAAATTTCATTTATTGGTGGTGCCTAGGTTCTCAGAGACAATTCTATTTCAAAATTTTCATGTGCACGTTGCACACAGAAAGTAAGTTGAAAGAAATTTTTCAAGTGCTCTCATAGGGAATTTCATTTGTTGATAAAATTAAGCATCTTGGCATTTAAAAAAAGATAAAATTAAGCATCTTGATTGATATTTAAATTTTGTAATCTTGCAATTTGAAGAAATTTAATTGAATTTTTTTTTAAAAAAAAAGTAGATTACGTTAGAGAATGAAGATGGTGGCGATGAAGGCTCGACGGAAATCGGAAGCATGACTGGTTCGGTGGTGGGCATGGCGGAGGGAGCAACTGCAGTGGCAATTTCGCTCACTGGAGAAAGAGGACAAGGAGAAACCATATCAACTTTGGTCCACGGGAAGAAATCAGAAGGATCTCTTTGAAATGGAGAGAACAATATATTATGATTTCTTGCCTTTTTTGTTCACTGGAGAGAAATGGAAAAACTTTACTGCGCATTTATGGAAATAAAGAATTTGAGGTGGAGAAAATCTGAGGTGTTCATCTCAAATGAAACAAGCGGTTGAGGATTTGGAATAAATTTGGAGCATAAAAATTTGGTGCATTTGATCTCTCCTCATATATATATATATATATATATAAATATTTGTTGTTGAATTGACGGGCTAATTTGTACACGTTTTAATTGCGGAAAAGCCAGGTAGATGTTAGATTGTAAGCTACTCCGAATAACCTGAACTTCCTCAAAAATAAAAAATGTCCTCAATGGGTTTGTTTTTTGAGACCGAATCCTCTGCCCCCCAGGGGCAGGAAATTTCTGCCCCCAGAGTCTCTGCGGGTGTGGCTCATTTAAAAACAATAACAAAAAGTTAAACCCTAAACAGTAATCGGTCTCACCCCGGTTCCATCCGACAGAGACTCTGGAGATAGAAATTTCCTGCCCCCCGGGGGCAGAGGATTTTGTTTCTTGTTTTTTCGAAACAGAATCATCACCTGTATTTTAAATTAACTTTCTAAAACATTTCCCAGGACTTACAAACCACATGAAGATTGTGACCTCTTAATTTTTTTTTATTGTTCTTTTGAAAAAGTTGCTGCCGTTCCCAAACGTCAAGACTTCAGACAGCTGATCATTCTCAATCAGAAAACTTTTCAAACTTTTAGTTAAAACAGTAAGGGTGGCTTGGAATGTCCGATTTGAAAATAAACGACTGGATTAAACATTAAAGTGATTGCATCCACGTCTCTGGCAAAACCACTTGGAAATGTACCTTTCACAGTAAGCATTAAAGGAAAATAGTGACGATATCAAAGTGGTCTTTATACACTAACGATTCAATAACATAATTCAGAAAATAAAAGGCAAACAACAAAGCTCCCAATGAACATACTAAACAACCAAAGTACTTCAAGTAGATCAACCAAAATTATTCCCAACAATCTAACAGGTCAGAGTTTACTGAGGATTTGGGGGCCTGCTATTTGCAGCTGACACGCGGGACCCCCACTCAAGCAGCTCTTTGCTGGTGTCATCCTTGTGCACAATCACCTCTATGAAGCACAAACAATCCTGCTTTGGTCCCAAAGCTGTCTCTATAGCATCAGTCAGTTCTTCCTCACATGTAACCTGCGTTAGTTACCCCCAAGAAATAATTATTTTTTAGTATAAAATTTTAAAATTTGAAATGTATTCTTTTTGTTGAGCATCGGAATTTTAGTATGAAACAAAACAAACCTTAGTAGTCCAGCATTTGCCCTCGCCATTGTGGATGGCATCCACGAGCCCAGTGTAATTCCAGTTCTTGATCACATTGTACGGGCCGTCATGGATTTCCACTTCAATCGTGTAGCCACCATTGTTTATCAGGAATATAATGGTTTTCTGGCCACAACGAATCATAGTTGACACATCCTGAGCTGTCACCTGAGATATTCCACAATTTTTTTAATATCAGCTATATATTCAACATCTCGAACGACTAACATATTTAAAAATGAGGATTAGATCAATAAGATAAGTCTACCTGAAAACTACCATCACCAATGCAAGCAATCACACGCTTATCAGTAGCTGCTTGTGCATAGCCAAGGGTTGCCCCCACAGACCAGCCAATTGATCCATACTGCATTTGGAACTCATACCTACAAAGTCCATAACAATCTGTAATTAAAATGGAAAGTTCAACATTCACATAATTTGCAACTACTATACTATTACCAAAATAAAAGTTTGGTGAGAGGATATCATACCCACAACCCTCGGGAAGCTTAAGTTTCTGGCAATTGAACCATGAGTCACCAGTCTCAGCAATCACTGCAGTATTACCAGAAAGCATTTGCTGTACATGCTTAAACATGACATTAACCCTCAGGGGCTCCTTGGGAATACACTTGAGTAGTTGTCCCTCTGGCACGAAGATCCTCTTGTAATTCTCAAAAGCAGTTGTGTTCTTCGGAACCCTCTTTGCAAGAGCATGAAGGAAATCTTTCATGAGGATGCAACCAAAGGCTGGCCCATTGGCAACTATTACTTGCTCAGGTTGCACAATGATCGCCTTCTCTTTCTTCAAAAGGAGAGAGTAGCCAACTGAGCTATAGTCATTGAAAATGGGGCCCACAAAGATGTACGCATCAGCAGATTCCACAATTTCAGCACAGAAGGCGGTACTGACAGCACCCCAGTATGTACCGATAAAGTGTGGGTGCTGCTCTGGAACAAGACCCTTTGCTGATGGCATGACCGCCACCGGGTAACCCGAAGTATCAGCTAGCTCGACAAAAGCATCTCTAGCCTTCGCCACACGGATCTTAGGTCCACCTACCATAACCGGTTTCACAGCCTTATTTAGGACCTGCATGGTCGCCTCAACTGCCGCCTCTAGGCCCATCTGGTTGCTCACTCTGATTTATGCAAAAAAAAGTACAGGTGGTTAACAATCACCAATTTATTTTACTGGAACAGTACCAATAAAAAAATTACGAAAGAAAAGGCCAGAATCATTACTTGGGGTTGAGAAAGAAAGGGACTGGCTCGCCACTGAAGGTGGGATGAGAGATGGCAGGAAGGTTGCAACTGATGCTAATATAAACCGGCTTGCTCTCCTTAAGAGCCGTTGAAATTGCTGTGTCGATCTGCTCGTGTGCATCTTCCAAGTTGTTCACCACCGCCTAATTTGAAGAACCAACATAAGATACAAATTGAAACATTAAAAGAAGAAAAAAAAAAGCATCGAATAGGCAAGCATTTTTTTACCTCTCTATATTATCTAATTAAATTTACCTGGTAACAGGTGACGGTCTGGAAGCACCGCAACTCCTGGGAGAAATCAGGCAACCCGATAGTGTGATGCAGAACCCGGCTCGTGCCATAATCGTTCGAGTTGGGGCCACCTACGATGCAAATCAACGGCAGGTTCTCACTGTACGCACCGGCGATGGCATTCAACACACTGAGCCCACCGACGGTGAAGGTGACCACACAGGCGCCAACACCGCGAGACCTTGCGTATCCATCAGCGGCATATCCAGCGTTAAGTTCGTTGCAACAGCCGATCAGGCGAAGCTCGGGCTCGGCAATGAGGTGATCGAGCAAGGTTAGGTTGAAGTCACCGGGAACGGAGAAGACATCGGTGACACCAACTTGGACCAGTCGGCGAGCAAGGTGGCGTCCGAGGGTTGCCTCAGATGCGGTGGTCGGTGGGGCGGGTGAGATCGCGTGGCAGAAGGTCGCCGGAGGACAGCCCACCGCACCGTTGGCTGTTGCCTCGGTGAAAGAGTCGATGGAGTTGATCTTAGTGTCCATGGAGAGTGAGTGGAGAAAGCAGCACTAAAAAAGAAGTCAGAAGAGAAGAACAATTTTGTATAACTTTTTGATTTATTAATGGAATTGCTTGGAATCTTTGTAATAGATTTGGTCTTGGAGTTGTGTTGGATGGAAAGGAGAAGAGCGGCAAGCTAATATATAACGGACGAAAAGAGTCAAGTGTGTGAGTCAAAGGAGGAAGGCTAATTTAATTCGTATCCCATCCCCATGTTTTGTCTTGGGGAGAAAACCACGGAAAACTTGGCTGGCGGGAGCCAGCAGGCTGCAGCGGTTTTTGGTAAATGAGAATTAATATCTTAATGAATAGTATTTAGATGGACGGTCGGCACGTACACTGAGGAATATGCTCTAATTATGCTTTAAAGAAATATTATCGAAATTTAAATATATCGTTAAGTATTCTGTTGAATGTTTTAAAGGAATATGCTCTAATTAGATGTACCCGCGTAATCAAAGACTTAGGTCCCGTTCGGTGAATCACTGTTTACCGTGAGAAATTTTTTTTTTGCTCAGAGCTAAGTTTTTATTTTCACAGTGAACAGTAATTTTCAGTTTAAAATTTCTGATTCCCACTGGTGCAACCGAACAGGACCTTATAAGTCAAACTATTGAATATTTTAAACTAACGAAAAATATTGAATTTTATTAGTGTTTAATTACTTGATTAATAATTCTTAATTACACCAAAATCAATACATAGTTTATTTGAACGATAAACACACGTTTATAAATTTTATTTAGGAGTTCGACATAATTTCATATCGGTTGTTTTACAGATAAAAATAAATTTTATTATAATATATCTGTCAACTAAAATTATATAAAAGTTCATTTTTCCAACATTACTTTCGAGGGAAACAAATCTGCTGAAATTTCCTTTTTTTTTTTTTTGCTTCAAACACGCCCTTAGGCAATTTGTTCTTTTCATTCACTCAGAAAAATGATGATGTATGCTAGTATATACTTGCCATGTTTAATATATATATATATATATATATTATGATAAGCCCGTAGGCAACCATGTTTAATATAAAGAGGTCATTTCTCCTCGAAGGAATCAAATCTGCTGAAATTCCAGCCATGTTTAATTGTGGAGTAAGAGGTGGAGTAAATCTCTTACTTTACGTTTAAGAAGTCAAACGAGGAATAACATAGGCGGATTAAGATGAAGTAAGATTTAAGCTAAACCGGAGTAACTTACACCATCTAAGATTTAGCTTACTCCACCAAACATAATTAACTTACTCTGATTTAGCTTAGAGTAAGAAATTTAATCCGGTTTAACTTTACTCCAAACCAAACATATAGACCGTTGAAATAAGAAATTTAATCCGGTTTCAGTCTCTAAATTTTGTATACACGAATCTCAAAGCAGAAAGTTTTTATGCACAAATTTCAAAATATTTATTGAAACATATAAACCATTAAAATAAGAAATTCAGGTTCCTGAAATTCTAGAAAATTTCAGCAGATTTGTTTCCCTCCTCGAAAGTAGGGGTGTCAACGGGTACGATACGGGTCGGGTGGAGACATTTTCATACCCGTACCCGTTATGATAACGAAAAAAAATCTTTATCCTTACCCGTATTTTTGAATACGGTACGGGTCGAGTAAACGGATAAAAAAGCGTCATTAACATTTCAATTTGTGTTTTTGATAAAATAATTTTTAAAATAAGAAATAATAATAATGAATACAACTAATTTGTATTATGAAAATTTAATAAAATACAAAAATTTTATTGTACCATGTATCATCTTCATACAAATATATATTTATATATGTAATTTTATTTTTTTTAAATTATCTTATACTAAAACGGGTAAGATAACGAAAAAAAATCATTACCCTTACCCATACCCAATTAGCTAACGGAATAAAAATTTTATCCTTACTCGTGTTTTCGGATATGATACGGATCGGATAAAAGGGTAAAAGGGTGCCATTGACACCCCTACTCGAAAGTAATGTTGGAAAAAAGAACAAGAAACTTTGACGTCCCAACGCCTAGCAACTCCAACTGTCCACACCACACAGATGTCCCTTTCATCAAATACTAATATATTACTGGCTGCTCTGGCCTCTAGTGCTCTTTCCTCTGGCGCTAATTAGCCCGAAAAAGTTGAAAAATATCAACATTACCTTTCCAATTTAATACGATACCATCATTTTTTTTCCATTCAAAATTCAAAACTTGAAAAATAATACCAGAGTCGAAGGCACACCATGAAAATAGTTGTCAATTCACTCTATTTATTTTCAAAAAAATTATATTTATATATTATTTTTTTATATAATTTAGAATAAAATACTATGAATAGTGTAAATTGACTTTCATTTATAGCACAAAAAATTTATATAATTATCTCTTTTCACATTTAATCTCTATAATTTGAAAGTATTTCAAATTTATACTGCTAAAAAATACTGCTAATTAAGTATTTCAATTCTGCATGCAGAATAAAATATTTAAGTGAGGTGTGCTTTAATGAGGACAATCCGAGTTAGAGGTGGCACGAGCTGGGTCCAATTCATGTTTGGCTTACTATAGCTACGAAATGAGCTGATTAAGTTGAGATTGAGAATTCAAACTAGAATTTTAGCTCATAATCATTACAGACCAGTTCAGAGTTGAACCGAATTGGCTTGTTGGCTCGTTGGATTTTATTAGACTACCATCATACAAATTAAAAAAATAATAATAATAAAGTCCATCAAACATGTTTGTATAGTTTGCATCAGATAGATCAGGTATTCATTGTCTTTTTTTTGGAAAAACTGATAATGGCTATCAGTTTGTACATGTATTTATTGTCATAGCTTAAACATTACACTTAATTCAATTACAACTAAATTTATACATATCAAATTATCAAATTTATGCAAACATAATTCACAAAATAAATTTGTACATATTAAATTCACACAAATTAACAAGTTCATACCTGATCCGAACTAACTCGTCAGCTTGCGAGCAAGTTAGATTAAACTCAAACTCGTTAATTCTAAATCAAATTAGTGGTGCTCGTTAGCAACTCGGTTCACTAATAAATGAGCTATTAACAAGCGAGTCACAGGCAATCAATAAGCTACGATTTTTTTTTACCACCCCCATCCGAGCCTATTTTAATTTTATTTTCTCTAGGTACCAAAGTGCTTGTCAGCACAAATTCTTTGAATGAAGGGGTTTTGTTCCCCTTTTACGTGACGACGGTACTTCTGTTTTTATCAGCTGTTGGACCTGGTTGAACCTTGGTCCTAACCTTGTTATGAGATTTAATGAATATGACAATTGTGACTATCGTTACATCGGACGACTATTGCGTGTTTCGAGATAACATGTTAAAAACCTAATACCATACCTTTATTATTCACGCATTGATTTACAATTTAACACAATAAACGCTTTCAATTTTTCTCCCTTATCGCGTACTTGATTTTTTTTTTTTCAATATTCAGCAGTTTATGTTTTCAGTCAAAGCGGCTAAATGTATGTGTTGAAAAATAAAAAATGAAATTTAAATTTTTAATATTCCAAATATCAATGTCCTTCAGAAAAGGAGGGATAAATGAACAGAATAATGTTCAATTCTCATCAACACTCAAGAATGAACAAAATAATGTTTAATACTATGGTAGCAGCCGATGGATCGATCCAAGACTATTCAAGTGGAGGAACAGTCAAATATATACCTACGGGTTTCACATCAAAAAAGAGAGGTGAAGGAACAGAGGATGCATATTGTTTTATTTCTAGAATTAAGTTAACGCTTGTTGGTGTAGATCTACTTTCATTCAATAAACAAATAGAGCACTTGCTGGCGTATCGTCACAAATCACAACTGTCATTGGTTCAAACCAAAGTGGATTTTTCTCTTCCGACGTTCGGCCCAACAAGTCCACATTCTCTGAGGTAACAAAATATTTGAGTTTACTTCCACACCGTCCGATCAAAAATCTGAGTCAATCAGATTTGAGATGGGATGCATGGAACAACTTTAAAATTCGTCCCAAGGCAGATCGGACGGTCCTGATCTAAACGCAAAATTTCAGTTACCTCAGCCAAGTGATATGAATTCCGCCCCAACTTTCAGTGAGCAAGGTGTGTCGGTGTCGCTCAGCACGGGTATAATGCTCGTCGTATTAATTTCCTCAAATCACAGAATCAGTTTAGGTCAAAACTGGGCACTTCTTAGAGCCAAACATCAGGCGTTCCGCGTTGTGTTGGATCTGGTGCGGTTTTACGAAGTACGATATAATACTGGTGACGTGATGTGGGGCATCCGAATTTCTCTTTTTGCGGTAACGGTGACGTGGTGGGTCCTAGACCGTGAACCTGTCTGCCCGCGACGGGATTACCAGGCGTCAAAGACGCCCGTCATTATAGGTCGGTACCGGGTTTTGGATGAGTTGAATATGATCCGCGATGAAGTCGAGTCATATTTCGGATCCGAGTCGGACGGAAATTATAAGTAATACTTTTTAGTTTTGGATTTTTTATTTAACGTGTTTTAAATTAAGTTATAAGTATTACAGATTAACTGTGTATACTACATGAGGGGACAATATTCACGAAGGTAAAAAAGAAAAAACAATATTGTTGAGAATACACTGACAGAAACATATTATTTTTGAACGTATCAGCATTACCGATAGAAGCATTTGTGACGATATCATCAACCAAAAATACTTTTATCTTCACGTATACTATTTTATTCTTGTAGTACATAGATCTCGCCGACAATTAAAAATACTGTAGATATCTTACTAATGTTTTAGATATAAATATTATCAATGTTAGATTAACAAAATAATTTTCCATGAGTTAAGCAATGTTATGGATTGTTTAGTAACGAATTTTTCTTATGAAATTAATGATATTAATTATTTATATTCATGTCTGTATTAGGGTGTATTAGTTTGACAACATTTGAAAATTAGTGATGAGGTCATGCGGTGTCGTTTAATTATGATGCTAAACGCTATATTATTTTATCATTACTAAACTTGTATCTTAAGAGTATATTCTGCATTACTAATAGAATAATTGAAATGAATTGGATTGGCAAAAATTTTGAACATTATTTTACTATTTATGTGAAAAAAAAAATTCAGTCAGGACTACGCTGAATTGACCCTAAAATTAAAGAAAAGTTGAAATCTAGTGGGCATGTTTACATTGTTTTCGCAAGTTGACATGTATTAAGTATAACGATTTTGGGAGTTGATCGCTCCTTGAAAATGACTTTTTGTCTCGTATCAAAGTATCAAACAACCAAACCAGAGCACGAATTCGGTGGGAATTCCAAATGGCGCCTCCTTTTTGTCCCGGTGCGTGTAAATCTTAAACATGGGCCTGATGTATTCAGCAGTCAATTATATTGTACATAAAATGAAAATAAATTAAAGTACTTCCTTTTGTGTGTATATTCTTACAGAAGATAAATAATTATGTGATTTATGTTTCTAATACTTATCAACTACTTTAAATTTTAATGAAAACTTCATGCTTATAAATGTTTAACAAATTTTACTTAATATTTATTCATGAGTGGGGTTAAAATGCACCCTTCTTTTTGTGCTCCAAATGTGCACCATTTTCTTGTTTCTTTATTTTTAAAATTTAAATAGTTGATTTGAATCTATCAACGTGTTCTACATATTAAAATGTGCTTGGAAACCAAATTTTACATTTTTTGGAAATTTTTTACTATTTTTTCAGAATTTTTGAAAATCATCACTGCTGAATTTTTTATTCAATTTTTTACTATTTTTTACTAATTTAACCCCTCTCTTTATTCATTTACAATTCTTAAAATATATTTAATAATGGTATTAAATGACAATGATGATTATTCATGTGATATTCATGTGTGCAATCACTAGACATACATCATAATTTATAATTTAAATAATTTATTTCTCTTATCTGTGAGAATATATATTCAAAATAAATATTATCTTACATATCAGTTGTAGCACTTGCTAAATGTTTTCTCCATTCTTTCTCTATCAAATAATAAAATTTCATTTTCTATAGTCTTTTATCTAAACTAATATTTCTATATGAAATAGTGACTACAACAATATGTTGCCAAACAATCCTGAATAAAATATATACTTGCAACTCAAAATTCGTATATATCTTAGATATATCTTACATATCAGTTGAAGCACCTGCCCATGACTTGTTTAACAAAAGAATCAAGGTAAATTAAAGGAAGAAAATTAGAAACATGTCGTTAGAAATTGCCATATTAAGACGCAACAGTCGAATTATGATTGAACTGAAATTAATTCAATAAAGTCCCAACAATGTAATAATCAAGCCTTTTTTCGAAAAACAAAATGAACAAATTTCATAAAGAAAAAATCATTGCACAGTTATTCGAAAGTCAAACTATTGCAAAGATTAATTTTGAATCCAGAAAATGTACTCTTAAACACTTTCCTAAATAAACGCCTAAAAATATACCGAATTTTTTTATTAATAGAAAATAAATAAATAAAATATCGAAAAAATAAATGACTTTTGAACTTTATCGAGATATAGATAGATCCGGACGAACATTTCCGTTCAACAGACGGAACCAGTTATCTTGTCCGGTTTTAATCACAATTAATAACTTCTAAGCTGAGCAGAGCGAAGAAAGAAGAAGATGGGATAGTACAATTATTCCCGTGCGAAATTATAAAAAAATAAAAGAAGAAGATGGGACGGTAGCCTTATTCCTGTCCACGTTAAAAAAGAAAAAGAAAAAAGATGGGACGTTTGATGTAAATGATGTACCAACTACATGTCAACTTTTTAAAGAATTTTTTTGATAAACTATAATTAAGAAAATTATTTTTATCGATCCAGCATGATTGTTTTTTTTTTTTCAAAAACCAGAAGGACCGGAGGAGCCCTCCGGTCTCAGTTTTTTCCTTTCCTCAAGACCGGAGGAGCCATCCGGTCTCAATATATATATATATTTTTTTTACTTTTTTCACTTTTTTCCGTGCGGCGATCTGTGTAGCATCTCTATTTTTTATGTATATATAATATATGTATATGTGTATGTATAATATATCTATATGTGTATGTGTATATATAAAAATGTATATATATGTATATATAATATAATATAATATATGTAGGCTGTGGCTAATTTTCTGCCGGTGGTGCTACCGCCATTTTTTATTTTTGTGATGTCCAAACAACAAATCCAAACCGTTAGATGTTTAATCTATATTATAATCTACTTGGAGACCAAATTTTACATTTTTTGGAAATTTTTTTACTATTTATTAAGCTG
Organism: Carex pumila; assembly: GCA_033356055.1. Lineage (NCBI taxonomy): Eukaryota > Viridiplantae > Streptophyta > Magnoliopsida > Poales > Cyperaceae > Carex > Carex pumila. Next base: position 500,164 of record JARJHM010000033.1, read on the forward strand.
GTTTGAAAACCGCTAATTTCAATGCTGCAGAAATTTACTGAAATCAACGGTTTTCAAACCAGCTTAATAAATAGTAAACAAATTCCAAAAAATGTAAAATTTGGGCTCCAAGTAGATTATAATATAGATTAAACATCTAATGGTTTGAATTTGTTGTTTGGGCATCACAAAAATAAAAAATGGCGGCAGCACCTTCGGCTAAAGTGCTGTCGACAGCAAATTAGCCGAACCCAATATATGTATATAAGTATATAAGTATATATGTATATATGTATATATAATATATGTGTGTATATATCAAAATCGCTATATCCAGACTGTTGAATTTTGTACTCATCTTAAAAAATAGTAAAAAAAATTTCAAAAAATATAAAATTTTATCTATATGCATATTTTAGCATAAATATTATGTTGAACGGTTCGGATCGACAATTTGAACTTTGAAAGCGAAGATATAAAATATGAGGTATGAAAAAGATGATGCATTAAAACCCTACTCATTATACATATATTATACATACACATATACATACATTATATATACATAAAATAAGAGATGCTACACAGATAGCCGTACAGAAAAAAAAATAAAAAAAGTAAAAAAAGTAAAAAAAAAAAAAAAGGGACCGGAGCCTTAGTCCGATTTTGAAAATTTTTGTTGGGATATATGCAGTGGGATCTTCTGTGGCTTTTCTGTGGCTTCCGTTAAATTTTGAAAAAAAAATATTGAGACCGGATGGCTCCTCCGGTCTTGAGAAAAGGAAAAAACTGAGATCGGAGAGCTCCTCCGGTCCTTCTGGTTTTTGAAAAAAAAAAAAAGCAATCATGCTGGATTAGTAAAAATGATTTTCTTAATTATGGTTTATCAAAAAATTCCCTTTTTTAATTATCAACCAAATTAAAAAAAATCACAAAAAAAAGGATGGGAAGTTTGGTGCAAATAGCATACACCACATGTTTTAATTGTGATTTTTTTTTTGGCACTGGACAATGTAAACAAATTTGTCCCATCTCTCTTTTTTTTTTTATGATCCCGGACGTGAATAATAGTACCATCCCCTCTTTGTTTTTCCTCTACTAAGCTTCTGTTAATTACAATTAAAGCCAAACGGAATAATTGATCCCGTTCATTTCGATTTATCTATATATCAATAAAATTCAAAAGTCATCCATTTTTCCGATACTTTTTTTTTTATTAATAAAAATTGCAGAAAAATATCAGTGTCCCACTTGCTGCTCCATTTTCTAAATAAATGACTACCGGCCTTATTTCAAAAAAAAAAAAAATTGCTATACACACCTACCAGACCTACCAGATGCCCAGGTACTGACTCCTGTTTCCACAATTCCATAAATTATTGCCACGCGCCATCGCGCTTCCCGCCACACGCTCCTCGTCAGAGCTCAACACGTGAACGTCATACCTTCCGAAATTTTTATTAATAGAAGAATAAATAAATAAATATGGACAATAAAAAAAGTTAAAAAAAATTGAGATATAAGAAAAACATGATAGTTAGTAACATTCAAATAATGTTATCGATTAAAACGTCTGAATTAGTAAAATTATATTAACCACTAATTAACAGTTTATTCTGACCATTTTGATCTATCACGTGACCATGTCCAGAAGTTTTGAAAAAGAAAAAAAATCCGGATGCTGATTAGTACAACATCCTTTACTTGTGAAATTAGAACCTTGTGGTGTTATTGATCGATCTAGTTGTCTTATCATTCATAAATTAAATACAAGCTGGGGTAAAAAAATATATTATTTCGTCAATTCACAAGTAAAGCTGATTAATTCACAACATTCAGATATTGATTGTCTCGTAAATTCCATTAAAATTGATTAATTTACATCTTTTAAGTTATATGTAGCTTGTATTTATCCTATAATCTATTCTTTGACTTGGTAGGAGTGTATGAATAACACCATTTAGCTCCAATTTTACAAGGACGTTGTACAAAAAACGTCCAGAATTTTTTTATTTTTTTTTAAATATCTAGACGTGGTAGACTAAAACGGCTAGCATAAACAGCTAATTTTACTAATTTAGATGTTTTGATCTATAACATCATCTGAACGTTACATACAATTACATTTTTCTTATATGTTGAATTTCTCTGAATCTCTTCCCCATTGTCAATATATATATATATAATTTCTATTAATAAAAATTTCGGCCATACCTCCCAGCGGGAAAAATAAATTGGTTCCTGTTTTAAGAATCGTAAATAATAACTTTTTATTTAAGAATTTTCAACAATGCTATGCCCAGTTATTAATGCAAAGATTTTAAGTCATGTTGATCTTCAGCGTTGTATTCTCAACTCATTCCAAATATATACGTTAGAGCTTTAAATTTAGTCTTCCTGTTATTGTTTTTGAAAAAAAAATTAATTTTTTTTCAACTATCTGAATTCATAAGTTTAACCAAGATTATTAAATATAAATTTTGAAAATAGACATAAATTATCAAATTTATTAAACCGAATGCATTATTACGATATAGATATTATCTAAAGGGTTTTCAGCTCTGTTGATTGGTCCAATGTTCAAATATCAGAGACAAATTAAGAAAACGAGATCACTTGTCCTCAAGGACACAAAAAATTTCTATTTTTAAAATCATTGCCGGATAGATCCGAAGTCACTTTTAATATTTAAATATTCAATATGAAGTCCACTTAAATCACCGACAATAATTGTAGAGTTAGAAATTCCCTGACTCGTGCAGGAGATTCGGTCTCCAAAAGAAGCATCAAGTTCATACTGGGCCACAGCCCCCAGCTTTCTTTACAAAGGTTTTGTTACTTGGCACGCTGTTATAAAATTTTAAAGCGGAGATCTCGAAATTCGTATTTCCTCTAAAATTCACTTGTGTTCTAGAGAGTCTCTAGTTCGAATCAATCTCTTTGTAGAATGCAAGAGAGACGGTATATCTATTAGAGTATTTACATCTCTGAAATTATTAGAGTTTTTAATCTGACGTGGCAGTTTTTAATTTAGTTTTAGAGATGTGAGAGAGTTTCTTATTTAGAAACTATGCAGGAAAGTTTCTTATTAAGAAACTTTTTATAAACTCTATGTTGGCCAAATGATTGGCTCAAATTGTTTTCTCCTGTAATTTATTTACTGATGTGACAATTAAGAAACTCTAATTTTGAGTTTCAGGGATGTGAAAGTTTAGAAACTTTCAGAAACAAAATTTCTAAAAATTAGTTAATAGTTATTTAGAAACTCCAAGAGTTTCAGGGATGTAGATGCTAAGTTACCTTCTCTAGAAGACACACAGTCCCAGCGTGTGAGAGGGCTTCTCACACTGGATACACCCTTTGAAATTCATAATATCATATTTAACATTCTAAAATAAATAAAAATCATACATTTATTCAATTTATTGATCTTTAAAAACTCATTTTATTCATTTTTAAAAAATATGTAACATGTTTAAGAGAAATATATAATCTTTAATTGGTCGTTTCTAATAGCAAATAGTTCATTTTCTTACTCGTAACACACAAACAAGCATATTCATAAATGCTAATATATATGCGTCACAAGCGAAAAAAACCTATTTGTCCTTAGAAATTGATCAGTTAGAAGACATAATATTTATTCTTGAATAAACTACGATTTTTTAAATAAAAGGTAAAATTGATACTTTATAAACTTAGAATGAGTTTTTATAGAAAATTCAATGCATCCGGTAAAGTTGTGATTTTTTAAAATTTAGAATGGTAAATATAATATTATGAATTATAAATGGGGGATATCTAATTTCAAAATTTTTGAGGATATACTTGCAATTCTTCCAATTTTAAAAGTGTATCAAGTATTGTAAAATTTTAGTTTATTTTTAAAAAATAAATTGATATTTTATAAAGATGGTTGAGTTTGAAGACCTTGAAGCATATGAACTCATCAATTATTTTCAATCAACTGTTGAAATTTGTATTTATTTAATTCTATTGCATTCTATCAAATAGTTTTTCTTCTGAATCGAACATTATTTTAATACGTATTTTAATTTCAGTGCAAAATCGAAAAAATAGTCCTTATTGATGCTCCGTAAAAGTGTTGAGTTTCAAAAACATTAAGACATATTAAAGTCGTCAAACATTTTTAATTATTAAATTAATTATTTAATTTTGTCAAATTTAATTAGATAAACTATAATTGTTTAATGTTTTAATAAAAAATATTTATCAATATATAAAATATGTATAATTGATTACACAGTAATATAATAATGCATCGATACCCAAATTCAAACAAATGTCGATTTTCCTCCATACTAGCAGGCACTCACCTATATATGATGAAATTGGGATTCGGATAGAGCAAGAATGAGACTCAGAAGGGGATATATAATTTGTTCTCGGAGATACCAATGAGCGAGGAAAAAAAATAGATTTGGATCACATATCATATGAAAAGGAATATGAAAATCTATTTAATCTTAGACCACGTGGACAAAGTATAATAGAATATACTCGTCATTTTTATAAATACTTTAAAAAAAGATTTTAATGAATGTGTCCTCGACTTTTTTCAAAACTACCCCAATTGCTCCTCATAGGACATGGGTGCGTCATCTTTGTTTTGACGTCGTTGATGTTTTGGCAATGAAACATCAATGTACTTCTGCCATTATTAAACCAGGCATAAAGCATCGGTGGGTTATCGGTGTTTTTGCACGGAAGTATCGTTTTTTTTTTAAACTTTAAACAATAATACCTTTGGCTAGAAAAGTCATATTTGAGCGTATGACCACAATTCGGAAAGGGGGAATGAGACGGATCGGAATTTTGCCTTGGGAGAACCCCTGGGCATCGATGGAATCATTATTGCAATAAAACACCGTTTAGTGCCTCAAAAATTCAGTTTAAGTTTTATATCAACGGTAGACATATAATGACCGGTATTAGTTTTTTCAAAAGCCTAATAGATTATTGAAGAATTACTCATATAATTATTTTAAAATGTATTTACTATTTATTGTGTGCGTTTGATTATTCAAGCAAATGATATATGTTGACAATAATCAAATAATCCAATTATTCTCAAAAAAAAAAAGTTGACATCATTGAAGCTATCTAACCATATTTCCTTGTGTATGTTTGGATAAAATAAATTATTAAGAATCAATGTCAAATCCTTAATTAGTGTTATATTTAGATTTGTGATATCAAATTGACAAATCAAGTCAAAGTTACAAAGAGTTACGACATCACTCATAATATATCAAATGTCTTATCATACACCATAAACAAGAAAACTAAAACTCCACAAAATTATTTAAATGAAAATATTAAGATCTCTAAAAAAAAAAAAAAAAAGGGTGACCACCCTTATATGAGCGGTTGGGGTAGTTTTGAAAAAAAAATTGAGGACATATTCGTTAAAATCTTTTTTTTAGAGTATAAATAAAAATGACGGGTATATACTATTATACTTTGGTGGCGTGGTCTAAGATTAAATAGATTCACCCTCTGATTTGTCTTAATACATACATGCATGCATACATACACACATACACACATACACACATATGATTTAATATTTTTTTATTTCGGAAGAATTTGAATAAATAGTTCTAATATATGAGGAGGCTACTGAAGGGAGTCGCGATTTTGGTGGCCGGAGGCCGTCGAGGTTTTTTAATAAAAAGAGGATCATTTCTGCTCCTTTACTAGAAGAGGAGTCATATTAGAAGAGGAGACAGGAAGACAAAAGAAAAGATAAAAGAGATGAAAGAAAATGACAAAAGAAAAAGAGAGAAAGAAGAAGTGGGGAGTTGCATTTGTTTTGATAGTTTTAGTTGGAAGGAAAGACTTTGACAGTTAGTGGGGGACTATTAGGGGACTAGAAGGCGAGGACTAAAATCTTTACTCTTATTTTAATACGTATTTTAATTTCGGTGCAAAATCGAAAAAATAGTCCTTATTGATGCTCGGTAAAAGTGTTGAGTTTCAAAAACATTAAGACATATTAAAGTCGTCAAACATTTTTAATTATTAAATCAATTATTTAATTTTGTCAAATTTAATTAGATAAGCTATAATTGTTTAATGTTTTAGTAAAAAATATTTATCAATATATAAAGAGAGGGATCGAATGATATCTTTTTTGGTGACATCGGATGACACAGTGCATTTTCAAAATTCAAACAGTCGATTCAAACTGTTCAACTTGATGGATATGTTAAAATGTGCTTGCAGATCAAATTTTATATTTTTCTGAATTTTTTTACTATTTATTAAGATGGGTACAAAAATTCAACGGTTTTGTTAAATACTTAATAATAAAATAATTTCAAAAAATGCAAAATTTGATCTGCAAGCACATTTTAACATATCCATTATGTTGAACAATTTGGATCAACTTTTGGACTTTGAAAACTTTAAAAATGCACGATGTTATCCGATGTCACCAAAAAAGAGTGTCATCCAATCCCTCCTCATATATATTACACAGTAATATAAGAGCATCTACATTCCTGAAACTATTAGAGTTTCTAATCTGACGTGGCAGTTTTTAATCCAATTTCAGAGATGTGAGAGAGTTTCTTATTTAGAAACTATGTAGGAAAGTTTCTTATTAAGAAACTGTTTATAAACTCTATGTTGGCCAAATGATTGGTTCAAATTGTTTCTCTTTTTTAATTTGTTGTTGATGTGGCTTAATAGAAACTCTAAAATGAGTTTCAGAAATGTAAGAATTAGAAATTTTAAAAACCATAATTTTTAAAAAGTAGTTAACAGTTATTTAGAAATCTTTTGAGTTTTAAGAATGTAGATGTTCTAATAATGCATCGGAATCGGACCATCAGTGATACAAGTCATACAACAAATCAAAATATAGATAAGATCCCCCTACATATGGACTTATCTCGAACGACCGTAGATACCCAAATTCAAACAAATGTCGATTTTCCTCCATACTAGCAGGCACTCACCTATACATGATGAAATTGGGATTCGGATAGAGCAAGAATGAAACTCAGAAGGGGATATATAATTTGTTCTTGGAGATACCAATGAGCGAGGAAAAAAAATAGATTTGGATCACATATCATATCAAAAGGAAGATCAAAATTTCTCGCACTGGTTAGTGCGTGTCAAAAGTTAGCACGGCTTTAAACGGTCCCATGTTATACTGGTATATACTCTGTCATTTTCATTAATACTCTAAAAAAAAGATTTTAACAAATATGTCTTCGATTTTTATTAATACTCTAAATAGATCTTTTAAGAGATCAGCCATTTTTTAAGAGACTAAAGTCAATTTATTGACCTTTGTATTATATTAGAACTATTTATTCAAATTCTTCCGAAATAAATAAAAAATTAAATCATATGTATGTATGTATTAGGACAAAGCTGAGGGTGAATCTATTTAATCTTAGACCACACCGACAAAGTATAATAATATATACTCGTCATTTTTATAAATACCTTTAAAAAATGATTTTCACAAATATGTTCTCAATTTTTTTTTTCAAAACTACCCCAACTGCTCCCCATAGGGGCGGCCCACTTTGACCACCCAACCGCTCTTGTGGGGACGATCAACTTTTTTTATTTTATTTTAGAGATCTTAATATTTTAATTTAAATACTTTTGTAGAATTTTAATTTTTTTGTTTAGGGTGTATGCCAAAAAATAAATTTTTGATATATTTATTAGTGATGTTGTGACTCTTTATAACTTTGACTTAATTTGTCAGTTTGATATCACAAGTCTAAAGGTAACTTTAATTAAGGACTTGAACTTGATTTTTTAATAATTTATTTTATTAAAATATACACAAGGAAATATGGTAGATTGCCTCAATTACTTTCAACTACCAAAATATAACCATTATTTTTTTTTATTCAAAACAAGATGCTTTCGATGATTTTTGAATCATAAATATAACCATAATTCATGCTTTCGATAATTTCGTTAATAATAAATATAACCATAATTCATGAAAAACATCAACAAAAAAAAGTTTAAAACAAGAATGTGAAATCTAAGAGGGAACTGTTTTGAATTTTGAAAAAAAAAAAATTACCATGTAAAGGGCATATATTGAACAATCATAAATAATTTCAATGATCTTTGAATAATAAATGAAACCGTAATCTCCATTAAAAAAAACAAACACACACAATAAATAGTAAATGCATTTTAAAGTTATGGTCATTTAGAGAGCATGGGTGCGTCATCTTTGTTTTGACGTCATCGATGTTTTGGCAATGAAACATCGATGCACTTCTACCGTTGTTAAACCAGGCATAAAGCATCGGTTGGTTATCGGTGTTTTTGCATAAAAACATCGTTTTTTTTAACTTTAAATAGTCATATCTTTGGCTAGAAAAGTCATATTTGAGCGTATGACCACAATTCGGAAAGGGAGAACGAGACGGATCGGAATTTTGCCTCGGAGGAACCCCTAGGCATCGATGGCATCATTATTGCAAAAAAACACCGTTTAGTGCCTCAAATTTAAGTTTTCTATCAATGATACACATATAATGACCGGTATTAGTTTTTTCAAAAGCCTAATAGATTATTGAAGAATTACTCATATAATTATTTTAAAATGTATTTACTATTTATTGTGTGTGTTTGCAAGCAAATGATATATGTTGACAATAATCAAATAACCCAATTATTCTCTCTCGCTCTCCAATTATTCTAAAAAAAAAAGAAGTTGACATCATTGAAGCAATCTAACCATATTTCCTTGTATATGTTTGAATAAAATAAATTATTAAGAATTAATGTCAAGTCCTTAATTAGTGTTATATTTAGATTTGTGATATCAAATTGACAAATTAAGTCAAAGTTATAAAGAGTTACGACATCACTCATAATATATCAAATGTCTTATCATACACCATAAACAAGAAAAGTAAAACTCAACAAAATTATTTAAATGAAAATATTAAAATCTCTAAAAAAGAAAAAGAAAAAAAGTGACCGTCCCCATAGGAGCGGTCGAGTGGGTTGCCCTTATGGGGAGCGGTTGGGGTAGTTTTGAAAAAAAAAATCGAGGACATATTTGTTAAATTTTTTTTTTAGGGTATTAATAAAAATGACAGGTATATACTATTATACTTTGTTGGCGTGGTCTAAGATTAAATAGATTCACCCTCTGATTTGTCCTAATACATACATGCATGCATACATATGATTTAATATTTTTTTATTTTAGAAGAATTTGAATAAATGGTTCTAATATAATATAAATTAACTTTAGTCTCTTAAAAAATGGTTGATCTCTTAAAAGATTTATTTATATTACCTACTTGTTTTCTACATTCTTGTTCGTATGAAAGTGTCATTCCTTGTTCGTCAATTCGAATATGATACTCGCAGTAGAACAAACTTTTTTTAAATTAATCACTAAACCATTAGTCACTATTTGTAATAAATACTCACATTTATTAAAAATACTTTGCAATAAGTTTTACAAACTTATATTTCTAAGAAAACACTTATTCGGAACAAAAAAAAAATCATCACTTGATTTTTTTGAATATAAATAAAAAAAAAGTGTTTGAAGCATCTTTTAATATTTTTTTATAAGTTAAGAGCCAAACTACCTAATTAGTTTAATATTTATAATTTTTGTTTTTAGAGTTTTGAAGTTACGATCTCTTACACAAATAATATTATATTTGTTGTTGCATCAATGACTGATGTTTGTTTGAGCATTGTCATGCGTGAGATATAACGATGTCTAATTCAAATTCCCATGGTTTCACTTTTTTTTTTTTTTCATTTCTTATGGTATGTCATGCCCAATAAAAATGACAAGACAAAATCTTTGAGAATTAAATCCCAAACCTCGTGTATTTTCGACCATACAGTTTTCATTTTATAAGAGTAGAAATGCTCGGTTGAACGGTTGCTGAGACCATTAGGTCTGCTTTGTTCGAGCCGCCGCTCGCCTGTCATTACTTCTTCAAGTACACTACAACGGCCGAAAATACAACAAATTTTATGAATAGAAAAAAAAAAAAATACAACGGCCGAAAATTTTATGAATAGAAAAATAAATAAATAAATATCAGAAGAAAATGGCGTAAAATTGAGATCTAGAAAAATCTTGATAAGATGTTATAAATTACCATGGTCTGATTAGTCTATTTTAATTACTCTCTAATTAAACCACAAACTTTTTTTTCTAGATTTCATAGACTATCACAACCAGAGTATACCTAGATTTCATAGACTATCACGGCTAAAGAATATATGATTTAAAGATTTTTTGAGGTATACCTTTTGTTTTAAGAACCTATTTGTTAGATTTTAATCAAACCTAAAAAATAAACTTAAAAATTCATGATGCATGTGGTGGTAATAAACTAACTGTTACAAGCCAATTTGTAAAGAGCCCCTCTATTGTTATCATTAAAGTTAAATTATTCACAAAATTAAACCGAATTCATAAACTTAATGCAAGTTTGGTGAAAGTTCACAAAATTAAAACTAATTTATAAAATTAAACCTAATCGGGTACTAATTAATAAAACTAAACCTAATCATGTGTGCTAATTTACAAAATTAGACTTAATTGGGTGCAATTTCACAAATTAAACTTAATCGGCCAAAGAATATTTGCCTTTTTGGCTGTGATAGTCTATGAAATTCAAGTATTCTCTAGCTGTGATAGTCTACGAAATCCAAAACATTTTCTTTTTTTGCGGTTTAATTAGAGAGTAATTAGAGCAGTTTAATCAAGCTATGATTGTTTGTAACGTTCAGACTCACATTTTTTCTAAATCTCAATTTTACATCATTTTCTTCTCTATTTTCGATATTTATTTATTTATTTTTCTATTAATAAAAAAAATCGGCTACAACGGTATAACCTCTTAGATCCAGCTCAATAATAGAGCGGCCCGGAATATATACATCCCAAAATATGCTTAGTTTAAGAAAAAGATTTAGACCCAGCCTAATAAAGTCCAGGAGACTAGGCCAGCCTGGAGAGGCGGGGAAATTTGATTATTTACTCGAGAAATTCTCTCTCTTGCCACGACGTTCATATGGCTTGCAATTTATGATCTCATATATCATATAATTCTCTCCATTAAAGTCCACCACAATCTCTACATTAAACATAGAAAGTTCCGTCTATTTTCTTACACAAATTAACAAAATTTCAAGATTGCCCCACATTATCATTTAAAATTTTTTCCAAATTAGAAATAACTGGAATTGATCCAAATTCAAGAAAACAAAAATAATAATAATGCAATAACAAGGATTTATTGCGACAAAAACAAAGACATGGTACAACTTAAAAAAAAAAAAATACAAGCAACCAACAGAGTCGCCGCTATCTTGTTAGGATACTATCTGATCTTGTTATTTGTCTTTCATCTTATCATCTTCTTCTCTCTCTATTTTTATTTTTATTTATTTATATTAAAGGCTCGGTACATCCCAACATCTTTTTCTTTTTTAAAAAACTAATAGAAGCTATCAGTAAACACAACTTACAATTAATAACTAATCAGCAATTTTGAAGCCATAATATAGCTTCCTTGACAACCCGATCAGCAGCTCTTTGGGGGTCCACTATGCATCCGTCAAAAATCTTACTGTTGCGTTCTCTCCACAGAATCCAACAACCTGAGAAGAAAAACACACCCCAGATCTGCCTCGAAACGTGCCACTTGCATGCTTGCCATGATCTGATAACTACCTCTTGCACTGATGACCCCCTGTGTACAATATCATACCCCAGCATCATGGCTAGTGATCTCCAGAACATCAATGCATAATTGCATTCAAAGAAAATATGCAAAGCTGTTTCGAGTGAACAATCCTGACATAGTTCGCATCTTAGCTCGCAATGGAAGCCTCTAGAATCTAGTACATCATGTGTTAGTAGCTTGCCTTTCAAGAACAGGAGAGCTAAAACCTTTACAGAAGGTGGCAATTTGAGTCGCCAAGTGAAGTGAAACCGCCAACACAATTTACCTCCACTAATTACCACCTTGTAGAAGGAATTTGCCGAATATTCGTGATTAGAACTCCATCTCCATAAACACTTGTCTTGTGTTGAGTTCCGTATAGTAATGTGATGGGGAAGCCCCTGACTTGCAACTTTCTCCAAAGACCAGTTTCAATTCGATGCTAATGGGGCAAACAGTGAAGCCATGGTTGGGTAAGTCCATGAATCAAACCAATAAGAAATATCACAACCCGTGCCCACATTCCACTTGGTACTCCAATCAAATAGGGGTCTGATTTTGATCAATTGATTCCAGAAAAAAGACCCTTTAATCATCCAAATTCTATGTGTCTGATGCCTTGAATTTATTGACCTTATTGCCCTTGCAGTCTGACTCCGAAGGGAATTTGGATGCCTATATAGGTGCCACCACCAGCAAAGAAGTGACCAATTCTTTATATGTAAATTAGCCCCTCCCATCCCCCCATTCTCTTTTGGAAGGCACACCTCGTACCAATTAAGAAGATAAACCCCTTTCTTAGTCTCAGAATGTCCCCATAAAAAACGTCTCCGAATTTTATCTAATCTGTTCAAAACCCACTTAGGCAACAAGAAGGCTGACATGAAATAGATGGGGATAGAACTTAAAACCGAGTTCATTAATACCAACCTACCTCCTCTTGAAATGAACCGACCTTTCCATCCTTCTAATCTAGATTCGACCTTTTCAATTAAAGGTAGAAACAAAGCTTGATTCGGTTGAGTAAGAGTGAGAGGTAGCCCCAAATAAGTTAAGGGAAAATCGGTTTGAGAACAACCCAGAATAGCAGATATAATCGGCACTTGAGTGAGGCATATGTTAATAGGTACACCCCAGCATCTTATAGCAGGAGGAGCAGAGTCATACTTCGAGCTATATATGACGATCAAACACATAATGAAAATCAATCATATAAATTTTTTATGTTAAGAATTGGAATTAATTTACAGTATCCACGACATTTTACTATAAATTATATATAATACAAAAAAATAAAAAAAATAATGGGGTCAATTATGACTCCCATTCATATACCCTATATCCATCTCTGTCTCTTAGATGTTATTTTTAAGAATTGATCTAATATATTCCATTCATGTTTTCTACATCCACCTGTCTTTTATAAATGCTATTTTAAAAAAATTAAACATGCGTCTCTAAAAGAAAGACAAAGACTTATGCCATTACACTAATCGCACAGTTTTCATCTCATTGACAGGCTGTTACTGTTGGTTTAGAATTTGTCAGGCTAATTAAAGTTAGACAGAATTTGACAAGCTCAATTAAGAAGGATAGTTTTCTATATTTGGTACCTATAATATTTTAAGAGTTTATCTTGTCATTTTCTCTATTTAATCTGCGTTGTAAAATAAGTTATGTGTACCCTACATAATTCAAGTCAAGTTAGAATACATGCAATTTCTCTTTCTCATAAATTTATTTTCTCTCTCTTACTTCAATATATCTTCCAAAAATCCTAGCATATCTCATTATATATAATTATCATATTTCTCGTACAAAATTGTAAAGCACGGCTAAATCACAAGCTACATCATGAACTACTAAAAAGCTTAAAATAATTATTATTTCGAAATTAAATTTCAGTCAATACTATAAAAAAACATTGTTGAATGAGGCCAGCTAAATATTTAGATCAAGAGAAACAAAAACATTGTCGTTGTTAACAATGGAAGGAGCTGCCATATATCTCTCCAACAATAATTGAGCCATTTCATCATCAAAGGCAGCAAAAACAATAAAAGAAATACCAAAAATAAAATTCCGAACCTTTTCCATTTAAGCATTGAAAAAGTATCAAATATCAAATTCGAACTGATGTAATCAGTTTTCGATAACATTAATTAGCGTCCTTAAAAAATATTACAGACGCTTAATTCTTCCAGCTTCCAATATAGTGGACATAATTAGTGAAGTGTCTCTCATTTCCATTTTCTCTTTACCAAGCCCGGACCTTTAATTTTGGTAATTATGTCTATATATGTTGAAGTTGTTCTTTAAAATGTCTGTCGTTTTCATGACTTAATTTGAGGATACTGTCTTATGCGTTATGTTTTGAGTTTTGCAATAAGATATGTATTTTGATTCATGTTAATATTTCTATAACCTTCTCTTTCTCATGTTAGTGCTCCCTTTTTACCCATATAATTTTGGAATGTAGTTCTTTTAGCTTTTCTGATTTCTGAACCATATAGATGTTTCTACAATCTGTCTCTACACAGCTAGGGGGTTATTTTCAGATATAAAATTAATGCATTTTGGGGCTGTGACTAGTGATGCATTGTGGGTGTACTTAGGGGAATAAAAATGTAAAACGACAACATTTATCGTATCATAATTTTTTCTAATACTAAAAAATGGATTCTTGTTCTTTACACTGCTCTGACCAGCTTGGTAACAGGATTTTGACCAGTTAGACAACCGCGCCTTGCTTCTTAAATTAAACCGTAGAAAAAAAAAATCCAAATATTGATCTATGGGGGTGGATCACTTCCAATTTTTATCATATTGTGCTGATATAATATTTTATTATAACAAATTTGCGTAGTGTCTTTAACTATTAGCAGAAATAATTAATGTTTGAGGACACCTTCCTAGTTTTGCCATCAGCTTCAGGAGATATTATCTGACATATATATATATATATATATATATGTACATTCTTTCATTTGCCCATGCCAACCCATAATTAATAATGTTCGACTAAGTTTGCTAATTAGTTAAAAGTTTTTAATTGGTATTCTATACTTTGTTATTGTTTTACTATTTTTTCAGTGTCTCATCCAATTGCATGGTAATTATGTATATTGCCTGCAATTCTTAGATTCATAACGTGGGACTAAATTCAGTTATTACCAAAACGAGGAGTAGACATGCAAAACTTGTGTGGAACGTTATTAGTTTTGGAAACAAACTTGAACGCTAAGAAATCTCTTTCTATTCAGAGGAATGGAGATTAAACAGAGAGATAAATAAGGAAAGGCGGTTGAACTTCATATATAAAGTAGTTCTCCTTTTTTTGGAACGTCAAAAAATAGATCCGTTGCCAGAGCCAATATAAACAGCACAGAGAGAAAGCTAGGTTTTTCTCTTCTCTATTCACCGTACTAGCACAGCAATTCCCCTTCTTAATTGGTTGTCAGGTTTGCTTCTGTCTCCATCCTTTTGCTTCAATTTTTCAATTTTTCAGAAATTTAATATCAGGCATCTGATAAATTATGGTCCCTATCGAATCTGCGGTGGGAAAAGATTGATTTTAACATTGTTTGAAGGAGAATTTTTCTAGCTCGCTTTGAAAATTTTTCTGTTAAGTGAAAATGGAGGAATTTTGTAGATTCATGGTACCCTATACAAGAGTAAAAAATATGAATACAAGCTGCTGGTTCTTGATTTGATAATTTTTGTAAATTTCAGGAGGGAATCTTCTCTTCAACCCTTTTTCTCCATTCCCATCTGATCTGAGCATTAACCTGTGACAAAGAACTTGATCAATGGAGGACCTATACAAAGACGATCCGAACTCTTGGCTGAGACGCACACGTTTATCTAAGACAGTTTATTACCGGCCCAACCCTTTGGAAATACCCATTATCCCTTTAACCAAACTCAAGCTTGGATCCTCTAACCCAAGCTTGAGCCGGGCATCTATCTCCATGCTCGTCCCCCAGGACAATACCTCCAAGACAAATCAGGCAACTAACCTGTCAAGTTTGAAGTCAAATAATCCTGACATTAGTCTTCCTGGAGAGGTGCAAGTGGAATCGGATTCCAAGACAAAGAAAGATAACCTGGAATCTGTGCATGGAGCTATATCTGGTATGTTTAAAGAGGTGAAAAAAACAGTCAGGAGCCGACTCATTGGCCCACCACACAGAGAAAGAACAATGAAGTGCATAGGGTTCATCACACAGAGAAAGAACAGTGATAATGGTATTACTGGTGAGGTGCAAGTGGAATCGGATTCCAAGACAGAGAAAAATAACGTAGCATCCGTTCATGGTGCCATATCTGACACGTTTAAAGAGGTGAAAAACACCATCAGGAGCCGATTCATGGGATCATCACACTGTGAAAGAATAATTAAGTCATCCTCGAGTCAAAAGAAGAAGAGCCGCTGGACGAAGAAGTTCTTTGGTCGTGAGGTGCACCAGGTGGGTGCACTGGACAAATCCAGTGAGGATGGCTGGACACCAGATATGTCAGAGCTGATCCGGTGGAAGGAGATCGCGAGAAGGGTCCGTTGCCCAATTTTCAAAGAGGCTCATGTGGGACCCCTAGCGTCTGGCCTTGAAGATCAAACCCGGTAGTTTTTTCACAGGGAGTTGCTTACTACAAGCTGCCAGTGAATGCCATGTGTGCAGAAGCCTTGGTTTATTGGTTCATCTTATTTACTTCTTAAATTTGAGCAGACTTTTAAGTTTGACCGTGGATATGTCAAAGCAGTGAGGTTGGCTGTGAACTATTAATCTTGAACAAGCATGAATGCAGTTTTTGATAATGATATTCCATATATTGTCTCGCATTTTTATGATGCTATCAAATATTCTGTTTCTTTTGATAATTTAATTGAACTGAAGCTTTTTTTTTTGTAACATGATATGAAATATTGTTTTGCTGTTGTCAGAGCTGGATCATTTTTGGTGTCTGATTTCTAACTTTGTAAGTTTGGTAAAAATACTGACATCAACCGGGTCCAATACCCGTTTCCACAAAACTGTCCCGGAACGGTTTATGGGAGGTAACATAACAGTGCTGATAGATTTGCATCTCAAATTTTTATTAGTGGATGAATTATGAGGAAGAATTGCACATGGTAGATTACGCAATAGCGTTTAATATAAAGATGATGCAACAGTCTGAATACTGGTAGTCAGCCCGCTCCTGAGTCTGACTTTGCTCCATTTCCATATGCTCCTAAGGCTAGGCTGAGAAAACAGAGAAACAACTCCAATTAGTTATTGAGATTTGAGATAAATATGATGACGACTAATGATTAGATTTGATGATACTCTTCCCACAAAAATTATTATGTGATTAATGAAATATATCATTGTTTTAATGAAATTATAACGGATGTAATTTTATTTTGTTCTCTTTTTCTTTTGTTTGTAAAAAAAGAAGAAAAATCCTTATTGATGACATCTGGCGGGTGGAATGATATCACTTTAATGATTTAAGGCTAACATTAGATGAGACATACTGAATAAACTACTAGTATCATACCCATGTGTTGCAATAGGAGCATATTATAAGAAACAAATATATCAATGAAAATAATAATTATTTAAAAATTAAAACACATGTTAATAGAAAATTTATATGATTATATATTTTTAAATAACTTTAATCGTGATCTCTAATAACAATTTGATAATGTGATTATTCTTTATTTTTAAGTACCAATGATATCAAATAATAACTCGATTCAAATCTAATATCAAATATCATACAACAATTCAATATCAACATATAATATAATATCAAAAAACATAAATAAAAAGTGTTATCGTGTGTATGTATATGATACACACACACACACACACATATTATAAGAAAAATATATATTTACACACACGTTCCAATTTATATTCATCTTTGTTTCTAATTTAGAATACACACACACATTGATATATTTTATATTGAAAATATATTCTAAATTACCCTCACCAATATGTATAGAAACAAAGAAAGAGAAATAAGAAAATTAAAAAAAAAATTTCATTGTAATCCGTGTAAAAACGAAGAAGTAAGGAAACAATAAATAAGAAAATGGAAGGTGGAGTCTTCTCAATTGAAATTGAGAAATATGAAAATAAAGGAATAAGGAAACATATAAATATATCGCTAAATTTCAAAATTTGTTCAATTTTAATTGTAACGTATCGTGTGACAGCACATGTGGTGGGTATGTTTTTTTTAACTAAATTTAGACTTCTATACATAAAAGAGATGCATTTAATAAAAAAAAACAAATTATATAATTAGGGAGCTAAGATCAAATATGAAGTTTCATCTCTCAATCGTAGCCGTTGGTGGATCGGACACCCAACGTGCTTAATAATATAATGGAGATACATAAAAAAGACTAACTCAATTACCTGGTAAATCAGCATTGTTGTTCAAATTTACATTATCGAGCACCGTAGGACATTTTTGTTGAAACTGCATGATGTATATATGGTCAGTTTACACCTATACACGGACCATGTATGTGCCGCCAAACCAAAGAAGGAATGCGGCATATTATTTTCTTTATTTTTGAGTTATTTGTTTCCTAATTTTATAATATTGTTTCCTGATTCTTAGAATGTTTCTAAGATTGTTATTATCTTTCACTATATATTCTTTTCTCCCTTTCATGTAAAATATGCATTAAAGAAAAAGAAATAAAAAGAGTGTGTGTGGGTGTGGAAGATGTAAGTACCAAATTAGTACTGAACCTCGTTAAATCTTGTGTCTGTTTCAATACACACGGACCATATAGCTCTGTATACGGACCTTGCACTTTACTCATACTAGAATTGTTACAATTTTTGTGCATGATTCACAACTTGGATCGAGGCATTTGTCGTCATTTCGATATTTGCACAATCAGAATTAAATAATGTTTCGGAGGCTTTCAGATGAGGAAGAGCAAATTAGATAGAAAGCTAATTACCTGTACAGATTTTAGGCTGTGTAATGACAAATTAAAAAGTGTTTTTTATATTATTTCAATTTTTTTATTTATATTCAAAAAAATATATAAATTTAAAAAACTAACTAGTTTATTTCGAAAACTAAAACCGGAAAAAAAATTTCCGGTTTCAATACCAATTTCCAGAAATTTTTTTTCCGGAAATTGGATTCTAAATCTGGAATTTAGGATTTTTTTTTAGGATATTTTTTTTACGAAATTTTTTTTTTAGGAATTTTTTTTCGGATTTTTTTTTCATTTTTCAGTTTGTATAATTTATTTATTTTTTGTATTGAAGTACTACAAATATTTAATATATTTTTTTAAATAGATGGGATACTATATAATTTGATTTATTCGAAAGACTGCTAAAAATAATCTGGATCAACATTTTTCATGCCGAATTTTTTATGGCCGTAAGAAAAGTTAATATAATATAATATGTGTATATGTATATATAATATAAGAGATGGACTTGGGTGAGATGCGGAGTATACGCGTTTGGTGCTCCATGGTACATTTTAACCATTTTGAAAATCCAAACAACCAATCCGAACCGCTCAACACGATCTCCATATTGAAATGTGTTTGGAGACCAAATTTTACATTTTTTGAAATTTTTTTACTATTTATTAAACCACTTTGAAAATCGCTGATCCGGTGGTCCAGAAATTTTTACTGTTCACCCGAATTTTTAGATTTTCAAAGTGGCTTAATAAATAGTAAAAAAAGTTCAAAAAATGTAAAATTTGGCCTCCAAGCACATTTTAATATGGAGATCACATCTAACAGTTCAGATCGGTTGTTTGGACTTTCAAAATGAAAATATGGCGTGAAGTACAAACGCGTGGTGCTCCGCGTCTCACCCAAGTCGATCTCATAATATAATATATGTATATATATGTATATATAATATAATATATATGTTAAAATGTGCTTGCATATCAAATTTTATATTTTTTTGAATTTTTTTTACTATTTATTAAGTATTTAACAAAATCGCTATATTTAGACCATTGAATTTTTGTATCCATCTTAATAAATAGTAAAAAAATTTAGAAAAATGTAAAATTTGATCTGAAAGCACATTTTAAAATATCCATCACGTTGAACGGTTTGGACTTTGAAAACTTTGAAAATACCAATCGTTGAATGCTTACCGTTGAACGAAAACTTAAACTGAATTTTTGAGGCACTAACCAAGGGTTCCAATGCCTCATTTTTTTTTATACCTCATCATACCTCATATTTTATATCTTCATTTTCTTCATATTCAAAGTTTAAATTGTCGATCCGAACCGTTCAACATGATATCCATATTAAAATATGGTTAGGGATGAAATTTTATAATTTGTGAAATTTTTTTACTATTTTTTAAGATGGGTAGAAAATCACTGTTTTTTGAACGATTCGGATCGAATAAAAATTTTTGTTGAACGGTTCAGGTCGAATAAATTTTTTAACATATATATTATATTATATATACATATACATATATTATATTATATTATTTTTTCTTATGGCAGTAAAAAATCCGGCATGAAAAATATTAATTTGGATTATTTGTAGCAGTCTTTCGAATAAATCAAATCATATAGTATTCCATCTATTTTAAAAAATATATATTAAATATTTGTAATACTTCAATGCAAAAAATAAATAAATTATAAATAAAAACTTAAAAAAAAATTATTCCGGATTTAGGATCCAATTTTCGGAAAAAAAAATTCCAGAAATTGGTATTGAAATCGGAAATTTTTTTTCCGGTTTGGATAATTTTCGAAATAAATAAGAGGTTTGGTTAGTTTTTTAAATTCATATATTTTTTTGGATATAAATAAAAAAATCGGCTTATTCTTTATCAGATAGCTACACTTTTTTTTTTACCTTTTCGAATTTCTTATTTATCAGGATCGACTTGTTATCTAGGTTGTTCATAAATTCTCTAATGAAGAGGAGTAAGAGACAACCTGAAAATTTTTCTTTTTAGTAAAGAAATTGAAGAAATTTTGTCTCTAGCTAAGTTAGATTAGCATTCCACATTTTCAAGAAATCATGAACACTGTTGATATCGATCATCTCCTTCAATCTCTAATTATATTTTCCATCTTTTGTAATAATCTTGAGTCGCCTATCATTGTTGTGAAGCATTGGGGTATAATGTTTCTAGTACACTCCAGAGAGTTGCACAGTTAATGGAATTATGGATTCTACATTTCATTGACAAAAACGTTGTTCAATTAAGATTATGCAACTTCTTTTCTTACAAAAAAGAAGAAGAAGATAACTTCATGTTAAGTTTGCTGACATTCATCTCGGTGATCTTTGACAGTAAATTTCTCAGTCAACCCCTCCTGAATCTGTATTATTTATACAGCACTCTAAATCAACAGAAGCATCGATGGGAAATTTCCATTTCCTCAGTCATTTTGAAATATTATCGGGGAAACATATATCCCTGATGGTACCAATTTTCTTGGTTCAGAGTTACCAACAAGCAATGGTCTCTTGCCATCTCTTGGTTTAACAATTTTGGTACTAAATTTATCACTATCAAAACCTTCTCGCTTTAAATCCCCATTAATCACCACCATTTTCACTTTATGTGCGAGCCCTCCACGTGTGGGCAAAAATTTTCCGTATTAATGTTTATGGGTTGGATCTATTTGGGCTTATTGTCATTACCAATGATGTTATTGCTGGTGTAGATTGATTGCGGGACTTGATTCGCAAAGAAGATTTTATGTCTCAACAAGTCTTCACTGTGCAATGGCTGGGATTTAAAAGGAATTTTTTTCCCCTAAAATAGAACTTTTTCATTAATTCAAAAGCCAAGATGATCAAATTGTGAAAGTTGAAACTAAGTACTTATTGTGGTGTTGATATCTCTTCTTCTATATCGTATTGGAGATTTCTGGATGTAAAGTAGCCCATAGATTAATATAAATTTTAGATAATTTCAAAATCAAGCTAATGAATACATATCTCTTTTTGTTTAAAAATGCACATTTACAATTTGAGCATTTCGTATGCTATGCATTGTGTACTATATATGTCGAAATTGCCCAGTGGAGTCAAGTGCTCACCTAATTTTCTTGTGCCCAGGCCATATGCAGTGTCAGTGTGTTCCATCTGTCTCATATCCTCACAGGAACAATTATGAAACCGACGGGGTCAGTACAAGAAATCTGGACGACATCATGGAGTATGGTGCAGGCAAGGGGTGGCACGTCCTGCAAAGAATGGACAACTAGATTCTCTTGTGTGGCTTGGTCAATTTGGAAACAAAGGAACAAGATGATCTTTAGTGATGAATGGATTGAGCCTAAAATCCTAGCGATAAGATATGTTCATGAGATGAAACTATGATGGAAATACGGTTAAAGGCACAAACTACTATAATTAACAAGGAAGACAGGGAGTATTTGTTTAGGCTCTGTCCCTAAGTTGTCATAAAATTTAGTTTTTCTGGCAGCTCCTATTAAATGCTTAGGATTTGAGGTGCTGCGACCATACTAGGATGTGGGAAGGTTGCGCTGGTATCTTGCATACCTGTTACACAAAGATGTGTGCTTTTACTGAGACATAGCGAGGGGAGCTGATCATTTCATCTGTTGTTTGTCCTTTTTGAATTCTCTTCAAGTGGTTGTAATTGAACATTTATATTTTCTAATACAATCACCGTGGAGAGTGATATAGAAAAGAAGAGAGAGAGTTTTTTTTTTTAATTTGAAGGTATTTTGATGTCAGGTTAAACTGATTGAGGAATGTAAAGGAGAAAAGAGATGCATGATGTTCTCAGAAAAGAATGCTAATTAATTAATCGCATTCATTGTTTTGTAAACCGGAAGAAAACCACCATAGGCTTGACCAAATGGAGGATTTCTCAATTAGTTGGTGTGGGTCTCATTTGTTAGCGACTTAGTTTTACCTGAGGAGGCTGATTCTGCCTCTAGCTTGATTAGTGGAGTGGTTTTGGTTAAGGGGGACCCTAGGATTCGTAGTTGAAATAAAAAACTATGGATTCAGCCGATGGATGAATTCAGAGGCATTGAGGAGAAATATTGATAGTTTTTTATATGATTAGTTGAGTCCGCTGATTTATACGGTATTCAATTGTGGAGAGAATACTTCAGAAATTAACGGTACTTGCTTACAGGGCTATCTGGAAAATATCATCCAATTAAGATCCAAAATAAACTCATTAATCTCTTTAAGGTTTAAGGTTTCCTACTAAAATAAACTGAATGAAACTAAGGTTATGAATAAAAAGTCCAAGAATGATATTTGTTGGAACCCTTCATAAATGAAATTGTTGTGGGAATAAAATTTATTATGATTGCTGGAAACTATATTATAATTATACAACTAGAAATTAGAAATTGAATATTAGAAAAATATAACAAACGTCCAGCCGAATGGCCCACGTAATGGAATGTGCTTTTTCAGCTGTAGTTTTTTCGTAGCATCAGAAAAAACAAATGGCTTTATGTTCTCTCCGTTAATCCGCGAACGATTGATTACTCAGTGCGGGAAGGCTTTGTTCACAATTTTAATTATTCAATAGTCTTCTCAATAAAATGCATGCAGTTTTGTGTTAAACTCCGCTCACCTTATGGGCCCGTAAACTACCCATTCAGCCTATAAGTAGGTTAGCCTACTACTTTTTGGGCCTCCCAGCTATTACAAATTGGGCCAGCCTGCTATCTTCAATGTGTATAAAGATCTCCTGATAACACAAATGATTTCCATACTTTTACAATCTGGGCCTCCCAGCTGTTGCCTGAGTTTAGCAATTCTATCGTAATATATTTAATTGCATTCCTTTTATGAACAAGAAAATAATTTTCTTAATCGTCCCAATTCAGTTTCTTTCTCCCACCCAAGGAAGCAACTTCAAAGACAAATGGAGTCTGTACCAGGTGATGTTTGATACCAGATCTTTCAAATCAGTATTCAAGCAGAACAATTGGAGCACATTGACCTTTGCTCCAACACAATTGTAAACTTCTACTTTAATCAGTTGACACAGGACTCTGCCTTGTGGGCCACCCTCCTTTCTCGTGATTTCCCCTCATCCTTCCATTTTGTTCAAGCTCCTTCAAAAGTCCTTTATAGGAGGAAGAATGATTGCATGAGAGAGCCGAAAGAGCAAATTAAAAAAACACATCCAGGCGAATGCCATAAAACCTTTATATGATCCATCTTCAGAGCTTGTCTTCTACTAGGGGATTATCATAAGGAATGATGGAGGATACCAGTGTATCGGTGGTATTACTACTGACATGAGAGTGATTTTATAAACTACAGTGGTTGTTTTACCATTTTTCTCAATTGCTTTAATAAGTTGACAGCATGTGTGTTGATTCATTGTGATACTTGTAGTTTGGTTTTATCTGACATGTGTTGTGCTGATTAACTAGTATCAATGTTTTCAATTTTGGATTGGACTTTGTATTTTAAAATACATATATCTATGCTGATGAGGTAAATGTGTGTCGAAACCTCACTACTACGTATCTAATAGTTACAGTTGGTTATGTCCAATAGCTAATTAAGGATACGGGTATGTGTGAGTGTGATTGAGGCATATTGGATATCTTTAGGGGTATGTTAGCAATGAGTTTTTTAATTAGCAGAGAAGTAGAGTAATTTGTAAACATTCTCAGTTAATGATAATCTAGGATATGCAACCTTTATTTAAAAAAAAAAAATTACATTCCTTTTACTCTTCTATTTTAAAATAATATTATCTATTGTTCTTAGAAATGAATTAGGGAACAAATATATTATGAAAAAAAATTGAACACTAGAAAATATTAATAAAAATGGTCATTAAAAGAATCTTTTAATGGACAAACATTAGCAACTAAAAGGGTGAGTATTATGAAAAGTTGAATACTAACATAAATGTTCCCAGCCAAAGCAAAAAGGAATATCAAGAGAGATATTAGCAATATGTAAGCAAAAAGTAAAACATAAATGTAAACTGTTAAATATAGATTAATAGAAGAAAGTGAATATAAGAACAAAGATGAGAGTGTTTTTGCAATTGAACTACATAATGAAAATTATCTCAATTTTTCTGCATTTTAATTTACCTCTGTACTTGTTTTGGACCAAGTGCTCTTCCTCTTTCAGGAAAAAAATGAACAGACAAAGTGGAGATGGAAGGACAAATCATACCTTGCCTCTGACATTTAATGCAGATGATTTAAACAACTGTACTTCTAAAACACATATACATAATATATATTATATTATTGACCAAATTTGTACCAAAATTTTTATTCAATAGAAAAATGAAAAAACAAATAAGAAATGTTGTGTGGAAAATTCAAAAATGAGAAGATGATATGGAGTCATGCCATCCCGCAAATAAAAAAGAAAAAGAAAATACTAATGGAACGCCTTTAGCCATCCAAATTGGAAAAAAAAAGAAAAAAAGAAGAAGAAAAAGCAAGTGGGCGGCTATTATCATTCCTAACCAAAGAAATGAAAAGAAAACAAATGAAGCTAGGTCACCACAACACCCACGATGTCAATTTTTTCTCCTCTGCCTATCTCAGTCTCTCCCATTTCTTTACTCCGCAGCAGCAAAAAACAAATATAACGAAAGAAGATCCCTAAAATAGCAACAAGCAGTAAAAAAAAAAAAAAAACAAATAACAGCAGACCGCTGATAGCCAAAAAAATTGCAAACATAAAAAAAAAAATGTGAAAACTTAAAAAAAAAAAAAAAAATTATATTGATAAATTAGCAACGATACAAAATATTTGTTGGAGCTAATCAATTAAAAGATGACTCACTCAATCCTTAAGTGATTTGCTCACCCAATAGAGATCCAATAACTCGTTCACCCAAAGAAGACCCGAATGGGACTTGCTCACTCTAAACTTAGCATCACACTAAGACAAAAACGAAATGACTCTCATCTAATCTACCCTCTCCTCTAACTTATGGACTTATTTATAATAAAAGATAAATAAAAAAGAGCTATTACAAAATCTTGCAATATAAATCATGAGCCATGATATTATGCTTTTAAAGAGCTGTTAATTGGAAGCACCATATTCCCTTTTATTTTTCTCATTAATTGGCTGCATCATATTCCTTCTCTCGAAGAAGACTCAACCTCAAGTCTGCTTGATTTGCACTATATATCCCTCGCAGCATGGCACAACCTTGATCTGATACCAATTTGATAGTGAAAAAAATTACAAACATAAAAGAAATTGTGAAAACTTAAAAAAAAACATAAATTATATTAATAAATTAATAACGATACAAAATATTTGTTAGAGCTAATCAACCAAAAAAGGACTCGCTCAACCCTTAAATGATTTGCTCACTCAACAAGGATCCAATGGAAACTCGCTCACCGAAAAGAGACTCGAAGGGGACTCACTCACCCTAAACTTAGCATCACACTAAGTCAAAAACGAAATGGCTCTCATCTAATCTGCCCTCTCCTCTAACCTATGAGCTTATTTATAATAAAAGAGAAATAAAAAAGAGTTGCTACAAAATCTTGCAATATATGATTTTAAAGCAGCATGATTTTTTCTTTAATGAGTCATTAATTGGCAGCACCATATTCTCTTTTGTTTCTCTCATTAATTGGTTACATCAACCACTCTGTTGATCCCCTCAGATTTAGATGCTTAAAGGTGTTCATTTTCTTTCTTTTTTTTGTTTTTTTTTTTTTTTTCAGGTGTTGAGATGTTAAGGATGCCATAACTCCTTACTGTCTTTCATTTTTAAATTTTTCGCACAACATTTTCTACTTTTTAGTTTTGTATAAATAAAAATTTCGGAAATTATGTCTACATAGCAAATTAATTTGAATTCGTATGCGCGATGGTTCTGAAATGTAGCAAAATATGGACTCTGCCATTCTGACGACAAAATGGGAAAATATTTGATTAAGCTTAGTTAATTTTCTACTTCGTTAATTGCGGAGCTATATTTATCAATATGGCATGCAAATGAGCCTAGCCCGTTCATTGGATCAATGTCGAGAATCTGATTGCGGTTTTGCAGATAAATTTGCGATTTGATTTGTGCCACTTTGAATAGCCAGGATGTTCCTTAATACTAATGTATTTTGATTAGGAAGCGTCTAATTGTCCACAGCTTTTTGTCCACTATTTGTCCACAGCTTTGACTTGCGCGAATAGTGTAAAATTACTTCTACATGCTGTATAATTATACAATATATCACATAAAATATATCAGTTAATTACAAAATATCCAGCAACTATTTGAAGTGGTCCCATGATAGTTAGAAAAAGATTGCAACTTGCACAACATGATAAAATAAATGTACTTTCAAACTGTACTTTCGAAAATTACAGTTATAGGAAGTTATTGGCAGTTAGAGTTAGTTATTAGCGGTTATTGGCAGTTAGAGTTAATTATTAGCGTCCGCAATGGGTTGAATCTTGTATACTGTAAAATTGAATCTTGTATACAGTAAAATTTTCAATTGAATTTTGTATACTGTAAAATTGAATCTTCTACACAGTAAAATTTACAATTGAATCTTGTATACTGTAAAATTGAATCTTGTATATAGTAGAATTTTCAATTAAATCTTGTATACTGTAAAAATTAAATTTTGTATAGAGTAGAATTTTCAATTGAATTTTGTATACTATAAAAAAACAGTTAGATGGAAGTAGATAAGATTGTGGACAAATGGTGGACAAAATCTAGTGGACAGAAACCTTTTCTCTTTTAATTATGCAGTAGTCATGTGCATTGAACTTGGCGAAACTATGGAGATATTGAACAGACATGCCAGGTTGGATCGAGGGAGGAAAAAAAAGAAAAAGGAAAAAGATAATATCGTAATGTAAATTTTTTGTCGTTTGAGTGGAAAAGAAGCAATTGGATCAAGGACATAAATTTTAGATTTCATTGATAATGGATTTCTAGCTAATAGCTATCATGTCTAAAAGCCTTAAATTGCTTGTCAAATAATTATCATTTAACGTCATACTTTGAAATTAAAGGAAAAGCAACTTTTTTCTTGCACAAGTTTCATCTTTAAATTGTTTTTCACAAAGTTTCTTGCTTTACCCTGTCCCATCTTACTGTTACAGCACCATCATGATTGGTAAAGCAAAACCTTAGCAGTTCCTTTCATCAATATTCTAGATCTCAACCTCAATAAATTTTGAGAATTGTTCCAGCACATTATTTTTTAGCAGAGGAAAAAAATTTAAGATGATTTTAACCATCTGATCAACGAAGGCATAATGGGGCACAGATATAAAGAGATAGGTTATCATGTTTTGCAAATTAAAGTGAGTATTTAAGTTTGTGCTCATATTTTTAGATTTAAAATTCAAATAGTCAATCCGATTTGAAACTTTCATAAATATAGATAAATTGTTAAATTTCTCTGGCTCCAAGGGTAACATTTTTTATTCATTAAATATCAGCTGTTTGATCAAACTAATTCAAGCTGATCAAATTGTTCGTAATGTACTGTAGAGTCACTCATAAATTATGTAAGGATAACAACCCCGCTCACGAGTGCGTATCCTCTGAGATATCTCAATTTTTGCGTGACCGACGTGTTCGGTGCCTATTCAGGGGTGATGTAGGGGGTCAGTATTATTTGTGCTTTGAGATTCGTGCAGAACGCATTTAAACGGTTTGGATTTTCCATAAAGTCACGCAAATTTTGAGATATCTCAGAGGATACGAATTCCCCGCTCACCCCCACCCCAAAAAAAAAAACCTCACTTCCAAAAGCCCCGAGTAAAAGACAAAAAGAAAACGAAAGCAAGCTTGCAGTCTCTGATTTGTTTGACCATTCTTTCAGTGTAGTTAAAGCAAGGAACGCTCCAGCCTTACCGGTAACTTTAGATTTGTTCCAGTTTGGTACGCATCAATCCACTATAGGTTTTTATGTATTATTAATTAATTTGTCAAATAGCTTTTTCACTTGAGATGTAAGTTTTAATCGTATCTTAATTAAGCATCAGACTGATGGGATAAAAACTACAACAGATATTTTGCATTAATTAATATGATCTGATGTAATTAATATACCGGCCGAAATTTCGACTACCAGTCAAATATTGAATCTGAGACAACAGTAATCTATGCCTGGTAGCACATGTAGCTACCAAATATCTATCACTCTAGGCCTAGTGAATTAACCAAGCAACAAACATCACCTACCTTTAGTACCCAAACACTAATTAATTAGTTCTCTTTAAAAGCAAAATATAAAAAAATTGACATAGGATGCCCGTACATTCTTCCACCGAAAACTCTAGATAGTATAAGAAGAGTTTATTAATATACTTCGCTTATATATATAAGAGAAAGTTTTGAGAAGAACAAGAGATGATGACAGAAGAGATTGCACCACTCAGAAATCAAATAAATGACATACTAGAGAGAAACCGATATCTGGAAGAACAGAATTTGCAATTGAGGCAAGAAGCACAACTCCTACGAAAACAAATCCAGTCACTGAAAGAACGAGACAGTGACGAGAAAGCTGTGTTAATAAAGAAGTTGCGTGCATCTTCTCTTGCCAGCAACTGCACCTCCAAGGAAAAGCAGTTTCTTCCTGATAATTACAACTCAAAAGCAAAGCAAAAGGTATTGCTCCTAGAATCAAAGGCGAAGGAACCAAGGGTGCCCAAACCACCCCCGAATCCAAAACAATTGCAAGCAACTCAACATGCGAGAAATGACAGTGTCCAAGGTCCACCTCCTCCGCCGCCGCCGCCGCCTCCTATGAGTTCGAAATTGCAAGGAGGTGGGGTCCTCAAAGCAGTGCAGAGAGTGCCTGACGTGGTGGAGTTGTACCGCATGCTCACAAGAAAAGAAGGAAAAGTGGATGCAAAGGCAGGATCTGTGGGAATTCCTGTGGCCATGAATTCTAGAGATATGATTGGCGAGATTGAGAACCGATCATCCTATGTTTTAGCGGTAACTTTCAATTTTGATTTTTTTTTTTTTTTTTTGTAAATTAACTTAAGTTTGGTAGAGAAGTTGCTTTTCGATCTTGCAGGGTCCAGAACTGGGGAAATAAATCTGCTGCGATTCCAAAAAAATGCTTTTTAAAATTAAACTATCCATTTTTTGGAATACACGCATCTCAAAATCAGTTGATTTTAAGCACGAATCTCAAAACAATTGGATGGTTTGATTTGAAAAAGCAGGATCCTAGAATCGCAGCAAATTTATTTCCCTAGAACTGGATATTAACTTCCGTTGTATATATGGCCGCAAACGAATCGAATCTAATCAAACTTATCTCAGTTTAAGTTTGATTTGAATTAATTTTGAAGTTTGGTTTGGATTAATTTTAAATCAAATTTTTACGAACTCAATTTTGAATCTTTTACAAACTTTTTTACGACAAAGAAGAGTGCTTATAGTTGCTAAAAGCAAGAGGTAAAAGTCGTATAGGTTTTAGAACTGAGAGCGAGGATTACGACTTACAAGTTATGTCTTATGGTTGAGTGGTTTTATATTTTAACTTTTAAATAATCAACAAACATAAATTATCAGCAGAAATTAACGGTTCACGTTACTTTAAATTTCGAACTAGAATAGTTCGCGAACCTATTTCGAACAAATCAGGTTCGAATCGAATTTTTTACAAACTTTTTCGAATCAAACTCGAATCAAATAACGAACTACAATTTTTTTTCGTGCAACCTAGTTGTATATATAGAAAAATAGTTATGGGGCATATACTTTAAGTGAAATAAAATACGTACAATGTTCAAATACTTCTTTTTTGTTTACATTACACTTCTATTTTTATAACTATAATAATTTTAAAATTAAAAACTTTAATAATTTTAAAATTAAAAACTTTAATTTTTTAAAATTAAAAAATTTAATATCAAAACAAAAAATATATTATTTTTTATTTTTATGTAAATTATTATGATTTTTAAATTTATTGATACATATTAAAATAAAATAAAAGGTGATAATTTTATATGTGCAGATAAAAAAATAATACATATCGCATCTAACAGGTTTAGTTTGACATATAAATTAAAAAAAAATATTGTTATTAGAAAATTAAAAGTGGAGTCATGATTGAGAATAAAAAATGGAAGTATTTGTACCTTCTCATCGAGTAATATACAAATATTTTTATTTTCAACCTTATATAAATTGATTTAAAAAACAATTCTCGAGATAATTATTATCAAGTGATTCATTAATTTCCTAATATTGCCAAGTTTGTCTCAGATATAATAGAACATACATGCTACAATTTCATTAAATAACTATATATAGTATGTCAGTATAAATAATTTGAATTAAAGAAATGAATAGGGCTCACTTGATAAAATACAGTGATCAGGGTAATGGCCTTAAAGCGCTGACATCTTGTGTTCATCTCTCATGAGAGCAAATCAGTGAAATAATCAATATGTAAAAAAACAAATTACAAGTTGTATACCTTGTGGTACGTACTACATACAGGTACCAGGTCTGATGGTACAAGGTATGACTAGAACGCAAGTAGCTAGCTATTATAAGCTAGTGTTCCTATTGTTGCATAGGAATAAACTTATAAACAAAATACGCAAATCTATGACAATGAGGATAGAAATCAAATTTGTTTTTCGTTAAAGGTCAAGATTAATTGAGACATGGTTTAAAATTAATATTAATTGAGGTATAATTGAGTATGTCAGTTAAGATTAATTGAGACGTGATTTACAGTTAGGAGTGGAAAAAAAAATTCGTAGTTCGTGATTTG
This sequence comes from Carex pumila, assembly GCA_033356055.1. Taxonomy (NCBI): domain Eukaryota; kingdom Viridiplantae; phylum Streptophyta; class Magnoliopsida; order Poales; family Cyperaceae; genus Carex; species Carex pumila. The sequence goes on from JARJHM010000033.1 coordinate 531,624, forward strand.
ATTTGAGTTTAGTTTGATTCGAAATTAGTTCGTTCTGAAACAAATCAAATTAGTTTAGTTCGAATTTTATTCAAATCAAACTTAAATTGCATATAATTCGTTCGAAATTGATTCATGAAATATTTAGGTTCGAATTTCAAATAATGCAACTAATGAATTCAATCATTAATATTTAATAATGCAGAAATCAAATTTATATCACCAATCAAAATTGTTAATATAATGGTAACTTATAATAGGAAAAAATTTCAACAGCGTAACAAATTAACTATTGAATAAGTTCTATTTGACTAGGTCCATACCGTGATTTTAATCAATCTAGCAACGTAAAAGGTAAGGAAATCTTGAATTGGCTCATAATTCATTAGTATGAATTTGTGAAAGGTAAAATGAAACCGTGTGAATTTTATTTTGCGAGAAAAAAACTAATGTATAAATTACCGGTATAACTAGGGCTCAAAAAAATTGTAGTTCATAATTCGATTGACTTCAATTCGAAAAATTTGTAGTTCGTAATTAGTTCGATTCAAAATTAGTTCGATTCAAAACAAATCAAGCGACTTCGATTCAAATCTTATTCAAACTCAAACTCAAACTCAACTTGGGCTAAGTTCGATTCGGTTTGATTCGTTTACAGCCCTATTTACAGTTAACATTAATTGAGCTATGTCAGTAGAATTAAATCGTATCCGTCAGATTAAATTAATTAAGACCGTTCAGTTTTATTTTAATGTACTGGAGACTTGTACTCTAACATGTATTAAGTAATGCTTTCATTCTGGAACTTGTTGAGTGACCAGATAAAATCAGACGTAGAGTCACAGGGAGACTTCATCAACTTCTTAGCAAAAGAGGTAGAGAAAGCGGCATACAAAGACATGGCCGATGTTGAATCCTTCGTCAAATGGTTAGATCAAGAACTTTCTTACCTAGTAGACGAAAGAGCGGTGTTGAAGCACTTCCCACATTGGCCTGAGAGAAAAGCCGACACAATGAGAGAAGCCGCTTGTAGTTACAGAGACCTCAAAAGTCTCGAGACAGAAGCTGCATCATTTCATGACGATCCAAGAGTTATCACCAGTGTGGCTTTAAAACGTTTACAAGCATTGCAAGACAAGTGAGTGTTAAAATATCAGATTAGAAATGTGTACAACTTATGATAAAAGTAGAAGAAGCAGAAATCATACCATTAGCAATTTTTTTTTTTTTATATATTTTGCTTTTCTTCTTCTGATATTTATTTATATTTATCAGTATTTGTTGTCTATTGATCAATATCTTTGCCATTTTGTCATAGATTGGAGCACGGTGTTCATAATATTGAAAGAGTAAGGGATAACATGAGCAAAAGATACCGGGATTTCAGGATACCATGGGAATGGATGCTTGATACCGGTATTGTTAGCCAAGTACGTATATATTCCCTAGCAGACTCCGATTGTACTTCTCAAGTAACTTTGCCAAAATCGATATGGGATTCTGTGTTATTGATATTTAAGTGGAAGTAACTATGTTGTGTAATTCCTAATAGATAAAACATACAAATTGTGTTTTACATCGCTGACTCAATCCTCCACAAGTTTGAATTAATTATCTACATAACAAAACATGAATATTTGAAAGCTTTTTGCAGATTAAGTTAGGTTCTTTGAAGCTTGTTAGAGTATACATGAACCGTGTTGTGAGTGCCTTCAAATGTGGACAGTTTTTGGATGATGAGGACTTAATTTTAAATGGTGTGCGTTTTGCTTTTCGGGTCCACCAGGTATGCTCTCCTCTTAATTTCAGTAACAGTCGATGAATTATGTATAACAGCTGATGCTTACTTTTAATGTGAGATCATAATTTTCCTCCTTTTTTCACTCATGTTCAATTACCAGTTTGTCGGTGGATTTGATGAAGGAAGTCGTCGTGCATTTCAAGAACTGAAAATGTTGGCGAGCAAGTGACTATTGGTTCAATGTCTTCTAAAGCAGAAAGGCATATCAATGTGCTGAAGAACGAAGCACTGGAATTCCATGATCAAAATAAGAAATTCAATACCAGAAAGGCGGCTAAAATTTTAATGGAGCTGCATCTTCCTATTCAGACACTTATTGGGACAATTATATTAATTGTTCTTCGAAAATTATATACCTGTCAAGCCGTTTATATGAACCCAAATAAATTAATTAGTTGAGATATGATTAATAGTTCCGAATATTATATTTAATTAAAACTGTCCAAGGGACGCATACATTTACAGCTAGCTATTTTTGTTTACTATATTTTCCAACTCTAGCTGATAAATGAATACATTTTTAATAAATATTACTTTAAAAGTTTTTTTGAGTTTTCCCCTCACAGTATGAAATTGCTCAATTTTTTCTAGTTACCACCCTAAACTTTCATAATTCTGACCTTATTACTTTTTTAGGAAAAATTCAAAACTTGACACATGCGCAACCCAGTATGTGCACCATTTTTGTAGTATTTTTTTCTGTTATGTTCTCTTTTTGCACATAACAACATATGTTTGGTGCGCAGACCAGGTCTACGCATGCTCCAAAAATGGTGTGCATAACAGTTTGCGCACGTGTCAAGTTTTGAGATTTTCTACAACAGTGGTAAGGACAGAATTATGACAGTTTAGGGTGGTAAATAAAAAATCTCGGATGAAATTGTGAATGCTTTATCCATGAATATTAGCTTGCAGATGTAGTAAGGGTCTCATCCGAACACAAGTTTTTGGAGCTTAAATGATTCCAGTTCAATAGAATTCAATAGAGATGATTTTTCTTTGAATTGTTTTTAATCAAAATTAAAATGGAAAAGAATTAAATTCTTTTCAAATTATCATGTCTAACAAATTCAACACCTCATTTCCATATGCTGTGAGCTGACGGTTTAAACGCAGCATTATACATTAGTTGAATGAATTTAAACTTGATTTTGAGGAATAATAACAGTTCTGTCATGGGATCTGAATTTTGGGATTTTCTCAAAACAAGAACTGTGCCTGAGAAATTTCTATGATTAGCTGAAAATGTGACTATGATTTCTAAGTGTCAATTAAGGAAATTTATGAGGTTTATATAATTATTTGAAACAACGGATTTATACCAGAGTTAGTACTGGTACCGAACAGTACCAGAGGGGTGCATATGCGTTAAATAGGATTTTCAAAGCTAGTAGATCCATGTACACTGAATTGTCAACCTGAACATTGCATATTTTGCAAATTGATTAGCTGGCTCCATAAATTAAATCAGAAAGACAAATTGAAACTAACAAAACCAAAAGGAAAAACTTTCATAACCTAATAAAAGGTTCTACACAGCAACTCTTACTCATCTGACAAGGCTTCTCTTTTGTACCATTTGCCCCCACAAAACAAAGATATCACCAATTGCTCCTTGTATGAGCAAATATTTGCTAAACTTTCCAAGAAAGCCCGAGTGACATGCACACAAGTATAAAAAAAATGTACTTAAATAAAACAAAAAACTACAAGCACAGTAGCAAATGGAGCCTGCCAAACATTCATATCATGATGTATTTAAGGAGTCCAGTTTTGAATAATTAAATATCTGTCATCTATATATAACAAAAATATGACATCATTATCCTTGTTGCCATTACAAAATACGTATCACTTCAAACTTTTCTCAAACCTAGAATCCATTACGCTCTAACCATAGCTGCTTCAATCTGTCTGGACAACCAAAGAAGGTGTCAGCTATGTCATTGTTAGCTCTGAGAAATTTTGCAGCATCAAGTAACTTATTATCAGGAACCTGGAACCTCATGTTTCTCAAGTTCAGCAAAAATTTCAGTGGCCGAATAAACCCTGGTATTGTATTTGAAGAAATTCTCGTTTGACTTGTTAAGAGCTCGTGCAATAGCAGCCATGGATTCACTGAGATTCTTCAAGCACTCCTGAATTAAGTTAGTTAAGTTCCAACATTCCATATCTTCAGAAAAAAATGTCTTCGTATTTTCTTTTAACACTCATTTTGGACGAATAGTTTTTAATGGATTTGCTAGCGGAGGATGTATCATCTGAATTTCCTAGTTGAGGAGAAGTATCGGGGTCCTCCACTCCAAATTTTATAGAATTATCACATTTTCAGCTTGAAGTTGATCCACCTCATCATTTGTTTTGGCCACTTCCCACTCATGGAATCTCTCTTTAGCAGTCCTTCGCTTCATCTCCGTTGCCCGATCTTTTTCATAAATGTCACGGGAAAGCTCTAAATTGGGAATCTCCTTGTCCAGAATACGCTTCATTTTTTGTTTTGCCTCAGACAAAAGAATTAGCCTATAATCTGACAATTGATTAACTTAGGTACCATAGAAATTAAATCAGTTAATATAATCACAAACATGAAGAAAATATATATGATTTTACCTCAAAAAAGAAAACTATATATGGCCTATTAACTTTTACTTATAATAGAATTGCTTATTACAAAAAGAAAACAATTATCAGTTTTAAATTTTAATAAAAGAAAATTAAGATGAGCAAAAAGAGGCATTATTATGAAATTCCGAATTCAACACGATTGAATCAGAAAGATTGACCTGGTATAATAAACCAGGACCTTTTTTTCTTGAAAAAAAAGGCTGCAAGCCCGTTTCATTAACAATGAAACATTTAACTTACAACTAACGAGTTTTTAGATTAAATGTTGTTGAAGGTCACTAAACTTTGTCATTTATCACGAATGAATCACTCAAGTTTGATTTGTCCCTCTATAGTTACTGAACTTTTAATTTGTCTCAATCGAGTGACCTTTTAACTTTTCCATCCAAAAAAATAATAAAACATAACTTTACCGTTAGTATTTTGGATGAAATGAGTATACTCCATTAAAATTTTGAACGAAATGAGCACTTTCAATTTATTTTAGACAAAATGAGTATATTTCCTTAATTATTTTGATGAAAAAATTATATGGTGACTCGATTGGGACAAATTAAAAATTTAATAGCTATTGAGGAACAAACTAAAGCTAAAGCTCCACAAAACATCAACACACAAACTAAAGACGTGAAATAATACCTTCAATAATTCATGCGTGAATTTTCATTTATATAATAATAATACCTTCAACACACACTAGATATTAAATTTCAAACTCACGATCTTCTGTATTAATAATAATACCTTCAATAATTCCAAGACGTGAATTTTCATTTATATAATATAATATGGACTAAAATAACATCATAAATATTTTTAAAAAAAACCCACTTTTCGCATTGTTTTTTATTTATACCATTCATTTCAAAGATCAAAATAAAAACATCAAAGTTCATTCTTTGAAAAAAAAATACAGATTTGTATAGAATGATAGTTTTAAAGGATTGACTTGCAAGCATTACGTTTGCTTATAATTGCTTAATTAGTCGAATACTTTAAGAGCAATTACAATGAACATCAAATTTTTTTATCGTGCATGCATTGGATAATTAAAAAAAACTAAAATCATTCATGTGTTGTAATTATTAGACAAACGTATGTTAAATTTGAGTCAAATTTAGAGTTTGACTAGCCATCTATCATAAAGCCGTTAAAATCTTAGTATAAATTTTTTAACTATTTAATAAAAGACTAAATAACTTTCAAACTAGTCCAAATTTAATACCCACGCTGTTTAAGAAATACCTCATCTACAATTTTAACTTTTTAATTTAATACACAATCTATTTATATTACTTGTGGTCCGAGCCCACTGTCGAGGGCCCCCAATTCTGATTACGCAGGTGGATCCGAAATACTTCACAACGGTCCAATAAAAACCCGTTCGACAAGCCTCGAGAAGTTCCAGCCCGAGCTTAGGACAATCACGCTACAGTGACCGCCATTATGCGGGCGCGCTTTCGTACAATAATCTGTCAGAATATGAGTCGTGAGTTACCGACTTACCGTAACTGCTCCTATGCGACAGTTACGGACCGACCAACATAAAGTCTCAAACTCAATCGAGTTAGAAGTTCACAATTCTATTCACACAAGATATCTATCGGAAAGAGTTGCATACCTCATTCTCTTCTCCAATACGGTCTAGCCTCTCGGAGATAGAACGCATCAGATCGTCCGTCCTTTTTTTATACCAGAGACACTAAAATGATAAATATATTTTCTATCACTTACATGTTTTATTAAATTACATGCACTTTGAATTCGGTCAATTATCCAGCAAGTGATTGAAAATTAAATTCTTGACATAAGAAATTAATATTCAATTTTATTAATTTTCGAGTGGTTGATCACTGGACTCTTAAATTGCACTGATTCATCCAAAAGTAAATATACATATATAGCTTATATTTAAATTTTGATGAACTTTTAAGTGTCCTTTGTTGATTGCAAAATAAAATTTATTTTTAACATGTTAATTTCCTTCACAGAATTTTGTATTTTTCTTGTTTGTAGCAGCATTCCGGATAAAATTGAGGATTTCACGTTGTGAAAGAGGTAAATGTTATAATTTGAGTTTTTGCAAGTCATACATATTAGTCCTCCAAAAAAAAAAAAAAATGCGTGGATCTTGTTTAATGCAGCTGATGTGAAAAAGTGCTTATGCTCGCAATAATTTTTACCCCCTCTTCTTTGATGTATTGTATACTTTTTTTTTTTGATTCAATGTATTGTATACTTGTATGCTTGCAACCTTAGTGGGGGCATTCTCGTATCAAGTACATGAACAAACAAATAGAAGCATCTATTATTCTATTCCTGGGCCTGTCTAGTCTTTTCTTTTTTGAATTTCCTCTTTCCACCTTTTCGTCTTATTCTTTCTTTTTGTTTTCTTCGTTCTTTTGAACAACGGAAGTCCAGATACGTCTTCTCATTCATTCATTCATTTTGAATTTGAAATGCAACTAACCACATGGTAATTTTTTAGAGTAAAGATGTTGTTCTCCTTGAATCTGTCCTCCTAACAATCTTTCTTTTTTGTTCTCCCACGTGGTTAAAATTCACCATTTTCAACCTTCCTTTTTTGTCCCCCTAACAACCTTTCTCTTTTGTCCCAATTTGAACAGGTGTAAATATTATTAGTGTCAGATGTTAATATTGTTAGTGTCATATGTGAATACTTCATTAGTTAGATATGAATAGTTATATATATGAATATTTCATTTGTTAGATATTGAATACTTCATTAGTTATATATGAATACTTCGTAATCGTCAGTATGAATACTTCTTGGAAGAGATAGGGTGAGAGAGATGAATCTAACTTTGAATTTTGAATTGTATAAATTATTTTAAACATGTATGAATACTTTGTAATCGTCAGAATGAATACTTCATTTGTTTAGATATGAATACTTCTTTATTTAGATATGAATAATATATAGATTCGCTGTAGTGGTCCCCAATCTTGATAAATGTCGCTTTCAAACGATTGTGGTCCCCAATCCAGGCTGTCACAAGACGTCAGCGGTCCCCCTGGTTGTTACTGGTCCCCTCCAACTTGTGTTTACATATAACGAATGGTTCTAATAATAAGTATGAATACTACAAATTCGTAGGTATGAATACTATACGTTTTGACTATTAATAAAATAGCATTAATCTTGCTCTTTGGTGGTAGTTAGCACGTTTTAACTTTTTTTTTGTCTTTTAGTGCGGAGGACAGATAGTGGACTAAAGTAGGGGGACTGTTAGTTGATCTCTTTTTTTTATCCATAAAAATTATAAAAATTGAATATAGGAAAATTGGATTTATTGAGTCCGGTCTAACTATTTATAGATCATAATCAATATTTAGATCTAAGTTAATTTTTGTTAAAAAAGGTAAAAATTTGCAATAAATGTGTCACATCTCATCTAGTCAAAAGTGTATCAGATTTATTGATCAATATTTAGACCCAAGTTCATTTTTGTTAAAAAAAAAAAGGTAACAATTTGCAATAAGTGTGTCACATTTCATCTAGTCAAAAGTGGATCGAATTTAATGAATTTGATCTATTTTTTTTTTTAATGACTGCCACCGAATAAAAAAAGAATTATACATCGAATTCATTGAATTCGATTTATTTCTAACTTAATTTTCTGTGGCAGCCGTATTTTGGATTTTTTTTTCCCATCAACACTCTAATTTAAAAAATGGATCTTAAGCATAGCGATAAATGAATTATTCAGGTTCTGTTCGACAAGGTCAAAAATTCGTGATTCGGAAATAATTCGAGTATAATTTGGAAATTGTTCATAATTATCCGAATCAAAGATCTCAATTCTGCAAGAGAGCAAAAATAAAAAAAGCCCCAAAAAAAAGTTATGAGAAAAATTTGAAAACAATTCGCGAATAATTCGTAAATTTCAGAAAATTTTTGTAAAATTCACGAATTATGGGTTTAATTTGGTAAAAGCTCTGTCAACCGAATAACTCGGTGTTCGATTTGATATCACCAAAAAAATGAATTATTCAGATTTAATTCACGAATAATTCGTGAATCTTGTGATTATGTTTTGAAACATTGAATCCGATTATAATATATTTGATAAAACTAAGACACTACATCGAAATTTTATAATTTCTATGAATAAAAAATTTCATATCGTAGTTAACAAATTACTCTTTGATTTTACTTTTAAACATCTTTCCCGTCGTCGCGTAGTGCGAAACAAAGTCCGCTTTTAGTTTTTGCCTTCCAGAGAGAAACATCTTTCTATATATATATATATATATATATATATATATATATATATTTTTTTTTTTTTTTTTTTGCGTGAAAACATCTTTCTATATGACTGTTTGAAATTATGAATGTTGCGTTACCGGGTTTGACCAGGTCCCCCGGCTTTAGGAATTCTTGTTTGCTATTTTGTTTTACTACCTCCGGTTTCGAAATTATTTTTTTGAGGGTAAAAGCATAGGCACTCCGGTTTCGAATTGAAAATATATTGGCGTAGTCAAAATATCAAGATAAACGAAATCAAAGATGTATAATATTTAAGCGTGTGGTCAAAAATATCGAGACGAAATATCAAAGACTGTTTTTTCTTCAAGATGGTATTGGACCATAATTTTCCAAGGAATTCAAGAATAATAATCTAAAGAAGACTGCATAAATCAATAAGTGGAATTTGAATTCAAATTTCCATCCATTAGGTCAGGGCGGAATCAGAGACTAGGATTATGGGACCGAATATATTAAAGTATGATGTGATTTTATTATATAAAAGCTGGAAAGTATTAGTGATTAACAAATCAGGATTGTTCTTTTTAATTTCACTTTGAAACAATAAATATTTATTGAAGAAAGAAGATAAAATTTTAAAATAACGCCATACCTATAAAGATTTTCATTTAGATTTCTTTTGCCTCAAATAAATATTTATAAAAAATTACTTTCTGCATTTCTCTTAAAAAATGTTTTCTGCCTAAGAATACAAAAGGACTGGTAGTATTTTAAGAGTTCGTTTATACCATAAACATATCAAACAAATTTCCTTTAGATTACAACAAGGCATGAAGACAGTCCAACTAGGATGAATAAGAAGAGAAAAATAAAATTAGTCTAATTAGAACATGGGTGATGTGACATAATTAAGAAGCTTGTAAACTTAACTTTCTTTTATGTAATCTTTTAGATTATTTTTCAAACTTTCTTTTATGAAATTATGGAGTATTAAAAATAAGACAGCATGTATAAAAAAATACTTACATTCAATACACGAACAAATATATATATTTTTAAAAAGATATAATCATGCATAATGAAAAATAGTATGATAAGTCTGTTCTTGTGCATATTAAAATTCTCTTAATATATTGAAGAGAAAAAATTGGTAAAATTATGAATCTTCCGATCAGATAAAAAAAAATATGATCATTCGGTTGAGCGTGTGATGATGTGATCATATAGCTAAAAAGTTAAAAAAACTCAATTCTATTTATAAATTTATTTATTTATATATAATTATAACTACGACGTCTAAAAAAAAATAGAAAATTTCAATTTATAGAGAGCCTAGGAGCCTCTAAAAGCAGTATGGCGAATTTAGGCCCCTCCTAAATTTTATATTAAAAGTTCCACTTCATGTTATAATCTAGAAATTTAAGCTAATTACACTGAAAGAAAAGTGCTAATCATCTCTGGTTTAATATTTCGTTCCCCACTTATTAATGGATGCATGTCAATGTCACATGCAGGTATAGTTTTAATTTATTAATGTAAAGTCGAATCTTGTGACACGTGCCGTATCTAATGGTAAAAATTATTTGAGAGATATCATTCTTTAGAGTTAGGCTAATATGACACTAGTGTTATATAAAACTAAATAACACTACATCTTAAATTCTTAAATTTACTTTAAGATTCATAATATCTGTTTTTACTGTTCAAGCACTTTATTTTGTACAGATTTTAAAGCAGATCTAAAAATTTAAAATACAATGTTATTTAATTTTATATAACACTAGCATCATATTAGTCCAACTCCATTCTTTAATTAAAACTACAAGATGTTTACAAAGTTAAAATGGTCTCCGTTTGTCTTCATCGGCATTATGTCGCCAGATCCATTAACAGCGCGCCACATCTGGACGGGGCTCCTGGCGGCCTGGCCCACATCTAGAAAACCCGAATCTCCAAGTATAAAACTGGAGATCCCCTTGATTGGAAAGACATGGCAGAGAGGAGCTCCTGCCTTGCCTAGTTGCCTTTACTCTTTCTCTCCCAGCACACTTTTGGCTCTTCCTCTCCCGTCTCAATCCACCTATCCTTCATCCCTTTCTCTATTAATACCTCTCGCTCCTGTTTCATCTCTATCCATTTATATCCACTAGTGACATTCTATACTCTCTCTTTATGGGAACGGGCAGTTCAAAGCACCGGGATGGCTCTGATGGAGAGGAACTAGGCGGACAGCTTTATGTGTCGCTCCGGATGGAGAATTGGAATAACTCTGAACTTATTCCGCATGTTTATGGCTCTGTTCCAATTATCGGCTCCTGGAATTCCTCTAAAGCTGTACTATTCTCGTTACTTTGCTTTATCTCACTGTAATTGTCTCTTACTATTCGAGTCTGATGCTTCTGTATTTGAACTTTGATAGTTATCCATGGAAAGGGACTCGGCTTCTACATGGGAACTGAGCTTCGTCGTCCCATCCAATCATGGTATGGCTATGATTCTCCAATCCAGTTTGAGTGATTTGTACTTTTGATCAGCTGAAATTAATAAAACTCAGGCAATTAGTTTAATCAGCAGGCACTAAAATTCAGGCAATTAGATAAATCATCAGACACTATTTTGTTGGAGTAAATATGGTTATTTTATTTCACTTAGTTAATCTTATTCAATTAAGATATATTTAAAGCAGTGATATTTATACTACTCTTTCTTTAAGCAATGAACTGTCATAACTGTCAATAAATAACCACCCTTTTGGCCTCCTCCCAAAATGGAGTCCTATTACTTATTCAGGATCAATTGGCATAAGCATAAATCCTTGCTTTGATTCCTTGTAGAGACATTGGATTTCAAATTCTTAGTAAAGCCCAAAGATGGAGATTCGCCTTGCATTGTGGAGGAAGGCCCAAGCCGAGTTTTAAAAGGAGGCACCCTGGAAGAGGACATGCGAGTAGCCTTATTTAAAACAAAATCTGACAGTGGTGAGGAGGTTGTGATCAACTGCAGGGTCTTTCTCAAAGAAGATTTGGTGTCCCCTTTCGATCTAGCCTCCAGCTGGAGGGCATATCAAGAAAATTTTCAGCCTTCGAGGGTACGAGGAATTCCTGATGTCGTCATGAATGTTGCTCAACCTGAAAGTACCGAGGTTAAAGTCCTTTTAGATACATACTCTTTTTTTCATGTATGTATATAGTATGGGAAATTTCAGATAGATGCTTGCATACAGGATATCGATAAGAGTTGTTAGTATTTAGGAATACTGATATGAGTTTGAACTAAGAATAATAGAAAGGAGGTTGATACTACTTGATCATAGAATGAGCAATCTTCCATTATTAGAATCTTATGCATGTGTAGAATTTTAACTGTACAAGTACGGATGAATATGCCAATAGTTTTATTTGATTTTAAAGATGAAAAAGACCAAAACTATCCCATCTATTCACAAATATTTGTCCAGATTAACACTTGACAAACAACCAGTGTATTTTTTGTTTCTTTTTTTTTTTTCAATAAAGATCAGTCTTTCCCTTCTCCAGCTCTTTTTTCTCAGAGAACAGATTGTTACCATAAGAAAGTATGTTCTTCCGGAATAGCCAAAATAACTGCCCATGTTTTCAGAGGATCCTCAGCACCCAATATTTTATGCTGTAACAGTTCCACTGCAACTTATCACAAGGTTGTTAAGATCTAGTAAGATCTAGATTGGAGTTGTTAAAGCAGTCATCAAGAGGGATTCATTGTTCCATTTTATGATCCTCACATGACCTCGTGATATCAATCTGCCAGCATCTATTTCTTCAATTATCCTTCACTGCTGCCTCTCTTGCTTGTTATTTTATAAAATCCAGGATAAGTGTGACAAGACTGATAGGTCACCTTTGGCCCCATATCAATCTAGAATATGTATCTACCTTCATTTAGTTACGTTATTGATCCAAGCTCTTCTATTTTGTTTTGTTTGACCAATTCTATCCAAAATGGTAAAACTCAGATTTGGGCCTCTCTTTTTAAGTATATTTCTCGGATAATATTTCTTCAGATCCTATTCCCTTCACCACTTTCCGGTTGGTGTTATATATTTCATTGATGGTGATAAACCTTCGACAAGGTCATAGTCCTACACAAACCTTTTTTTTTTTTTAAATGTACCCCTTTTCTTATTTTCTCTTACTTCATGCAAAAAAAAAAAAACCACTTCTAAAACTCTCTATCACATAGGCAACTGGTACAAGTATCAGTAACTATCAGTGGCTCCAATAATAGAATTATCATTATGTTTTCTTAAAGAGTACTTTCCCTTCCAGATTTGCAACTGCTTTTGTATATATCAATTAAGTGTAGATATAAGACCTTTTTAAGTTCTTTCTAATGAAATGGTAATCCTAGATATTTGCTTGCCAGTGTACCGATGTTTCAGCAACACTGTTTGCAATTACTTACTTTTGTGGGCTACCTTGGATCTACTTCCATTAGTAATTTTCAGACCAAATTACCCCTCAAAAGTTTTAAGTACCACTGTTGGATATTCTGAACAAGTTTTAGGGTTATCTGCATCCGTTTTAATCCCAATTTGTAGAAAACAATGGTAAATTGTAATCATTTCCCCCACTAATTTAAATGTTATTTGTTAGCAGGATGGTCCTACTGGTGGTTTGGAGCTTGATTTAGAGCAATATGTAATTCCTGCACCAACTGCTCGTACAGCTTCTTTCTATGCTGCTAATGTAACCGAAGATCCAAGATCAAAATTTCATTCGCCCATTTCATCACAAAAATATGCAAATGGAACTATATCTGGATCACATGGTAGTGTTGAGAAGGTAGTAATTTTGTCCTTTGTTTCAATTCATGATTAGTGATATATACTTCTTCTGTGCGACATTCCCGCAATATGATACCCTTTTGTGATGTAGTGCGACTCTAGTAGTTGAATTTCTTACTATTTACTTTGTCGATGAGTTCCATTCGCAGAATTCTTATCCTAGAGGCATTATCTAAAAATTCAGGGTTCCCAGCAATATTTATTTCTCTAGACATTTAGTATTTACTTTAGAATTGAACAGATAAGGGTTCTACCTAATAACCTCAAATAAGAGACTATTTTTTCTTAAGATACTTCTGTGCATATTTACATCAAAATTGCACACGTCATTAGCCTGGTTATGCACATCATTGTCATACTTGCAGGATAGAAATGTTAGGGCTCTAGATCGATCTACATCTCACTCAGTCATGACAGACTTAAAATCAACTGGCATAACTACTTTGCAAAAGCATGATGGTCAGAGAGCTGTCTTTGTCGAACGTGGTGTCGGTTCACCTAGGATTGTTAGGCCGACTCATTCAAGTTTATCTAATGGTGGTCTGATAAGAGTTGACTCAGATGCTGAGGTAAATTCCTGTGTATTTGTACGATGCATTTGAATACATGGTAAGTTATTTTTCCTCATTTTTTGTGACAATATCTTATAATGAGGAAGGCTATGCCGGCAGCGGCAGGAGCTGTGGCAGCCGCAGCTGTAGCTGATCAGATGCATGAACCCAAGGAGCACCGTAATTTGGCAATTGTTCTGGTAAGTTTGTTTATATTGTAACTTATTGGTTTATGGGATATTCGCAAAGAATTCCTCATTTGCAACGAATGTGCACAAATGACAAGGTAAGTGTGATTATTCAATTTTAGTCTTAACCTGACCTTGGATGTAATGATTGGGTGTATTGTGCAAAAGAATCTAAAATATGGTCGGTGTCAATTACAATTATCAGAAACTGTGTATCTAATGATTAAAGTTAAATAGGTTTGCAATTTTGAACAAATTATATATCTTTTGTTGTAATATACATAAATAAATTTGTTCCAGGTAGGCTTGCCAGCACGTGGAAAAACCTTCACTGCAGCTAAGCTTACAAGATATTTACGATGGTTGGGTCATGAAACAAAGCATTTTAATGTTGGCAAGGTAATTATTTGTTTTGACCTGTTGCCAAGATAGAAGTACTAATTTGTAACTTTAAAGGTTAATATTTTTTTTGTATGTACAGTATCGCCGCATCAAGCATGGTGCAAACCAGGTACATCTCAGTTGCAAACATTTGTTTGATTTACTACTTACACCTTCAACTCTGCATTGTAAATTTCTTGTATTGTATGTGCCGATTCATAAGGCACACAATCTTATTTTGCACTATTTTTCTCCAACGGTTTCCAGTTTTATTGCATAGGCTGCAGACTTTTTTCGACCTGATAACCACGAAGGCATTGAGGCACGTAACGAGGTTAGATCTAGATATTATTGTAATCAATTCATTTGCATTATCACGTTAATATGCTATTTCTGACAACAAATAAGCAAAATTATATTGACTCATATGTTTGGTGCTAAAATGGTTAGGTAGCAGCTTTAGCTATGGAAGATATGCTGTATTGGATGCAAGAAGGGGGTCAGGTAGGGGAATTTTTTCCTCTTATTATACTCTTCAGAGCTCATAATTGGCCAATGATTCCTTTCATTTCTTGACTTAGGTTGGAATTTTTGATGCAACAAACAGCACAAAAAGCCGAAGAAATTTGCTGATGAAAATGGCTGCAGGCAAATGCAAGGTATCATTTACTATCCCTTTATGTTAATTGACTGCTTTACCCATGTACTGTGTTTCAGCTAACTACTATTATTTTTCTCCCAGATCATATTTTTGGAAACAATATGCAATGATGAGCGTATTATAGAGAGAAATATACGGCTAAAAGTGCAACAGAGTCCTGATTATGCCAATGAGTGAGTGCATCAATTTTCATCATTTGATACTTGCTTTTAAATCCTTCACAGGGCTAATGGAAAATATTATGTTAAATTTACAGGCCTGATTTTGAAGCTGGGTTAAGGGATTTCAAAGAACGACTAAAGAATTATGAAAAGGTCGTAAAGTAGTAATTATATTGCCTTTCAGTATAATGATACAACATTATATCTAATTGTTCGAGATTAACAGGTGTATGAGCCAGTTGAAGAGGGATCATATGTTAAGATGATTGATATAGCCACTGAACATGGTGGGCGTTTAGAAGTAATTCCTTTACATCCCTTTTTATTATTGTAGCCTTCACCTTTTATCTGTTATATTAGCTTTCATTGCTCATAATTCTACCACTTGTTTAATGCTTTGTTTCTTTATCTTTTCATGATTATTCCAGATCAACAACATTAGTGGATATCTCCCTGGGCGTATGGTTTTTTTCCTGGTAGTTATCTTCATCTATCAAGATATATCAGAATGTATAACTCATTATATGTTATTACCTTACTGAGTTAGCATGCATCTTATTGTAGGTGAATACTCATCTAACACCTAGGCCAATCTTACTAACTAGACATGGTGAGAGTCTAGACAATGTTAGAGGACGAATTGGTGGAGACTCTGCTTTGAGGTTCGCTTTGACTTTGTTTGTGCAGTCTTTTGATATTTCCTAGTTAATGAGGTTTACCGTCTTGTTGTATGAAATTTTTAGAAATTATGTTTTTTCTGGGTAGACTTGGTATCTCTTATGACAGGACTACAGTTCTAGATGTAAAGATAATGATGAAGTAGCAAACATGGATTTAGGGATGTTAGATGTAGATAATCTGGTTTTTGTCTTCCTTCCTCCTTTTTGTCTTACTGATAAGGAAAACAATAAACGTACAGATAAAGAAGTAAAACAAGATGGGGAGTAACAAAACAAATATGGTCCATACATGATCTTTTAAATTTGAACTGCTGTCCAAAGTAACTTATGGAGCCTTTTCTTTCTTTTGGAAAATAGGCTCGCCTACTTTCAATTTTATTAATAATAAAAAGAGAGAGTTACAGTGAGATATAAGGTTTGAGAGGGGAAACAGAGTAAAACATAAAAATAGAGAAGAGAGAGAGAAAGAAACGGCACTGTAAATTTATGATCACATTCCTAGCTAACTAGCTAATATCCCTTAAAACACTAAAAAGTGTTTTGGCTAGTAGTGAGTAACCCAATTGTCAGCTTCACTCCTAATCTCCATAGCCACGAGTTCTGGCGTTCTCTCCCGTGACTAAAATTTAAAGTCTACTTATGCTTTGTTATTTTAAATTTTCCAGAAAGGGAACTAATACTTGCTGTTTCTTTTATGACTAATGTTGTACAATGGGTAATTATGTATCAATGTAGTGAGGCAGGGGAGCTTTATTCAAAGAAACTGGCTAACTTCATAGAGAAGCGACTAAAATCTGAGAAAACTGCATCAGTAAGTAGTCATTCAGACAACTTGTTTTTTATTCTTTTGCATTGATCAAGGAACGAATGTCCCCATTAAATTATGCATTTTCCTTAGTATCCTATTCTAACTTTCTAAGTGACTAAAATTCATGATCATCAGCTGTTGTGTTCATATCTGTGTTAGTTAAGGACAGGTGGACCTAATACAACAACAACAACCAAGGCTTTAGTCCCAAACAAGTTGGAGTAGGCTAGAAATGAAACCCAATCGTGGTCACAAGGTGAAGTAAACAGTAGTACTACTAATAGTAATAATGGTACCACTAATAATAGTAATAATACTAATAATATATCAACTATATTATGCCTACACTAGATCGTAGGGGGCAAAGTTCTAAGGCAGGTGGACCTAATAAATAGAGAAAAAGCCCTAGCCTCATTTTCTTTATATTTATCGTGGTAATGTGGCTGCCAATGTTAGATTGTAACTTCATCTGCTTGTGTATTTTCAAATATTACAAATCCAGTATAGACCTCTGCTACATGGACTTGAAAATATGTCAGCTCCAATATCATTATTCTGACCTCATGTCGATCTTAAGTGTGTGTGTTTCTAATAAGATGAAAATTAAAAAAATTATCGTACAATTGAATATTGTGGGACCCGGTGTTGGCTCAAAGTTTTTATTGTCCTACGAACAGTAATGCATGCTACTGCTGCATGAAGTTCTTTTTATTTATAACATATATTATCATTGAAGCAGCACTGTACATCATTGTATAAGAGCATTTGCTTTGCTTATTCTTTGCATTTGTAATTTATCTGTCATTTCTTTAATCTGATTTTTCATGCTTTGTTTCCATGGGATAGATCTGGACAAGTACTCTCCAGAGGTCCATATTGACCGCCAGTCCCATTGTTGGATTTCCAAAGGTCTTTTTTTTTTTCTTTTTCTTTTTACTACAGCAAGTTTAGTGGTTATTTCTAATGCCTGCCACGTTAATGTTGGATCAATTAGATAGTACATCTCAAAAACTGTTATTGTTACACTTTTACCCCTGAATTTTTAGATACAAGTTTTTTCTGTAGTCGCATTACTCTGAAAAGAGGTAAGGAACCAGAAGAGGAAACATTTAACAGATGATGGTATGGTTTTACAAATGTAAACATGACCTTGGCAAATTAATAAATTGATTTTCCACATTTCTCCGTGTCCTTTGTAGCAACGCTGTACTGCTGAATTATTATAAAATTGAAAAGAAATTTCCGTTCTTACTTTTAGATACAATGGCGTGCCCTTGATGAGATAAATGTCGGAGCCTGTGATGGAATGACATATGAGGAGATAAAGAAAAACATGCCTGATGTATATGAGTATGTATTGTGATTATAATCCCTTTTCTGCAATTGCATTATCATAGGGTATACCATTGCTAATGCCATGTTTTCCCATTGACGCAGACAACGAAAGAAGGACAAATTGAGATACCGGTACCCTCGTGGCGAATCTTATCTTGATGTAATTCAAAGGTAAACTCTGGTTTGGAATTCAATTTTGGAAAAAGATAAGTACCAAAATGACCCACTTAACTGTTTCTATTTTTCAGATTAGAACCTGTAATAATTGAGCTTGAACGTCAGCGTGCACCTGTGGTGGTCATAGCTCATCAGGTATGCGAGCTAATTCCTTTTAATGTAACTACATTTATTATTTTCGAATGTATAGTTTTTATTTTTTTATGAATCCATCTTGTTTCTTCAGGCTGTATTAAGAGCTTTATATGCGTACTTCGCAGACAGACCATTATCAGAAATCCCTCAGATAGAGGTAAGTACAAAATTTCTTATTTATATCTTTTGTTATGTATATATGATTTATTTTTTGGAGTGAGGCTATGGTACTTCGCAAAGCGCGGATAGGTCTGTGCTATGGATCCATATCTCCATTTTTTTAATTCAAATAGTTGATATGAACCGGTCAACATGATATTTATATGAAAATGTACTAAGAGACCAAATTTTATAGGGAATTTTTTTTTTATGCCACTCCAAAACACGGAAATTAGGAAATTGCCACCCCAAAACATGAAATTAGTTATTTGCCACTCTAAAGTCATTAAATTTATTAAATTACCACAATTATACATCTAATATACATATTTGATTAAAATTATTCTGAAAAATATTGTATAAAAACGTATTTTAGTATTTCCAATACTACCCCTTCAATTAAACAGATCAAATTCCAATCTCCAATCCCCTTCGCCTCTCTTTCACTCTTCCCTTCCAGTCCCCTTCCTCCACCAGAACATTCAAGTAACAACTCCAGTAATGGCATATGCTTTGTTTCTGACTTAAACTGTCACATCTATTGGCGTATCAGTGTCAAAACACCGCACAATCATGAAGAAGGGGACTGGAGATTGGAATTTGTTCTGTTTAATTGAAGGGTGATATTGGAAACATGAAAATACATTTTTTATACAATATTTTTCAGAATAATTTTAATCAAATATGCATATTAGATGTATAATTGTGACAATTTGATAAATTTAATTACTATAGAGTGGCAAATAACTAATTTCATATTTTGGGGTGGCAATTTCCTAATTTCCATGTTTTGGAGTGGCATAAAATTTTTTTTCCCAATTTTATATATTTTGGTATTCTTTTACTATTTTTGAGGTAGTTGGAAAATCCCTATTTTCAGATGGTCCAGAATTTTTAGATCAAGTGATTTTCTACCCATCTAAAAAAATTAATAAAAAAATATAAAATTTGCTCTCCAAGTACATTGTCATATGGAGATCATGATGAGCGGTTTGGATCAATTGTTCGGACTTTAGAAATGAAGATATGGATCCATAGCACGGATCGACTTGCACTTGGCAAAGTACCATAGCCTCACTCTTTATTTTGTTATGTTGTGACAGCATAAAAATATTACCTACTGAGATGTGATATGCTGGTGATGTGTTAATGCAGGTTCCACTGCACACCATCATAGAGATACAGATGGGTGTTACTGGTGTTCAAGAGAAAAGATACAAGCTTATGGACGGGGTTCAGTTTCCATTGTGAAGCAGAATTAAACAAAAAGAAAAAAACAATTTTGATTTGTAATGTAATTTATTGCATCATCTACTTCGGTGGCAGAGGTTGTAAGTATGTAGCTTCAGATCTTCTATACCAATAAGTTTTATCTCCAATAAGGTGGTCTTTGATCAATAGGGTTAAACGATTTACGAGCCGGAAAAGAGCTCCGGACAGTTCCATTTGATTAATGCGCGTAATTGTTTGACAAAATGATTTGTTTGGCCTGTGGTTATAAATTTTTTTGCTTTCTAATGTAATTCAGTCATATGCTGTATCCATATAATAATAAGAAAATAAAATTATATTGACTCGTGCTAAATGCCCACTGCCCTCTCTACAAGGGGAATTGTTCAGTCTCGGATGTTAGCTTCGACATAGCAAGATACTTCTTAATTATAGCAGCATGAAATGATAATGAATCCTATACTGTTTTCATCTCTATACTAGACTCGAGATCAAGTTGATTCCTTGGTGATGAGCAAGAACACAAACTGTGTTTTTTCCATTCTTTCTAAAACGATTAATAGTTTAAGAAATGCTTTCTAAAACGATATAACTGCACCATTTCGGTGAAATTTCAAATTATAGCACAAATGCTTTGTGGAGAGTTTTTTTTTTTCTTTCAGAGAAAGCACTTTCAGGAAATGTCTCTCAAATGAAACCATTTTTCTCTTATTGTTTTTTAATTTAAAAAAATTACGTATTATTAGTACTAATTGAAAGAGTGTGTACTATCATTCGTTGTTGTTACTCGTTCAAAATAGTCTGAACATAAAATGCAAAAAAAAAAAAAAAATTCAATTGAAAGGGCTGTTTCAATTTCAAATAAAATAAAAATATAAAGTGCCAAAAATTAGAAATTACAACTCAATTTTTTCAATTTTGAGATTTCGACGATCAATTTTGGGTCTGAAAACGGTAATTACCGAATCTGGCCGGTAAGTCCTGTGGATCGTTTTGCGAGCTTTCCGGAATCCGAGTTCTTAAAGTGTGAAATTTTATTATATTTGTGTTGAATTTCTTCAACCTGCAAATTAATTTATTTTAATAAAAATAAATTAGTTATCAACAAATTAATATGCAACTTGAAAAATAGTAAATAATTTATTTCTATTTCTATTTTGATCTGTAAGATTACTTCATAATTTTCCATTTTGATTTAGCATATTACTATTTATTTATTTATTTTAGATTAATAACAACAACAAGGAAGGTTAAAATGCACCCTCCTCTTACATTTTCATTTTCAAAGTTCAAATAGTCGATTCGAACCTTCTAACGTATTCTTCATATTAAAATATGCTTGGAGAACGAAACTTACATTTTTTGAAATTTTCTTACTATTTTTTCAGATTTAAAAATCATCATTTTGCTAAAAAAAATTATTATTATTTAGTTTAATAAAAAATTCTGAAAAAATAGTAAAAAAATTTCTAAAAAATATAAAATTCGGTCTCCAAACACATTTTAATATGAAGAACATATTAGAAGATTCGAATCCACTATTTGACATTTGAAAATGAAGATATGATGAGAAAATATACGTTAGGAGTACAAAAAGATAGTGCATTTTAACCCTCCTCAGCAACAAATAATATTACATAATTTTGAAAAACTAATGACCAATAATATTACGCAATTTTATACATAATTTCTTAAATTCAAAAACATTAAGTTAAATAATATCAGAGAAACGCTTCCTGGAGAAATCTTTCTCCAGGTAGAACCTATGAATAACTTCTGCTAGAATCAGGATTTCACCATACCCATGCTACTCGTTAAATTTATTTATTTTTAAATGCTTCAAATGAAAAATCGGAGATATTTCGGATCTGTATTTTATAATATGGTATTTCATTTTCTTAACCCACTTCAGCATTAAGCTTCAATCACCCAATGACCCAACATGCACATACTTAAATTACGTAATCCTAACCCCTTTCATTACCTGACTGTATAAGGCTGAAAGATAACTATCAGTTGAAACATAATCCACTGATAGCAGGAGTTAGCAATGTTATTTCCTAAATAACAAACAGCACGATTTTAAACAACACATTGCCATTTAACAAACTGAAAACAATAGCTATGCTTTTTCCTAAATGAAAATTTGTGCATGACAACACAAAAGTATACATAAATGACATGCTTATAACACAACGACTACACATAAATGACCACTTAAATGAACAGCAACCACATAGAGGGTGGTCGCATGCAAATGCAATTAATGAACGAAACCCTCTCCAAAACTGGCAAATCGCTGCCATTCTGCAACACTAAAGGAACCTAAATGAATGAAACAAACACGACAAGACACATCCTATGGCATATTACCCAGATAAAGAAATGACAATTCAAACATATGAGCACTTTTCGCTTGCCTAGATGAAAGGACCCAACTCTACCATAGATGCTGCAACAATAGGACACTGCCAGCTGGACACCTCCACCTCACGAAACCAGAACTCTTCTGATCATTCCCTGAGTCCATGTGGCAGTCTCCCTCAGCTGGTCATCATCAGACTGGAAGCACTCTCCCAAGAACTCTGCATGGAATGTGCAGTCTCTAAATAAGAGCTTCAGGTTTGGCCCCAGAGCATCAGCTAGGTCTCCCAGCATAGCAACGGCAGCTTTAGTCACTCCCTCATCCCTACAAAGTATTCATCTAAATTAGTTTTGAATTTTATGAGAGTACCTGGAATAAATGGACTAAACTTTATGGATTTTTCAATTGTATTTTTAATTTTGCTCCATTAGCACAACCAACCAATTTTTTTCTACAATTCAAACCCATGGACTAACCAAAATCGTCTATCTACCAGTATAAATCAGTACTTCAGTCAAGATCTAAAATTAATTATTGCTCACCTGTTCTTGTCTTTAAACACTGCCTCAGTAAACTGCAGGAGATGGCCCGCATAAGGCAACATCAGATCGGCCTTAGCACTCTTGAAACCCTGCAGTATACCTGAGTAGGCCTCAAAAATGCCACGTCTAAGCGAGTTCACATATTCCTCCGTATCCTCATCAGTACACTCAATCTGCGCAGACAGCTCAGCAGCACCTTGCAGCATTGGGATTACGTATGGCAGATATTTCTCAAAGTTCTCCCCGATAGCCAAAGCAATATCACCAAAGCACGAAAAGATTGGTGGTTTTACCGACCTGTGAAGTACTGCATTGGAGAGATCCTTCAGAAGAACGCTCATTATGCCGTCACAGAAAGGAAGCACTTTGTCGTCCAGTGCACGGCATATATCACCTACCACACCAACCGAGATTGAACAGACCTGGTATTCCTCAAAGTTCTGCAACCCCCTTTCTAGGTGTCTGAAAAACTCAGGCATGTACTTGGCAAATTCTGGCCCAGTTGTATAAGCTAGGGCACCAATTGCCAGCATGGCCTCCTCATGGACCGTTGAGCTGTGGCATGCAAAGACCCGAAGGAACATGACCATCATCTGGTCAGCCGACTGGAGGATTACGGGCAATGACTCTGACCCGTTAAGTGTCTGTATGATGACCTGAATTACACCACAGAGCAGGGCTTGTAGGTTGCTCTGCCTCTCCTTGTCATCAGTAGAAACAATCTCCATCTCCATGGTCTGGCCTAACCTCTTTAAAATCTCATGCAACAACTGCGCAATCATGTTTGCATTCTCAGGTATGCTGCTACATCTCACAATCTCATTGAGTGTTTCATATGCTGATGATGAGAGCCGGTTACTGCTAACATCTGTCCGGTCAGCAGTAGAGAGAAGGGCTGCTATAATGTTCCCCAGATAAGGTGTGAGCACTGATGAAGAAGGCCCAGCATCTTCATAGCCCTGAGCCAGGAAATAAATGGCCCCACAAACCTTCTCAGCAACATTAGGTACATCCCGAATGCTCTCCAGAAGCACCGACATGATTTTGGGAAGGTTCGAGTTGTCTATTATGGTACTGCTTGGTGAGTGCAGGATTTCAAATATTCTGCTAAGGGTCCATGCAGTTGTGTCCCTGACATGACTACTGGGGTCTTTCATTGCACTGAGCAAAAAATCAAGCCCATTGTGTACCATTGGCGCCAACTTGTCAACAGAAGGGCCTTCTAGGATGGACCCGAATGCAAAAGTAGCTGCTTCATGGCTACGCCACTCTGACTTTGTGATATTAGCCTGCACAAAGGGCATCACAAGAGGGACCACTGCATCCCCAACGGTACAAGCAACTAATCCGAGACAGGTCCCACCAGCCATAGATAGATTCCACACTCCATCTTCTTGGTCTTGGTCCTCCTCTTGCTTCAACAAGGTTTCCAGCAAAACAGGTACCAACACATGCAACGCCTTTTCAACAAACCGGAAATGAAGCACAGAATTACCCTCATCAGAACCAGCACACTCTTCCTGTATCGCAATCTCCTCGTCACAAACTGTGCTCCAGAACTCAATAGCCTGGAGAGCAACTTGTTCCTCATCTCCCCTTATAGAATTGGCCGTCAGGTTAAACAATGTCTGCATATAGGGCTCGAGAAGGCCATAATAGATGGAGGCGATGGAAACGAGGCACTCAAAGGCAGCTTGCCTGATTTCAGGCTCCTTAGACACAGCAGTCTCGCAAATCACCTTCATTATATAGTTCCTCTCCATTTCATTCTCGAAGTTTGTCTGTGCAAAATCGAGGGCATTGTACAATGCCATGACAGCTGCTAAGCGCACTTCAAACCCGTGTTCAGACTGGTTCATACCCTGAACCACTGCCGTCAGAACAGCATTGACCTGGTCTTGCTCCAGGTCAGAAGGAGAAATCTCCTCACAAATATACCCAAGAGACTGAAGGGTAGCCTGTTTGAGTGAAGCAGGTGTCTCTTTGGTCGTCATGTTAGCAAGCAACTTCCCGATCAAATCCTGCCATTCCTTTCTTGGGATCTCAATGGAGGCCACCTTGGCAATGACTTGTGAAGAGGTGCTGTGTGCATCAGAAACCGGTGATGCCAGGGTCGTTAACAAAGCCTCCTTGATCTGAGACTTGATGGCAGGATCGACAGCAACCCATTGCTTGGTCAGCTGCTCTTTTCTGAAGGAGTCTTTTGCATCGAGCGAGTTCTTCAGCAAGATACCTGCGAGCCGGCGGGATTCAGGGGGCTTTTGCTCATTTGCCAACTCAGCTGATAAGGAAAGGAGGAAATGAGGGAGGTTCTGCTCCTGGAACTGCTTTAGGTTTGACTCCGCAACGGTACGGATTTGGCCATCAGGAGATTGAGCTGCCAATAGCACCTGAGTGATCTCCATAGCCATTTACTAACACTGAAAGATAAAAGGGCAAAAGCAAATAAAGACAGTTCGAAATAGGGGGAAAGAGTGGAAATGTTAATTTATATAGACTAACCACAGAAGTATTTAATCACCGATGGAGGGTTCAGTATGTAATTAGCATTAGTAAGGAGTTGTGCGGGTACATTTTCATGGAACATGTTGAGTAAAACCTCTGAATCACACTTCAAAACTAAATAAAATGAAATAGTATCCTTGGGATCAAGGTTAAATGCTGAATTACATTGACCTTGAAAAAATAAAAAAGGCAGAATTAAATTTCAAAATACTTGCAATGCATGAGAAAGCCAATATAACTTCATTTCAGTTATAAGTCAACAGAAGGCTCCAAATGAAACTGTGACATTAAATCAAGAGATCTAAGAGAACAGAATTAATTACACAACCTATTTTGCATGTGCAAGGGCTCTGCACCTACCAACCTTTTTTGAGGGGGTAACGTCACACCAAACAGTACAGAATCCCTCTGAATATATTTGAGGAAATAAAAAATACATATACTCGTACAATACACAAGAAAATCGCTCGGAAATAATTATGTTTATGAATTAACAAGTCCCTAGAGACATAACTCTCAAAATACCTAGGTCTTCGTAAAAATTGCCGAAAAGGGAAAAACCCTAAAATAGACCTAAACCCTACCATTTCCAACACCAGCAGAACCTTCGACATCCAACAACAAAAAACAAGGAAACTATAGTTATATTACCTACGATTGACTGGACGCAGCTACTGCAAAGAATGGATAAAAGTTTTAAAAATCGAAGAAATTCGAAATGGAAAGCAGATCTACAAATAGGTGCTGTATGAGGAGTTTAAGAACTATTACCTTGGATTTAGATTCGATGAGGCAACTTCCGCTTGTTAGCGCTTCCGATCGGCGCTCGACAAGGAGAAGAGGGAAAGGGAAAGGGAAAGATAAGAGACGACGGTCGGGATTTATTCTGCGAGAGAGTGTTTTCGAATTTGATGGGAAAAGCGGGAGGGCGTGGGAGCGAAAAACCCTAAATTCAGAGAATCGTGGTCACGTGATTCTCCCGTGCTATGATTGTGTGGGCCTTAGAGGGCTTAATGGCCTTTTAATAAACCCAATATGTCAAAGCGCAACTTAAAGTTTAATGATCTAGATTAGAATAACGAATTTATGCCGCAATGAAAAATCATCCTCAATCGCACGACTCTATTTTACATTCTGTCCATGAAAAGAGTTCAAAATCCTTACACGACGATATCTCGAAGTAAAACTACTAAAGATTCCCAATTCACAATCCAAACCGACTAGAGCAAGCAATTCTCAGTGAATTTCTTATAGTTCTCTCTCATTCTATTATACAATGAGTATTGAATTATGTGAATTATGTCTCTCCGTCAAATGCTATCCATTGGAGATAGATTGATCTTGATCAATCAAGTCTTGTTCTCTATGCCATTATATACAGTTTTTATATATAAAATTCTAGTCCATGTCATCAAATAAATAGATAGAATAAATAGATGTAGATTTTTATGGACAGATAGTAGGAAAATGTATGCTTTAATCAAGTGGCAAATAGCATGCTTTGCAAAAGAATATGAAGATTTATTTTGGACCTTAGACAAATGAATATAGTTTTGCTTATGAAATTGTGGTGGAAAATTCAAGACCAAACTTATAACAATTTGTGGAAAACCATTACCCAGTACAAATACTATTCTAATTTTGATATACCCTATTCAGCCTTTTGGTGAGAAATAATGAAATTAGATAGTTTAGAACATTGTAGTGTGTTACACCAACTAAGAGTTAATTTATTGTTATTGTTCTGGTTAGATAACATGGGATAATCAATGCCCATTGGCAACCCAATTCTCCTGTCTATTTGAGGTGTGTACCGATCAAACAGTTACATTGAAAGAGGTGATCAATACACAACGGAAATTTAGAAGACAATTTGACCGCATTACATTGACTGAATGCTCCTCTATTTTACATAAGATTAACAACATGTCTTTCACCCATACGTATGATATGACAGGATAGCATGGAAATGGAAAGCATCTGAAAAATTATCTGTTAAGTCTATGTATAAATTCATTACTTTTGTAGCACCAATCAAACCAATGTTGTGGTGGACCATACATATTCCATATAAAATTAGAATATTCATGTCGTTAGTTGTCAAGAATAAAATATTGACCAAACACAATTTCAACAATTGAGGATGGATAGGTCATACCAAATGTCAATTCTGTGAGGATGGAAACCACTAATCATTTGTTTCTTACCTATCATCTTGCACATCAAATTTGGTTTTGGATGGCCCAAGTCAACATGTTCATAAAAATTGGTATAGTTTTCAGGATATTATTGAGTTTGCTTGATCCCTTAAGGGAGAATTGCTTTCTTAATCATGCTTTGTGCTTTATGTTGGACAATTGAGAAACTTAGAAATACATATGTTTTCAAAAATGAAAAATCATTTACATTTACATGCTTTGTGCTTTATGTTGGACAACCAAAATACATGGACACAGACCCTTTCCTTCGCATCATTAATTTCTGAGTTGGGATTATTGAACATGAATCTGTCTGGAAGTCGATACACATGGTCTAATGAACGCCAATCTCCGCATTTGGCCCGATTAGACCGCTTCTTAATATAAGCAGAATGGAACGGTAAGTACCCAAATTCAATGCAAAGGAAGATAGCCAATACCTCGTCAGACCATAGCCCCTTAATCTTCACGGCATATACGGAATTTAGGAAGAGTATGTTCTTCAGATGTGAAAACTTCTGGTTAGGAATACCAGAATTTAGTGAACTGGTCACCAACACTTGGCAAGAGACGCCGATAGCAAGAACACCACAACAATTGCAGGAAAAATTTAGCAACATCCAGCGTCATATCAAAGAATGGGCAGCCGGCAGAGTTGGTAATATCAAACACTAGATCATAGTTTGTAGAGAATTCTTGCAATGGCTGGATAAATGTAAAGAGGCGAGACGAATTACTAGATTGGAAAGACTGATCACGGCGGTTATAAAAAAACGACACATGGCACTGTCAGTTTTAGAAGAAGACATGTGGCAACAACGAGCGAGAACTAAGTGGGAATTACAGGGAGATATAGGGACAAAGTACTTTCACGCGATAGCTTCGGGATCCAAAAGAAATAACTTCATTGCACAGATTGAAAAGGAGGGGGTACTGTTCTCTGACCATAACACAAAGGCTGTTGCTTTCTTCGACTTGTTCAAGGAATTAATGGGCACAACCCCTCCACAGATGCCACATATTCATTGGAGAAATTTATATCCAAACCAACACAACTTGCAACAACTGGGGATGCAGATTACGGTTCAAGAAATACGAGAGGCTATTATCAAATGGCCAAACAATAAGAGTGCAGGACCGGATGGGTTTTCAGGGGAATTCTACAAGAAATTTAGCAGCGTACTTGAACCAGACTTGCATGAGGTTTACAAGCATGTCATGACCACGGAAGGCAAATTAAATCCCCTAAACACATCCTACATAATACTTTTACCAAAAAAAGAATCATCGACCAAGCTGGGGGACTTTAGGCCAATAAGCCTCATCCATGGGGTCCAAAAGATTTTCTCAAAAATCTTGGCGAATCGGCTTCAAGCTCACATGCACTACCTACTGTTGGATGTACAAACTGGTTTTCAAAAGGGGCGTCAAATGGCAGAGAGTTACATATACGCACAACAAACACTTCACCACTGCAGAGGGAATAACATTGAGTTAGCCTTACTCAAGGTAGACATTAGAAAGGCATTTGATACAATTAATTGGGATTTTATCCTTCGAGTTATGAGAGAATTGGGATTTCCAAATAATTGGATTAGTTGGGTAAAGAATTCGGTTCTACAGGGTTCTTCGCAGGTCCTAATCAATGGCATGCTAAGCAAACGCATCACACTCAACCGAGGGGTGCGCCAGGGAGACCCACTGTCTCCACAATTATTTATAATTGCAATGGATTTCTTGGCGCGGTACCTAAAGCAGCTCAACACAATAGGCGCAATTCAACTCCCATATCT
Organism: Carex pumila; assembly: GCA_033356055.1. Taxonomy (NCBI): domain Eukaryota; kingdom Viridiplantae; phylum Streptophyta; class Magnoliopsida; order Poales; family Cyperaceae; genus Carex; species Carex pumila. The sequence goes on from JARJHM010000033.1 coordinate 560,951, forward strand.
GAATATGCGCACATGCCTACTCTACGCGGATGATGTCCTACTCTTCTTCAAACCTGATCTGAATCAAGCACGTGCAATCAAAATTGCACTCATAGTATTTCAACATGTATCAGGATTGTCAATTAACCTTGACAAATCAGAACTGTTGACAACTAATGTAGCGGAACAACAAGGACTCGGCTTGGAGCTAATCCTAAGTTGCAAACTACAGTCCTTTCCAATAACATATCTCGGCATCCCACTGTCAGACAAAAGATTGCCAAGAACAGCCTACATCCCGTTAATAGAAAAACTAAACAAGAAGTTAGGGGCATGGGCAGAAAAATTCTTATCGATTGCCGGCCGCTTAGTTCTCCTAAATTCTATTCTTTCAGCTTTACCAATGCACTACATGTCGGTAATGCGATTACCGGAATGGGTGATTGATGAGATAGATAGAATACGGCGAAGATTTCTTTGGAAAGGGGCAAAGGAACAGGCTAAGGGATAAAATTTGGTAGACTGGGAGGTAGTGTGTCAACCAAAAAAAACAGGAGGGTTGGGGGTTATGGATATGCGGGTATTCAACCAAACACTGTTGCTAAAATGGATGTGGATGTGGTGCAAAGATGAACACAAATTATGAAAACCGCTCATGGAGGCAACAACACTAATCTAAAACGGGATACCAATGTCAATACTCTTCAATCAAGTCCATGGTGAAATATCAGCTTTCTTTACTGCTTCGGTACAGTTCATACCGGGGAACGGCTCTAGGATATCATTATGGAGTCAAATTTGGGGATTTGGAATCATGAAACACATCTTACCTAATATTTTCTCTTATGCACTGGAAACCAACATATCACTGCTGACAATGGTAAACTCAAGGGACATGAATGAAAATTTCAGACCCAATTTATCAATCACAGCACAATCCGAGTTAGCAACTATGACACAGTGGCTAGCAACATTGATGTTGGATCCTATGCAAAAAGATGAACTAAAATGGAAATGGACCACTCATGGGGAATTTATAGTGCAATCGGCTTACAGAGCTCTCAAAGAAGGACCACGGATAGGTAATCACATCAGACGCATTTGGAAAATAGGGGCAGCACCAAGAATGTTGGTTTTCAGATGGCTTGCGCAACGTAACAGAATACTCACACATGACAACCTTAAGAAAAAAGAATTGACGATAGTCAGCAGATGCACACTTTGCAAGCAAAAAGAAGAAACGGTAAAACACCTATTGCAACATTGTGAATATACAAGGTATGTATACAGCTTATTGCAAATAGAAAGGCCTTCCAGCACGTGGCTGAGGACTCTGGTAATTAAAATAACGGATCCAACAGTAACGGATCGGTTAACGGGTAGGGAGAAAAGGCTAATGCTCATCATGCAATTTGTTATCTGGCGAGAACGGTGTGCGAGGGTGTTCACGGAAAAAGAAAGGCAACCAACAGAACTAATCCAAGATGTAATTCAGCAGCTACAATGGTCAGAATTGAAAGAGAAGAAACTGGGAGGAATACAAAGTGTCGTCAGAAGTTGAACCAAATTCAGCTCAGGCAAAACCGGTAGTTAGTGCCAATCATGTGGTCTTAACATGCTTGGGTGCTTCTGGAGCCTCCAGCAACAGGATTACCTCTAGATTAAATTTTCTTTTAATTACAACAGCTCAAATGTTTGAGCCTTGTTTTATTTACCAGTACTTTATGTTCTATTTTGTTTTCATTCATGGCAAGTTACACCCATGTAACTCTATCTTTATCAATCAAATGTGGGCTTGACCCATATTTTTACTCAAAAAAAATAAAAAATCATTTAGAACAATCATTTTGCTAATTATCTCTTTGATCACTTATTGGATTGGTATCACAAGAGAGGCAAAGGACCTGGTGCCAGCATGGCTACCGGATGACATTAAAACAATCTCTTCGCAAGTGTGGGACCTAAATGACACTCAAATAGTATTGTATGAGAGTCCAAGTGAAGAAGGAGAAACATTAATTTGAGTATACTGTTTAAATTGATATTATGAATTTTATTATGGTTTGTAATAGGTAGTAATATATGGACTTCGCTTTTGATGCCAAACATTAGTAGGCTTATATTCTATCTTCTAGTCAGTGAACTGCAAGTACTTAGTTCGTAGATTCAGTAGGTTTATTTGTGTTTTGAACAATTGATCTGATGGATGACTGCAGATAGAACACAGTATTCATTTTTGCATATAACTAGTTTCAAAATTTCTGTAATGAAACAAACAATAGTTTTCTATCTAAAAATAAATATTTCTCTCCAACTTGAATGAAAAAATGGCTAAAGAGATGCATTTTGAAAGTGTCTATACATTAAATTTTAAATATTTCTCTCTAACAAAATGGTAGTTAGAGAAACATTTAATGAGGGTTAAAAGTGTCAATACATTAAATTTTTATAAAATTATTGTGTCAATATAAACGTGTGTAGTGTCGATATGCCTACCCTAAATATATTAAGTTTTAAAATAAAGATCAGGTTTAAAGAAAAAGAAAAGAGAAAAAGAGATGCATTTTGAAAGTCATTAATTGAGTGCAATCAAGAAGATATTTGCTCCTTTTGTCTGATATATTTTGCAAAATAAGCTTCCAAAATTATAATTCTAAACATGCAAAATTCTAAAAATATATTTGAACTTCAAAATTATTACAAAATTAGGTCTATTTGAAAGTCATTAATTGAGTGCAATCAGGAAGATATTTGCTCCTTTTGTCTAATATATTTTGCAAAATAAGCTTCCAAAATTATAATTCTAAACATGCAAAATTTTAAAAATATATTTGAACTTCAAAATTATTACAAAATTAGGTCTATCTTAAAATTTTGCTCTATTTTTATTTCATACCGTGATGGTTTTGCTACAGCGCATGGTCATGAAGTGTGCTATGTACCGCAGCTGCACAGCATAGCAAATAGAACTTGTAGGTTCTGTTGTTGCATACTTGCATATTAGCTAGAGGCATCACTGTACATAAAAACTTTTAAATCAATTTATGAACCAAATCACATTCAAACAAACCGAATATTCAGATAATTACTTAAATATATGAAGATATGTGGTACCACATACTAAACTAAAACTGAGGCAGATATCGAGCTTTTTATTTTTATTTTTCGTAACACCGCCAAAACATATATACAGCACATATCAGAAAGCATACATATATTTTTGTAAGGTCAGAATCGTCAGATAGCGTATATTTATAATGTGTAGATGTCTGCCCAGATGGCATATATAGATTGCAACGACAAAAAAAATGGCACGTGGATAAACAAATTGCATTTGTTTTTGGTGAGAAATATAAACGACGTATTTTTAAATAAGAGATCGATTATATTTAAAATAATCAAAGTAAATATACAAATATTTTTTTAAAGTTAAGATAGATTGTGTATTAAGTTTGATGTAATTTTACAATCGATTGATCATCCATATAGTCTAACAACAATTCAATTTGATCAATATTTAGCGAATGATACAATAATTTTCATATTGTACGAAAATCCAATGTACAAGTTATCTAAACTACATTGAATCTATGTAAAATTTTATTTTTTATTTTGATGAGCCAATGTTCCTTTGAAGAATGAATATTTGAGTTAGTGACAAAGACAATATTCACTTCATAAAATGTCACAATCCAAATTTAAATGGAACATCATTATGATTATTAAATAGTTGAACAATTTAATGTCCAACATTTACTCAAAAAAATATTCCTATCCTTTTAATCAACTCAATATACAAATACATTAAAACCAAGGTTCTAAATAGCGATTATAGCGCAATCATAACTAGTTATTTATAATCATTATAAAATAAAAGCTGTTAATAGCGTCATAATTTTTTAGGTCAGAAAAAACTATAGCGCAGCTATAGCTAGCTATTTAGAACTCTGATTAAAACAAAAATGAATATGACATAAATGATGGAATCATGACATTTTACCATGATATATTGAAATCTTCGGCTCAAACTGATATAAATAAAATTAAAGTTGGAGGAAATATGCTGCAATTTTGCCCCCAAATATCATTCAAGACCGGCCTTTTATGATTTGTTATCAAGAGGCCACCGCTACTCGGGTGCAAAGGATCCGTATCCTTCCAGGTACCTGACTCAAGCAAATTAAAACTGACGGATCAGATTAATTCCAGCCGGATCAAACTCAATTCAGTTCATGTGAAAATTGTAGGAGTCCGTTTTGAGATTCGTGCCAAGCTAAGAAAACCGTCCAATTGTATTTGTTCTCAGTCAGGTAACATGAGGGGATGTGAATTCCGGGTGCAAATGGTACTGACCAGACATGGGCTGCTCCGCAATAATTGTGAATTAAATTTTAATCCCTCATGTTTAATTATTTTAATTTGCGAGTAAAGGCTAAAGGCTAAGGAGATTACACGCGATGAAGGGGCAGACTAGGGTATTAATACTGGGGCGGGTACGGGTACCCCGGATATACCCGGGACGGGTACGGGTATAACTCGGGTATGGGTAGAATGGGTACAAGGGTATACGGGTACGGGTATGGTTGGTATATTTTTGAAAAACCATACCCTACCCGTCCTATACCCATACCCGTGTATCCTTGACGGGTAAGGCGGGTACGGGTCCGGGTACGAGTAGGGCGGGTACGGTTTTTTTTCTATTTTTTTGTTGGTTTTTTTTCTGGTTTTTTTGTTGGTTTTTTTTCTGGTTTTTTTGTTGGTTTTTTTATTGGTTAAAAAATATAAATTAAATCTAACCTATTCAAAATAAATCTAACATTTTCAAAAATAAATATAACCTATTCAAAATAAATCTAACATTTACAAAAATAAATCTAAAAAACAGAAATTAAAAAACAGAAACAAAAAAACAGAAATTAAAAAACAGAAATTAAAAAAAACAGAAATAAAAAAACAGAAATAAAAAAAAACAGAAATTAAATCTAACCTATTCAGAATAAATCTAACATTTTCAAAAATAAATCTAAAAAACAGAAATTAAAAACTAGAAATAAAAAAACATAAAAAAAAACAGATATTAAAAAACATAAATTAAAAAAAAATTAAAAAAATAGAAATTAAAAAATAGAAACAAAAAAACAGAAATTAAAAACGGGTGGGGGAGAAAACATAATTTTTGAATTTGGATGGACAGTAGTCGGGTATCGGGTACGGGTATAGTCGGGTACAGATAAACTCGGGTAGGATATGGTCGGGTATTGGTCCAAAAAAACAGGTCCGGTCCGGTTTTTGCCCGTACCCGCATACCCGAGTACCCGACCCATACACGGGCTCGGGCACAGGCGGGTATGGTCGGGTATACCTGACCCGGGTATTGTTAATCCACTAGGGCAGACCCGACAAGGGCTAGGGTGCTGAATTTTTTATTAATACTCTAAAAAAAAGTTTTTAACAAATATGTCCTTGCATTTTTTTTTAAATATCCTAATTGTCTCTTATAGGAGCACTCCACACTGAAAACCTAACTGCCCCAGCTAAGGGGATCTGCTATGAAGATCTGGCCGCTCCACGGTCAGTTATAGAAGTGGTATGTGTTCATTTTTTTCTCTCTTCTACTCACTTCAAACTCACTCCAGTATCAGAACAAAGAAAGGAAAGGTAGCACAATTGGCTAGAAAAATGTCATAAAGTTGTTATTCTCAAAGGTCGAGAGTTCGATTCCCCTTCACGAATCTTGGTAGCTTCTACCAAATTTTGAAAAAAAAAAAAAAAACATCAAAACAAAGGTAGAGAGAGAGAGATAAGAAGACAAAGGTTATTTCGGACAATTTTTTGGACCACTACATTTTTTTTTTAAAATTATGTTGTAATTACTCATTAATTACTTTTAATTACCCTCTAATTACTCTTTAATTACTCTTTAATTAGCTTTTAATTACTTTTTAAATTGTTATGACTTATTATTTAGAATCAACCGATTATTCTGTAGTCGTTATTCACCGTACTAAGCCTTGTAACGAGCGGAGCAATGATGATTCAATCTGATAAATTAAAACCCCTAAAAGACGCAATTCCCGAGAGAATAAAATAATAGGACCCAATACTTACTAAAAAAAAATCAAAAAATAATACAATAACAACTTTTTTCAATTATATTGAAATTCAAACGTCTGATTCAAGTCATTGATCGTATTTATTTATTTATTCATGAGAAACATTTCCATATCAAATTATATATGTGATCTTTAAAGCTTATTTTATAATAGATCAAATGATCACAAAATAACAAATTTAGTAATCTGTAGCTGATATGTTCATTTTTTTTAATATTTAATCTTAATATAAAATTAACTTAAAAAAATAATGAAAATTTTACGTGAATACATCTTCATGAAAATGAAGAAAATCAACGGTCCAAATTCAAATTTTAAATTTCAGAATAAAAAAAAATGAGATAGTGATATTAGTGGCACAACAAAATGATGACATTAAAAAGTTTAAAACCCTCCGGATACAATAATAAACGAATACAAGCAATCAAAACAACTTGACTAGTTTTTAATTAAAGTTTTAATTAATTAAAGATCGCATAATAAGACGGTTCAAATTTTTTGCAGTGCCTAATTTAAAGATTGGTAAAAAAACAGTGCGATTTGCAAAATAGTTCAAAGGGTTATGGATCGAGTCTTCCTCCAATAGAAAGAACCTTTAAAATCACCGCGCAAGATCAAAACAACTGTTCTTTGGTAGGCAAGGATCGGAAATAACAAAAAATATCCAAGCAAAACCCTGAAAACTGTAAAAAGTGGATCTCAAGACTCAAAAACATATATATATATATATATATATATATATATATATATATATATTTTTTTTCAATTTACTCATAGTATCATAATTGTTGAATTGCACTAGCATCTGGTCCTTTACAAAGTAGATTGTAAATTCTCTGATTAATAAAAAAAAAAGACAGAATACATAGCTAGAGCAAGGAATATAGCCTAGAAATATTTGCTATGAAACGTAAAAAAACAACAGAGAAGGTTAAAAATCTAATTTGCCAGCAGGTTAGCGGAAATAGATAGAAACTAGAGGGATATCAATATCATTACCCTCGTCATCATCACAGGCCACCACGACATCAACATGGCGCCTGTATGACGGCACCTCCACCATTGCCACCTTCTTTGCCACATCTACCACCTTCTTGTTCAGCCTTTCCTTGTGCCTCGGGAACATACTGTTGTACAGCAGAGATGTACCACAAGAGATGCTGTATGCATTCAATCCCTTCTCTTTCAGCCAATCCAGCAGCTCGGCAATAGTCAGGTTGCCTGTTATGGTCCAGCGGTCCCACACAGTCCATCTCATGGATTGGTGTTTCATTGTCTTAGGAGCAACTGGTTCGGCCATGGAAAAGAGGGGTAGTGCCAGGTTGGCAAAGGTGTTGCGGTAGTCCTCCATCTTGTGGTTCCCAGCAAGGACTTTGTAGAGCTCAAGGCAGACGAGGCCCGTGGCCATGGCTGTGGAGGTAGCAATGGCAGGTATAATTCTGCCAGCAATGAACTTGGCCTTCAGCTTATCGACCGCAGCAATTCTATAGTTCCTTGCACGCATGTTTGCCAAGCCAGCAATCATGTCCATGTGGTAGTTTGTATCATCATCCTGTAAAAGCACCCGTTTAAATGCATGCCATAGTAGAAATTAATCAATTCAAGCATCGATTTATTCAGCAGAATATTTTCCTAATACTTGGACCTCGTTAAATAAATCCCAATTTCTCACAGAACAAACATAGAAAATGATTGCCGTCGTGTCAAAAGTCAGGTTCAATACCATCTGAGACCTGTTTAGAACTCATAACACATTTTTTTGTTTGTTTCCTCCCATTCTTTTTGGAACTGCGCTAATAATTGCTAAAGTCTTTTGCAGCAGCCAGATTCAGTAGCATGGACTGTTGAAACAATATTGTCAACTGACACTTAATAGATTGATGCCAATGTGAGCACAACCCCAATTTGTAGACAGTAATATTTGTGGACCAACACAAACAAAGATAAGAATACAAAAACACAATTGTTCAGTAGTAAGAACAGTAATCAATATAATATTTCAATATAGGATGCAGCCTAATAAATAAAGATAAACAATATCAAACCTTCTCAAATTGGATAGGTTTCATTTGGAACCCAGGGGGTAATTTCTTGGCACATTCTTCTAGCTTGCTTAGAAGGTCATTGATTCTAGCAGCATCATCAACAGAGGCATTGGTTGCATTAGTATTTTTCTCGTCAGTCGTGATCATGACCCCCTTCTTGGGCTCAAAGACAGGCACGATAACTGAGTTGACAGCATCAGCCAAGGTGGTTGTGTTCTTCGCCCAGTCAGGTATGGGGATTCCAAATGTCTCAGCCCTTAGAATAGAGGCCGCCATGATGAAGTTAAGGTGAGACGGATCACTGGCTGAGAATTGCAATGCATCTGGAAACCGCTTAGGGGCAGACCAGAATGGTGCACCAGTGCTGGTAGAAGAATTTTCTGGGAAAGTGAAAGTCAGCTGCTTCACACGGTTGGCAAAGTAGTCTTCAAACCTGCCAAAAAATAAAGCACGAACTTATCACTGCAAACGGCTTTAAAAGGATATTAGCTATAAAGGAGAGGAGGCATATTTGAGACATGAAGGCATTAGATTGATGGGGCAGAAAATTATAATTTTGTTATACAGTGCATGTCATGACATCCTCCGAAGTAACACCAAATTTAGTCCGTCCTTTTAGCACACAATTACGCTCTAGTGCTCTACTAAAAGCACTGAGAAATGCCGCAAGGTACCAAGATGTCTAAAAGCATAGTAACTATTTGTCTTAATGGCACGAGTCTGTGTGAGAGCTTATGCTAGAGAGAGAAAGAGAGATTACTTTAGTCGTGCCCATGCAATGCAATCTTGGAATTCTACACATAGTTCCTTGTCAAGGCATTCGGCAACACGCTCAAGTAAATCTCTCGCCTGTGCATCCCCTGCCTTTCTCATAGTAGCAGCATACTCGCTTGGCTTCAACAGAAAAGAGTTCACCTCTTTTGGTGTCTTCTCAAGCAATCCTTCAAACTCGGAGCGTGCCCAAGTGAGACAGTGGTCGATGTTGTGAGGGAAAGAGTGCACGGTACACATGGGAGCCTGCTTTTCAGGTGGATCCCTTGAAGCCCCATAGTTCTCAGTCCGGTGAGGTATTACCATCTGAGTGTTACATTTTGTACCAAGAGTGCCAGATTCCAAGAGGGGCTTCTGGAAGTATACGCACCGCATGTCCATGTACATCCTGGCATTCACATTGTCAAGGGCATTGACAACAGCATCTAGACTCTCCCAGAAAGAATCATTGAACACGTTCTCAGTCTCTGGGCAAGCACGGTTTTGAAGGGCTCCTATATGGAGGCCAGGATTGATCTTCTCAGCTGCAGAAGCAGCCACAGTTGATTTTGGCTGCCCAATGTTCCAGTCCCGGAAGAGAAATTGACGGCTGAGGTTGCTCTTCTCAATCACATCATCATCAGTTACAGTTAACTTCCCTTTATCACTGCATGAGACTCCCATTAGAGCAAAGTTCTTCAGGAACTCGCATCCCAGAGCACCCGAGCCAACCATAAACACTTTAGCTTCTTGCAGCTTCTTCTGAAGTTTATTACCAAATACAGAAATTTGTGCATCATACCGAGTGTTTCTTGGCTTTAAATCAGCAGGATCCAGTTGATAAATTGGGAGAGACTCGAGTGAATCGAAGTAAAAGAACTGCGACAGAAGCCAGAGACAATTATGTCAGTGCACAATTTATGCAGAAGCAAATAGCTCATATATATTTATTTGCGTTCTGGTTGCCGTTTGTTGGTATCTAGGAAGAAATTTTAAAAGCCAAACTTTACAAGTAATGACACTATTGGTTCCTTTCTGGACGCACAAGGTACCGGTACATAGACAATACCAGAGAGAGAGAAATGACACTGACCTGGAAAAGAGGATGGAACTTCCCAGAGCATGCTTTGACAACTTCTTGACCTACAATTCCTCCAAACATGGCTGCCATGGGGTTCAAAATTGATCCTGAACCGCTTGCAAACTGTGTAAAGAGTCTTGGTTCAATCTCTTCTACTTTAGTATCTTCCGATGCAGCCTCATTAATAGAAGTAGCAATGCTTATCAGCCTCTGGGCATCCTCCTCAGACCCAGCAACTGGGAAACGCCCAACCTCAGATCTAAACTTATCTAAGGCAATTAAGGCCAGGTGAATAATAGCAGGTCGATCAACCTTGGAGAAATCACTCAAAAGGAAGCCTCCAGGATCTCTCAAACCATCTCTTAGAGACTTGAATTCTAGGACTTTAGGCTGTTTCACCTCTGTGACTATGCCCCCTTTTTCATACACACCAAAATTAGTAGTGTCCTCTTCAAGAATGAAGGAGTATGCCCTTGTCATTTTAATCTTCCTAGGTTTGTCATCATTTAGTTCGGTCATTCCCTTAATTTCAGAGAAAACTACGTAATTGCCATCCTGGAATTCAAGCCTTTCATCATCAACACAAGAGACTAGCGCAGGGTTGTCATTACTGATGGATGCAATTATACCCGTTCGAGGTTCTTCACCATCAGTATCAATGACAGTGAACTCTGGGCCAAAATCACAAAAGACACCCCCGAAGAGGCCACGGACTTCAGCCTTGATGAAGGCAATTGGAGGGTTCTGTTTACGGCAATATTCATTGAATAGCATTGCTTTATCTAAACCTATGTCTGTGAAAACCACAACCTGCAGCAAATTATTAATAAAATGAAGAATAAATAGCAGTTTTGAGAAAATATGGGAGAAAAATGTTGAAAAAACGATCCTATACTACTATAGATTATGGAGAATAAGATGAAATCAGTAAATCCATTATATTAGGCAAAAGGTTTCTATCTTGAACTATGAGCAGGGACAAGAGACCTGTTAAAAAAAAATAAGCTCCTCTTACTAAATATAATAGCTATTTTATTCATGAGGTCTGGTACAGATAGAAAATGACTTGACACATTTTGTCAAAAAAATATTTTTGTATGCCATGCAATTTATCTTACAAATGAAAGAAACATTATGCAAATTGCTAGATATAAAAAGACCGGACACCAATGTACTATATTCATGCATGAAAAGATAATGAAAATCATACGATTTCACAAAAAAAAAAAAAAATTTGCTAATACCGAACTATTAAAAGAATAAATCAGAATAATATACGGAGTGCAGCAAGTTGGGTAGGATTAAATTTTAAGCTCCGCTAAGGAAGAGATGTTCGGCAACAAAAAGTTAAGGAAGTGGATACTTAGCTTTCTTAAGGAGCCTCAAGTGCTTAAGTCATGTAGAATGACTCCTTAAAAGTTTAAGCAAGCTTAAAAATGTGGGCAGAAGGAAGCTTAAGAAAGTGATTTTAATTACCAAGGAGCAAGTGTTTGACAAACTTTAGATTCCTTAGTCTTGTAAGGAGCCCTAAGGAGGGTGTGCTGAATACTACCATGGAGATTAAATTGCAGAATGTAGACTATTATCACACAAAGAAACAAATTCTAAAACAGTGCCAAGCCTCAAAAAAGTAACATTTGTACCTTTGGTTATTACCCAAAATCATATTTGCAAATGGTAGAAATCCAGTCCCCAGAAATCAAAACCTAAAAATAATAGTAGTTGTGGAAATGAACCTGATAATCAAGAAGATGGTCCTCGGATAGATCTTCCGTCAAAGCACTTACAAGGACTGCATTGTTAAGCTCCCCCAGTTTCTTCTTACAAGCAAGAGCTCTGTTGGTACCAAAGTCTTCCTCGGTTAAGAAGAAATTGCTCGACAGGTCCTGCATCTCAACGTTTTCAACATCATGAAGGGTAACTGATTTCACACCCGCCAGAACCAAATTCTTTGCTGAAATTACAACATGGCAATCGGATTTAACAAAAGATTTCTAAAACAACAATATATCTTCCGATACAAAAGCATAAAGTATACATTGATGTTTGTGTCCCATTCAAATCATGTGTAATTACTCCTGTGTTACAAGAATTAATACAAAAACGAAAATTTATAAGTAAGATAACCACTCTATAAGAGAATTATTGACACAGAACACATAAAAATGTAACAGGTATTAAAGACAGGGTTGCAGTTAATGAAAGAGATAACACCAATGTGAAGAACTGTTTACAAATCCATAAATACAATAACTACAAGATGGATGTATAGAGCAATGCTGCAATGCATACAAATGGCTATACCAAAATTGCTTTGCCATATGAAATTTCCCTTAATTATACCACTGGTTCTTGTTGTTGTTTATTTCTTGATTTTCTAAAAAAGAATGGTTTATGAGCTCATTTCATGATTAAGGGAAATTAAGGGAAGTTTCTGTCTAATATTCTAACAACGACCTAGATTTCACACCAAACAATTAAGGTATGTTCTGAATTTCGTGATTTAAAACGACATGTCATTAGAACTCCAGAAAATCCCAATTGAAAAATTGCTCCTCAAACGTAACTGCAGATAAACTGAATCAGATTGATTCAGAAATTTTCAATAGACAATTATCTATCAGTTTCTTCCAATTTTAACCAAGAAAGTCACGTATAACCAAATCGACATCGATTAATGTGAAATATATTAATTATTTTTTTAAGTTAACTTGCATTATTTTGAAAAAAGAACTTGCAAGATTAACTCACCTATCTCAGCCCCGAGCCCATTTAGGCCCGATATGAGTACATTAGATGCAAAGAGACGCCTCATCGTCTCTCTCCCATACACAGCAAGCTGTCGGCTGTGCAAATCCTCGTCAATCGGTGGCAGATTGGTGTTGACACCGTTATTCTGGCCGTCCATTTTCTGGATTGGCCTCGTAACACTGCTCGGAACTGATTCTGTGTTCTCGATTTTAGATCTCTTCGTTTTGTCACCGTCTGACACGTGTTCTTCTGCGTCAGATCCAGCAGTTCTCTTTTGTGGAAGCATATATAGCAAACCCCTGCGCAAAAACCCCAAACACCTCATCGTAAAAGTAGTAAAATAGCATGAAAAGAAAACAAAAAAAGATCGCGATCGAACTAGAACGGTCGATCAAAAGAAAAACTTATAAACTGATCGGCGTGAAAACATCAAGAGAAGCGTGGTTAAGAAGAGAAGGAAACGTACCTAGACAAACTTTCTGATGACGGAAGGGATCGGAGCGAACAAGAGGAAAGTATTTTAGATTCTTTTTTCAATATGTGGTTTTTGATTGCCGTACAGTTCACTATTTCAATTTCTCCTTTTCCGGGGCTTAGGGTTTAGAGAAAGAGAGAGGTGACTGATGAGGTGGGAGAAATGAGCTTGGCGAGGGGAGACAAACAAATGGGAGAGGCGGCCAGGGGATTGCTCAGCTTATATTTATAGTCTGTGGTCAGAGGGTCTATGGATTAATATTACTAATTTATTTTTTTATCAATGCCTGTAGAGGGTCTACGTATAGAAGAGTGAGGTAGACCCAGTCCACGACATCAATTAAGTACATCAATCAAGATTTGCAATTTAATGCCAGTTCAATTATTCATGTGGAAGTTGCAATTGATATCCCCATTATAAGGGTCTGTCTAAATTGCTGCTGCCAGCAGTTCTGCCCAGGTGCTGCCGGGGCTATTTTTAGCCGTGTGATGTCTGAACAACAAATCCAAACCGTTAGATGTTTAATCTATATTATAATCTACTTGGAGACCAAATTTTACATTTTTTGGAATTTTTTTACTATTTATTAAGCTGGTTTGAAAACCGCTGATTTCAGTAATTTTCTGCAACATTGAAATCAGCAGTTTTCAAACCAGCTTAATAAATAGTAAAAAAATTCCAAAAAATGTAAAATTTGGTCTTCAAGTAGATTATAATATAGATTAAACATCTAACGGTTTGGATTTGTTGTTTGGACATCACACGGCTAAAAATAGCCCCGGCAGCACCTGGGCAGAACTGCTGCCAGCAGCAATTTAGCCACAGCCCCATTATAATATATCTTATATTATGTACTTAGATGTGCTCATTCACCAGACTATGATTGAAAGATGAAATTTTATATTTAATATCAATCTTTCAATTAAATATATTTTTTTATTAAATGCATATATTTTATGTATAAATATTTAAATTTAGATAATAATATACCCGCCACAAGTACTACCTATATTACAATTAAAATTGAACAGAGAATTTTACTATTTTTTTATGTTTCTTTCCATATTTCTTCTTTTATTTCCTTATTTCTTATTCTATCCTTCTTCAATTAAGCAGACTTTGTCTTTTAGCAATATATTTCTCTGTTTTCAAATTTCTTTGGTTTCCTTATTTCTTCTTCTTCATTTTTATACCAATCAATCACTTTGACTTTTATACTAATTATATTTATTTATGTTAATAGACTCTCAAGGAAAAAAAAATATCTCATACACATAAAAAGATTGACTAGATCAAGTTTCACGTAACAAATAAAATTTTTATGTTATGTCTAAATTAATTGCTTTATGAAAAAAATATCTCACATATATATTTCTCTTCGTGAGAACTTCATTTTGTACCAAATTATTATACTAATTATATTTATTTACATCAGACCCTCAAGACAAAACTATCATTTATGTTAAATTTGGGGTGATTCAGTTTTTAATGATATTTATCTACGGGAAATATATTTCCTTATTTCTCCTACACCCAATTGTACACACAATAGAAATATAATTTCTTATTGTCCTTCTTTAATTGAGCATAATGGAAATCAATATTTTTTTTAAATGGATATATCTTTATGTTTGTTTCTATACAAATTCTCACGGCATAATAGAAAAGATCAATAATGGAAAATCCACATGTCAGTGTCTTTATTTGTTTCTATATACACATTTCCAATTTTAATCAGTATCAACTGTAAGAAATAATTCTGATTACAATGTCAATTGTAAGTTCAAGTCGGTAATTTAATCAGTGCAATAAAACTTGTAGGTTTAACTCAGTAATTTTTGAATTGGAGTTATATTTGATGAATTCTTCTTTTTATCTTTCTATTCGATGTTTTCTTCTTCCATTTTAATGTGCAACTTAATCACTGCATAATTCACTGGCTACTTCTTCTACATGACAATCAAAGGTGTATTCATTGTTGATTTTGAATATCATGTAAATGAAGATGTCACTGATAACAACATACAGTCCAATATTGTTGAGCCATATATCTATCACAGTTACTATAGATGAAGATGAATCGAGTGGGGAAAAGGAATTTACAACATAAATTAAACTAGAGAAGGAAGAAAATGAGAAAGATGAACGGTACTTTTGCTTTATGAAAGTTCAACTTAGATTTTGTCATTTGTCTTTGCTTATTGTTTATTGGTCACTTTTATTTTCTTTTATTGATATTTTTTTGATAAAGAGGAAATTGATGCCCAAGAGTGTATACAAACAATATAGTTTATCGAGAAGTCTTGAGCGAGAAATAAAGTATGAACCATATTAAATTAATATTTCTAATTTTATTATATGTTTTCAATTTAAGCAATTTATAATCTATTTTCATATTTTATATGTTCATTTTCAAAAATATTGGACTACATCGAAGAGGATCACGCTGGCAATGATACTCCAATATTTTTTTTCATGTTATTTGATCCCGTCTTTCATTTGTTATTGTTTCCTTTTACTATTAATTATTTGGATCTCCGTCTTTTTAATTTTTGTCCTTTATTTTCGTTTAAATATATATTTTCTTAATTTTGTGTGAATGTCAAACAAAAATGTCTCTTTATACTTTATTCAATCTTATAATATGTCATGTTGCAACACACGGGCACAATACTAGTATATATAATGTACTTCCATTATTGACCCAACACCGTTCACTTCTTTCTTCAAATTCTGAACAATTGTTATCCCTCATAAATGACAAAACATGTGTGCATCATTTTAAGCTATTTATATTGTCAAATTTGAGTTTGGTCAAATGGAGCCCTGTATGAACTCAAGCACATGCAAATTAAATAAGTTAAAGAGTTTAATGCAAGTCTATATGATTATACGAATACATATGAAGTCTGCATTAATTAAAAACACAAACATACATATTCAAATACTGTAAATGTATTACAGCGTATATAATTATATTCATAATATTCATTGTATATGTTTGATTTTAATAAAGGATAAGTCTAGAAACATGATAGACATGATTTTGAACATATTTTTGTCTCTTTTAGTAATTTAAGATTATAAATAATACTTAAATTGATTAAAAACATAAAAAAAAACATCCCAAACACATTATAAATGCATTCTGAAAGAATCTATTAATAATGTTTCTTTGTTTTTGTTTGATTAAGCATATATTATAAGCACGACTTATAATATATTTGTTAATGTTTCTTTGTTTTTGTTTGATTAAGCATATATTATAAGCACGACTTAGAATATATTTGTTAGTTTTAGTAATTTTACAACTACAAATAGATCAAAATTAATTAAAAATATGAATATACATAATCTAAAAGCACTACAACCAAGTTGCAATACATATTATACGTGTAAGAATGTAGTATCATCACAAAATGGCTAGCATTAGTTCAATTTGACATAATCTTCTGTGATTATATAACTAGTGCCGGTCTGAACTTATCTTAACTTGGTCCTAGTAACTTTGAACCAGTAGATGTCAATTTTTGTTTTTATGGAAGCAATTAAATTTTTATTTGTGCTACCTGTTTTATATATGATTCAATGAGAGAAAAAAGAAGCAGATTGGTGCTCTAATACATATTTAGTTGTGGAGTAACTAGTATTGTTAGAAATATTCTACATATCATAATATTTTAGGCCATAATTAATAGTTAATTAATAAAATTATAATATGAATTAAGTCTTCTTAAGCTGCATTAAAATATGGGCCTGAAATATCTGTTGTCTCTATGATATGATCTGATTAGATAAGACCTATATGATTAGGTGCGAACAAACTGGTGCAATTAAACAAATGTGTTTGATTATAAATACATACGCAACAGTTCAATTTTAGGTTGCTTAGTTCATTATCTGAAATTACACAAAAATAGAAAAAAGAGACAAAAAATACACAAGAACAATATTTTCAGATTTATTGGATTAAACTGAAAATCTGATATGTTTGTATTCGCACCACTTCAAAAACCGAAAGAGAAAAGGAAAGACTAAAAGGGGACTGTCAGTTGACGCTAGCACTTTGACTCGCAGTTGTTTGTTAACCTGTTTTTGTGGATACTGGTAGAGACGTGGCTGTAGTTGTTGTTGCATGGATTCAACATGATGTGTATGAAGTGAAGAAGGTAACTACTAGGGCTTTAAAAGTTTTCGCTGTGCGTCTATTGGTAAACTTTATTTATCTTGGAATTAGTTTTATACATGAATTTTGATTTTCAAATAGCAAACAAATCATTAACTTATTCAAATTGTTACACATATAACCTACTAATTGAAACCCCTTTTAGTCGAGTAAACCTTTCACTCCATTTATAAGTTGTTAATCGAGTAATAATTTTGGAATAAGATAAGATAACATTTGAGTTAATTAATTTGGAGCAAGTTATTTCATTTATGATTTCCATTGTACGTAAGAGTAACAATTCATGACTTAAATCCAAAAAAAAAAATTCATGACTTAACATATACCAATCAAACGAGAGTAATTTATTCTATAGCTCAAGTAACAATCTTCAATCAAACATAATTAACTTAATTCACCATTTTGAAAAGTAGTGGTATGACCACCGATTTACTGATTTAGTACCTAAAATAGGTACCACAATCAAATACGATAAGTCTTACAACAGTTCAGCATCAAAAGACATAAAAACATACAAGTAAAAAAACAGTATCACATCAAAAGCTAATCTCCCAATAAAATGAATACTATATCATAGAAAACAAGTCATCCAATTTCCTCATCTGTCAACTCGTCTCTAGACATTTGACCTGGAGAGATGCCAGCTCTAAGAATCTGGGTTGACTCCTCTTCCTCCTCCATTATCTGATATGGGAGGTCCTTAACATCATATGGAAGCATTAGACTTAATTTTAAGTATAAATTTACAGATCTAGATTTACACCAAAAAGTAGCTAAAGAAATTATCTTAAACCCTAATGATTTAGCGGAAATTGGGAGTAGTACTATCATTAAAAATAACTCTATTTCTTTCTAATCACACATTCCATAAGATAACTCCCTTGAACAATTCTACAAGTAATCTATCATTTAAGGAAATAGAAGCATCAAGTACCCACAAATCATCTAAAGAATTACATTCAAAGGTGAATGAATTGTATAATCCAATTCCAGATCAATCGTACATAAGAACAATGTATAAATAAATGGTCAATACTCTTATGTTGGTCATAAAATGTACAAGTAAGATCCCTTGACCAATCTTTTTTTTTGCCAACTTAACCTTAGTTAGAATTTTATCTCGTCCGATGAGCCAAAGAAAGATTTAGATTTTTAAAGGGATGTGAGATTTTCAAATGGTATCATATTCAAAATTTGGGATACCACCATACTCTAACCATTTATAAAAAGAATGAACAGTGAAATGATCATTTTGTGACCATCTCCATATCAATCTATCTTCCAAATGAGAAGACAAACTAATATATTGGAACTTGTGATGCAAGACAATCAATTTGTTCCTATATATACCAGTTATTTGTCTTTAAAAAGACAAACTTAAATGAGAATTAGAAAAGGCGTCTGCTATAGAAATAAACCTATCAGTAACAATAGAAAAAATATTTGGAAATTAATGTTTTAAGGCATGTTCACTACACCATCTATCTAACAAAAAAGAAGTTGTATTTCCATTACCTATGTCTTTATTTAAGCCTAAATTGATAACCAAATGATTTTTTAGGATTGATCTCTAAAATGGTAAATAAAGAGAAGAAGAAGTTCTAGTGTCATATTTACTAAGTAAAATATTTTTTCATCTTCTAGAAACAGAATTATTCCAAACTTCATTGATCTTTACTTTTGCACACATTTCTCCAAGAAACTAAGGAGTATTTTATTCTAGTAGAGTTACTCTCGTGCCATAAAAATTTACATCTAATTTTATATATTTTATGTCTAATTTTAGTAGGTAATTTATATATTGATAACGAATATAAAGGAATAGCAGAAAAATACATAATTTAGAAGGGTTACTCTACCCCCCAAAGATAATAAAGAGCATTTCCACCCTTACAATCTTTTTCACTAGTGAAGAATATATAATTAGTGTCGCCTCATTAGTATCGAACGTCTTAAAGATGCGACACTAATACTATTAGTGTCGGTCAAAATAAATAGCCTACACTAATAGTATGTATTAGTGTTGGTTGATTACAAAATTCCAACACTAATACTTTTGTGTCGGCTGTTTATAAACAGCTAACACTAATTTTTTAGTTTATTAGTATCAGTTATTTACAAATAGCCGACACTGATAGTTTAGCTTACGGCGGGGTACTATTGCAACCCGTGGCCGCGGGGTGTGACAGTAAATGAGTTAATTTTTTTTAAAAGACGAATTCTCGAATTCATCCCCAAGCGTAAATTTTTCTTAAACATTCTAGAATGTTGACAGCTCTAAATTTCAACCAATCCCTGAACGCGTCTCCGAGCACAAATTAACAACTCTAAATTTGTACCAACCTTGAGCGCGTCCCCCAGCACAAATTTTTTCCATACATTCTAGAATGATTACAGTTCTGAATTTCTAAGCATGCAAACATTTATTAAATAACAATGAAACTAGTACTTCGAAATAATCATTCTTACTAGACTTATCAATTATTTTAAGTTGTCGAAATTATAATTTTTTCCAACAATGACAATTTCTAAGCATGCAAACCTCTATTAAATAACAATAAAACTACTACTTTGAAACAATCATTCTTACTAGACTTATCAATTATTTTAAGTTGTCAAAATTATAATTTTTCACAACAATGACAATTTGTAACCAAACAAACTTTTATTAAATAACAATAAAACTACTACGTTGAATGCTTCGAGCACATATTAAAAAAAATTATCACATAAACAATATAAATCTAACTCATTATCCACCCTGTGTAAACAATTAACTATAATAATTTAGAAACATTGAAAGCTAAACTTCATAACATTGAAAGCTAACTCATAATCTCCGTATTTAGACCATTCACTATAACAAATTAGAAGCATTGAAAGCTAACGTAAATACCATGAAAAGCTAACTAATACTTCCCTTTTTTAAACTATTAACTATAACAAATTAGAAACATTCAAAGCTAACGTACAAACCATATAAATATGTTAACTTCATAATTTAAACATCAATTAACAAACAAAAGTAAAAAATAAAAGTATTTAGTAAAAAATGCTCAAACTTACTATGTTGTAAGATTTGAAACATCGATCAACGATGGAAAGCACGAAGAGAAAGAAAATAGAGGGAAGAAACGAAGCAAAACATAAACAAAATGTAGTCTCTTTTTTTAGTTATTAAATATCAAAAGCAGTTAATTTCTATCATTAAAATTTGTGCTTATCATTAAAATTAGAACCAATCCCCGAACTAGTCCCCGAGCTAATCATTATAACTTGTACTTTAAAGTACACTAAAGTACTTTAAAGTACTTATAACTAGTTTAACTAGTTAAAGTACTTATGTAGTTAGCAAATGATTAGAGGACTGCTAACAAGATGGGGGGCTAGCTCGGGGATTGGTGATTACAACTGCTCCTAACAAACTGTCAACGAAATTAAAACATAGTACAAAGTATGCAAAGCTAACGTTTAAAACAATCAAATTAAAATAGCGATGCGTTAATTAATGGCAAATTAATAAATTACTGTTATTAGCGAATGATTAAACTTAGTTAAATTAGTTCGGGGACATGCTCAGATTTGGTGGCTCGGGGTACCAAAATATTTCTCTTAACTTAATTCGCCTTAATTTAAAATAAGCAATTTAATCTAAAGTAATTTTAGTGCAGAATCAAACATGCAAGTAAAGTATCGCCAACTAGACATGTATAACGCCGAGTTCCTCCAACGAGATAGGTGCTACCTATCTCCATTATTTTATTAAGCACGTTGGGTGTCTGATCTGCCAACGGCCACAATTGAAAGATGAAACTTCGAATTTAATCTCAGTCCTCCAATTACATGATTTGTCTTATTTTGATTAAATGCATATGTTTTATGTATAGAACTCTAAATTTAGTTAAAAACATACTCATTACATGTGTTGTCATACAATACGTTATAATTAAAATTGAACAAACTATGAAATTTAGCGATATATTTCTTTGTTTCTATATTTCTCATCTTCAATTAAATAGACTTCACCTTCTATTTTTTTATTTCTTTGTTTTCTTACTTCTTCTTGGTTTCTATACGGATCACGATGAAAATCAACTTTTTTTTTTATTTCCTTATTTCTCTTTCTTTGTTTCGATACATATTGTTGTGGACAATTTAGAATATATCAATGTGTGTGTATATATTCTAAATTGGAAACAAAGAAGAAAAATATAAATTGGAATGTGTGTGCGTATAGATATATTTCTCTTATAATGTGTGTGTGCGCGTGTGTATTCTATATATACACATGATCACTCTTTTTTTATGTTTTTCAATATCATATTATATGTCGATAATAAATTGTTGTACGATATTTGATATTAGATTCGAATTGAGCTATTATTTGATATCATTGGTACTTAAAAGTAAAGAATTATCACATTATCAAATTATTATCAGAGATCACGATTCAAGTTAATTAAAAATACAGAATCATATAAATTCTCTATTAACATGTCTCTTAATTTTTGGATAATTATTATTTTTATTATAATTTTTTTTTATAATTTTTTTTTTTTATAATATATCTCCGTTGCAACGCACGGACACAATACTAGTTTACATTTTATGAATTCTTGCTCCAATTAACGACAACAAAACTAACATTTTTAACATAACAAACAGAAGTTTACGGAAGGGCTCAATTAAACAAGTTACGAAGTGTAACGAACTTCTTAAAAAAAAGGTTAAAAACCTATTTAAATGATCGAATCAAAGTCAGTTCAAGGTCGGACATAAAATTTTCTCATAACTAAACTGGAAAAACTGCAGAAAAACGTAAGCCCAATTATTATTCAGGCCCTCTTTAAGTTACTCCTCGGCCCGGCTCGGTCCATTAGATTGGCCGGAGGGTTACTCTCCCACTCCAGTTTCTTCCCTTTCTCCGATCAACCCAACCTCTCCCAGACCAAACGACAAAAAGCTCAGCACCTTCTTTCGATAGTTCCTACACTTCTCCAGGTAATATTTCCCATTAATTCCTCGCCTTCTTTTTATTTCTGGAAGTTATTTTAAAATCGCAACCGCATTTCTCCGCTCAGATAAATGGCGAGCACGGTTGATTCGACCGGAGAGCCGATTCCGACGTCGTCGGTGCTGATGGCGGCATCGAAGCATATCGCAGTGAGGTGTCGATCGGAGAATGTTGCCTTTCTCAACTGCAAGAAGAAGGATACGAATCCCGAGAAGTGCCTCGACAAAGGTCGCCAGGTCACACGTTGTGTTCTCGATCTGTAAGGGATTCGGATTCCTCTTGATCACGATTCTAGATCTGTTTGTTCTGATTTATATTATTTAGCTTCAATTAGTGCTAAATTGGAATTGGGAGATTTCTCTTTCTTGTGGTTGAATATATTTGGCCTTAATACTCTGTACTAAGCATTAGTAAGTCAATTGAAGAAACATTGCTTGGAGTAGCAATTAGTTCTTGAAATTTATGCCGAATTCTGAACTATTTTACATGATTTTGCAAAGTTTTGGTAAAACTGTTGGAAATGGAACTGAACCTTGTGTCCTTTCATATTAGATATATTAGCATAATATATTTTAAACAATGTATGATGATTAGGACGGTCTATTTGCTCGACTATTTGGTCTGTTACTTTTGCTGAGCTCTTCTGTATTGATTTCTTTGCCAACCGTACCATGGGCATCGAGAAAAGGCATTTACCATGTGGCCTAATACATTTGCATTGGTCAATTTGTCATCAATTTTATAATAGAAATCATACTGCCATCATAGAGTTTTTTGCTATTTTTCTCTCCTTGTTTTGGAAGTTATGTTTCTTTTGATTCTTTTAATGAGAAGTGGATTTGTCCCTTGTAGTTCTAAATTGTGGGTAGGGTTTAAAATAAGAGTTGATTAACTGCCTTCATTTCCCAAAAGAAATGATGGCTTGAGTGTAATAAGAGCTTGCTCAACTCTTTTACATTTTCTAGAAAGGCACAATTACAAATTATTTGACTTCAACGGTTTGTCGTTATGATAGCTATTGTTGGCAGAATATGATGCGGCCAAAATATTTTAAATTTTATGATGTCTTGTTTAGTGATGTTTTTGTTCAAGCAAGCCACTAATGCTCAGATACATGTTTAGTGAACTTTTCAATTCAGTTGGCAATTTCTAAGAGATCTGAATCCTTCAGGACTAATTTTGTAGTGAGCTAGTAAATTGTAATTTGTTTTGTTAAGCTTATATTGTTGTTTAGTAAATGAAGTACTTTATTCAATTTATGCAATAAATGGATCTATTAAAACAGCAACTGGGGTGGTTACTGGTTAGAGTTCATGAACTGTTTAAAAGTTTCAGAGGATCTGAATGAAAATATTTTAATCAGTGCAACCGCAACTTTGTTTGGTAGCACATAGAAAACCCATTTATGTGTTGACCAGACACAAGCTGCATGCAAGTGGCATCAATTATGGCCACAAACAATCAAGTGCCCAGGCATGTTTTTGGTAATTCTTGTGATTAAGGCATACCTTATTTAAATAACCTAGTCTGAACAGACAAAGGTGTTATCCGAAACTGCCAGTTATAATACTTAACTATTATTTATGCTTTGAAATGCCAAACCTGATTTATTGTTAAAAACAGTAGTTGGCAGTATTTGCTATTTAATTGTAATTTTCTGATAGCCCTAGTTCCTCAAGCTACATTGTTTTACATGGCTTTTGGTTGGCGGGTGGGGTTAATTAAAACAAATACCTATCTTGAAGAGCTTTAGAAAAGTCTTTTTGCCTAACTTTTGAAATACTGCATTTTAGCTTCATGATTCAAATCGAGTGTGATTTGAGTCTCCGTACTATCATTGTTGTTTA
Source organism: Carex pumila (assembly GCA_033356055.1). NCBI lineage: Eukaryota > Viridiplantae > Streptophyta > Magnoliopsida > Poales > Cyperaceae > Carex > Carex pumila. Next base: position 585,192 of record JARJHM010000033.1, read on the forward strand.
GTTATGACTCTATTAATAGGAAGTTAGGTATTAAATCAATGTGATTTTTTTTTCAGATTTGTTAGTTCGTCCCAGCAACTTATGGGTGTCTTAACTTTCTGTGCATATATTTGGTTCTTTGTAGTTAGATTTATTATTTGAAAGCATTGCTGGCTAGTTGTTTATCAAGCACTTCAACTCAATACTGGCATTACAGTTATCATTCCATATGGGTTGAAGACCCTTATTTATATACGGTGTGGTCTTTTACTGATCTATCAAGTTGCCCTTAAGTATAAGTGTGGTAGTAGTCTGGTATAATTTGCTCTTGTCACATAACTTGTTAGAGTTTATATTTATTTCAAATAAGAACCGCATATTGCATATTTGCAACTGACTAACCTCTTTGCTGTCCACCTTTTCAATTTTTTGGGAAGAAGTAATAATAAACATTTTAGGCTTTGATGTTTCTGATCTTTATCAGGGTTTAAGGTTTTAGGAGTATCCACAAACCTGGCACCCAGCCTAAACTCATGTCTAAGTTGTCCTGAAGTATTGAACTTGTTTTCAGTTCATTCTACAATTTTGTATGCTTTTACAAAACTGAAAATTGAATAATTTGGAAATCTAGGTTAAGAGAGATGCACCGGAAGTGCCCCAAGGAGATGGATGCTTATGCTGGCTGCATGTATTATTACACTAATGAGTTTGACCTGTGCCGCAAAGAGCAGAAAGAATTTGAGGGAGCATTCCCAGTCTCTGAGTAGTATCACCATACCGGCTCTGACATCTGTCAGAAATAAATTAGAAGAACCCAATTCATGATTGCGCATGTTGGGTTTGCCATCTTGAGACTTATTTTGCACAGTACTTTTTATTTTGCTTTAGTATTCCCGAGTTATATGTTTTATTGTATTTGTCTGATGTTGACAACAAAAAAGAATGGTCCTCTAAAGAGATGAACTTTTGTTCTTTTTTTGTCACTTGACCAGGTCATGTCACTAAATCATGCCTTCGCGTGTTGAATAAGCAGATGGCTTACTCTTCTTTCCTTGTGTTTTTGAGATAACATTTGGAATTTACCAATATTATTTTGTTGATATTTGGGCATAAATAGCAATGATAATGCAAACTGCCAAAATTATAATATGTTTATCCTTGGTTAGGAACCCAAATTTTAATGTACAATTTATTTTAATGTATTTATTTTTTGAATATTTTTTGATTACTTGACTCTATACAAAATTAATTTCAAAATTAATTTTTTTTGCATATAGATGCATCACTTGTAAGGTAGGAGGGTTTTAACATAGGAGGGTTTTAACAGTTTAGATTTGTTATTTGAAGTCAATTTAATAGATTTTAGATTTGTGAAAGATTTTAGAGTTGAGTTCACAAAGAAAACCTTGTTCTGCAATATTAATTGTCAAATGGACTCCGTCTTTTGAATCTTTTAGGCGCAATTTACGTGGCATGTTCTGATTATTGTGAAAAAAAGAAACAGCTAATATAAACTGTTGTTGAATCACATAAATTGACAACGGGTTAGTCCTGGATGGTTATCAGGTGCCTACTGTTCCAATCTTTACCTTCAATTTCTATTTCAACGATCTTATCAGATCCAAGGCAGATTAGGGCTACTCATGATGAACTATTTGCTTCCGCCTCAGGAATTTTATTTGTAGTATTGGCTCAGAGCCAAGATTGTCCAGGTAAAACTTGTATAAGACTTAAATATTGAAACAAAAATGCAAGGTGAAAACATAACCATCAAACTGAGTAACATTATTTCCACACGGGATTCTCGGACTGTTGAGGTTGTTCTTTTCGCCCAAGTGAAATAAATAAATAAAGAGAAATATCAAGCTCTAGCCGCCGTCCCTTCTCTATTGCGCTCCTTCTATGTCACGATCAGGAGCTGTATTGGGGATTATTCAATTCAATTTTGACTCGGTCAAACGAAGCAATGGAGAAGAAAGGAAACTGGACAGGACAAGCAAAGCAGAGGCAACAACGGTCAGCACAATTTTGCTATACTGAAACTTTGTGCATATGCTTTTGTGTGAACAATTTAGCCTTCGTGTTCAAGAGCTAGCACCATGTTTCTCCTTCTTCTTGATAAAGCATATGCATTAAAATATCAAGTGTTGTTGTCTCCTTCTCTTAGCCAGTGGCATCTTGCTCTTTGACTCCACCTAATTTCACTTAATTTTGCAAGATAGAATAGTCTCTGCCTTAAGAAAGCCTCAGCTGAAATTCTGCTTGATTCAAGTTTCTTTTTTCCTCAATTTGGTCCAAGCCAGAAATTGCCCTTTTGGAATTCTCCAACTGTATTGCCATCTGACTATGATTTGAGCAGTGCCATGATCTGAGAACTTTGTGCATCTCCCACATCTTTTGGTCGAATAATTGAACAGTACCCGACCCTTGCCTTGTCTGAGCTTCCCACACTCCTTGTATTATCTTGTTCACTTCGATTTTTTAAAATTGAACCAGAACCTTTCAAGTCTATATGGCTTAGGTTGTGTCTGAGGTTGTTCACTTCCCTCTCTATTCTCATCGAACCGTTCTTCTTCATCTATCTCCAAATCCATATCCTCTGCATTAACTCAACTCAGATTTTGAGATAATGCATCTCAAACGTTTGATCATAATTTGAACCAAATCAAACGGATTATATGTTATTTAAAAAACATTAATTACATATAGATGTTATTTAATATGTTATTTAAAAAATGTTATTTGTTATTTAGTTTTTTTTCTTTATAAAATATGACATTTTGTATGATTTTATTTTTTATTCTCTTATAATATGCTCTCGTTACAATGTATGTACATGATATTAATTGAAATACTAAAAAGATATGAATTCAAAAATAATTCTCTTATAACTTTATCCAAAATAAGTATCGCATCATTTGTCTTTCCTTTAGTAATGAATTAAACAATGGTGTTACAGAGTAAAAGGACAACTGATTAACTATGGTCTTTTTTGTGAAATGATCCAGTAGGGTCATTTTTGGAAAAGTAAAAATGAAAGCTCACAAGGCACAAGTTGATTTTTTGACAATTTTAGAATAATTAGGGTATTGTTTGAATGACGCAACATATATAGTTTACTTTGTTTTCATAATTTAATTTAGTTGGAAGACAACACAAACAATAGCCACTATTACAAAAGGCCAAGTGTACATAAGGGATCTAAATGGTTTTTATGCAAATCATCTAAGAAGTAAAATTAAAAGTATTTTTTGAAACTCATATAATATTGAAAATCAACAATATAAAACTTATACATTAAATAGCTGTAAAATGACAACAGAATGCAATGTAGTTCGCTAACAAAGAAACAAACCGAAGGCGAAGGTTACAGCTAGAAGCAACCCTAATTACTACTGTAAGTTTGTTTAAATTTTTTTTTGAGAACTTGACAGAAGCTGCCAAGGTGGTTGCTATTGTAAGTTTCAAAGGAGAAAAAACGAAAGGTTTGAGAGGTAGAGGGAGAGAGAGAGAGGAGATGATTCGTTTGCATGAATATTGAAGGGGCATCGTACATTTCACTTCAGGCTAGATTGGTCCAGATTTTGATCAAACGAGATGCATTATCTCAAAATCTGAGTTAATGCAGAGGATATTGATTCGGAGATAGAGAGATGAAGCAGCATTGTTCGATGAGACTAGAGAGAGGTCTGCAAGCGAGTCCCATTTGTCATACAGTACATAATCGATTCAATTTTTATCTTCATTAAAGAATCTATGCAAAAATTAATATTTAGAAGACAAGGGATTCATTAAAAAAATTTTTATAACACTAAATTACATTCTCTATTTTTAAAATTTTTAAAGATAAAATAGTCGATCCAAATCGTTCAACATAGCAGATATATTAAAATGTACTTGTAGATCAACTTTTATATTTTTTCAATTTTATTATTATTTATTAAGTATTTAACAAAATTACCGATTTAGACTATTAAATTCTTGTATCATCTTAATAAATAGAAAAAATATTCCAAAAAAAAAAATTTGATCCGTAAACACATTTCAACGTATACATCCATCGTATTAAATAGTTTAAATTGACTCTGGACTTTAAAAAATATAATGCGGCGTTACAAAAAAAAAAAAGAGGTGTAAGCGGAGAAACTAGATAGAACCAATTCATTCAATTGAATTACATTATCGTAGTTTCATCTCATCTCTCTTGACTGCTTGCTTCAAATCAATCTCTCTTATCCACCTCACCTCCTCTCTCCTCGAGCCCTTTCTCTCTCACCTCCCTCTCAAGTCTCAATCCACCCACTCAGACAGAGATTTGGGCTTCGGATTCGGATTCTGATTCGGATTCGGATTCGGATTCGGTTCACCTTAATTTGTTTTCTGCTCGGATTCAATCTCTGAGCAGAGCGGGGAGGTGTGCCGTGTGATGGAGATTGATAGAGCGATAAGGGAGAGCGCTGACAGGCGCCTCCAGACCAAGTACCGAAATGCGGTTTATGTCATCCAGCGTGCTTTTGCTCTCTACCCGTTTGTTCATTTTCTTACTCTTCTTTATTTACTAAGTTTTTTTCTGTTGTATTTTATTTTATTTCTCTGTGGATCCATACCAATATGAAAATACTTAGTTGATGTGGTCACTATTACCTGGGAGATTGGTTTCGAGAATTCCTGAATAATTTCTTTAGTTTAAGATTAATACTGGTCAGCTTGACGTGGTACCTGCCTGAATTCTTCTGTGCATCCCTGAACTGAAGGTTTTTAGTGTTGTTTAAATGCTGAGAATTTAAGATCAGTCCCTATGACTACTGACAAATTGATTGAACTATTTTTTTTTTTAATAAAACAGGTTCAAGGAAGTCGCATTCAGTTTTAATGGAGGAAAAGACTCAACTGTAACTACTTTTATCACTATCATCCCTCTCTCTCTCTCTCTCAGAAGAAAAATCTAAATGGACATGCAATCTGCAATGACAGGTGCTGCTGCATTTACTAAGAGCTGGTTACTACCTGCACCAAGATAACACAGAGAGCACCAAAGGAGATGAATTAAGTTGCATACAGAACTGCCCGATTCGTACCATCTACTTCGAGAGTCCTTGTGCTTTCCCCGAGATTGATTCTTTCACATTTGATACTGCTTTAATGTGAGTCCAAAAAAAAAAACCTCTTTGCTGGCTTATTTCTTTTTCTTTTTTCATCCGTAGACGTGTGCACGTGTGCATATATTAGGGGGACGTTTTGGGAGAAAGTGGGGTTATTTCTTTTTTAATCATTTTCTCATATTTTGCTTCGTAGGTATGGGTTGCAGTTGGAAAGAATTCAATCAGATTTTAAGTCAGGGTTAGAAGAACTAATGAAGGGAAAGCCTACCAAAGCTATTTTCATTGGCACTCGAATTGGGGATCCTAATGCGGTACTCCTACATCCTTTTGTGTGTGTGCGTTAGTGTGTGCCTGTGCGCAGGCATGAACAACAAAAAATAATGATTCAAAAAGATTCGCTGACCACTGCATGTTTGTAATCTTTACCTTTTGTCGTTCCTTGAACTTCGGTTAATTGCAAAATTTATTTTGGTTGCATATCTTTCAAGAGATCACATTCATGATCCTGTATTAATTAGCTTTTTCTTTAGGTAGTTTTAAATACTCTGTTGGTTTGCTTATTTAGATTGGCCAAGAGCAATTCTCTCCAAGCTCAACCGGGTGGCCTCCATTTATGCGTGTCAACCCAATATTGGACTGGTCTTACAGGTAGTTCTGAAAATAATGATTTTTATATTATATCTAAAAAAAAGTAACTGATCAAAATAATAATAGCTTAAATCTGCTCTTTATTTTAACAGGGATGTATGGTCCTTTATTTTAACTTGCAAGGTCAAGTACTGCAGCCTCTATGACCAAGGGTATTCCTTTTTCGTTCCTATTTTTTTACTATGTGCAAATTGCTCCTGATATTTTAATTTACTTGGCAACAACACCCTACATTTCTCATATCTGTGGGTTACAGTTGTCATCTGATTTTTTTTGGTTATTCAAATAACATGAAACAAATTAAAATATCACTAATTTAGTTAAAAGTGACCAACTTGTCCCTTAATATTTTGTATGAAATTTTACTGAGTTCATTATTAACAGTTTACGGTTATGAGTGCTCCATCATCTAGACCTACATGACTTGATTCATTGAGTTGGGACTTGGCAAAAGAAAACACTTTTAATAGCTAGGCTTAAAAATGTAGACATTAATCAGAGTTTAGTTTTCGTTTAATAGAACAATAGAGAGCAATATATGAAACAGTCTCAAACAACATTAGTTATCAGTTGCAAAAATGAGAATGTTGCTTACAATTTCAAAAATGTAATAATATTGGTGTAAGATGAAAAGTCTGCCCTTGTTTTGCTTGAACTTTTCTTTTGCTATGTCATTTACTTGAACACAAGATGCCAAGACATACATAAAACATGTTATTTTTTTCTTTAGGTACACTTCGATCGGGAGCATTTATGACACCGTGCCAAATGCATTACTAAGAATGTCTGATAGCTCAGGACCAAAAGGAAGTTTCAAACCAGCATATATGCTTTTAGATGGGCGGCTCGAAAGGGCCGGCAGAACGAAAAGGTCTGCTTCAAAAACAGACAAGAAAACTGATTGTGTTGCCACTTCTGATAATGGTGGAGTGAGTGTCGATGCCGGCACGTGTACTGCATCTATCATCGTTATAGGTGATGAGATTTTGTAAGTCATTTTTTCCAAAAATTTAATTTTGTTCCGTATTTGACATATGACCTGGCATTGGTACATCCCTGCCGTTAGTTACATATATTTGTCTCTAACAATTACTAAACACTCAAATAACCAGGAGAAATAAAAAATGAAGAATGCTAAAAGAAACTGTTGTTGAGTATGAGACCCCACTATTTCAGTCTGTTCCTTTATGTGTCAAGAAATATGAGCACATTACAGGGAAACCTCAAGTTCTTTTTTTTCCTTATCGAGAAAAAAGGCCGGAGATAGTAGCCTACTGATGCATTAAGTAAAATGCTCAGCATATTAGAATTATGCAAATTAGTTTAGGAAGGAGGGTATGCAATAATTTTTGTTTATTTAAATTTTTGACTACGATGGGTTTCCATTTCTAGCCTACCTGAACTTGTTTGGGACTAAAGGCTTGGCTGTTGTTGTTCAGGTTTGGGACTGCAGAGGAGAAATTAGGGTCTCAATTGTGCAAGAAATTACATGGAATAGGATGGCAGTCTTCACACATTAGTGTTGTCCCAAATGAGGTATTTCTTTATTGGATAATAGCACTTAGACTACCAATTTAAATAACAAACCTCCAATTTATTTGATTTATTGTTATGTGCAGATCGATTCAGTTGCCGAAGAAGTCGAACTCCGCAAGACCACTGCTGACATGGTTTCTTCTTGATTTCCTATTTTTTCTTTTACTAAATTTTGAATGTTATATTATTGTAACTCTTTGTTTTAGTTGCAAGATGGGTTGATATTAGGATATCTTTGTAGGTGTTCATATTTGGAGCTCTTGGTCCATTACCCTCTGATGTTTCCTTAGCTGGTGTTGCAAAAGCATTCGGTGTTCGTTTGGTAGTATTCATTTTCTTCTTTTAAAATGAACATATTACTTGAAACCTACTTTGTACAAAGTTGCTTTTCTTAGTATTATTTATACCGAGGTAGCAGATTATCATAAATAATGAAGAAAAAAGGTTGTATGGTCGAATTGCTCGCAATAATTTCTCCAACTGATAAGCATTTTCATTTTGCACACCATATCCAGAAGGAAAAAGGAAAGAATTTAATAATTCTGTAGATAATTTGTTAAATGTATATCTTTGCTTGTGTTGTTGAAGGCTCCGGATGAAGAATTTGAGGAGTATCTGAGGAAATTTATTGGAAATGATTATACTGGTGACCGAAATGAGGTGCAATTACCATTAATTATACTTTTGATTTTTCTTCCTCTGTCAATCTTTTTTTTTTGTCTTCTAAATTTTGTATATATACAACATTTGTTTGAGTCCTCTAATACTAGTCTTTTGTTTTGCTCTGTATATTTCAGATGGCTCTATTGCCAGAAGGAATAACGGAGCTATTGCACCACGAAACCCTACCAGTACCATTGGTATGTAAAATGCAAAATTAAAAATGTAAGGCACCTTGAAGGACAAGACGAATTTATCCTTTGCTAATGCAGATAAAGTGCAAGAATGTGATAGTAATGGCAGCAACAAATGGAGATGAGCTAGAAACACAATGGAGTTGTCTATTGGAATTGCCTGAATCGCCTCTTTCTGTCAAGGCCCCTTTTTTCTCTCTGCATCTCACCACCCTCCTATCTGATGTACCATTGCTTACTTTTTTCTTGCTTTACATTCCCTAGAAGAAAAAATTAGATGTAAACAATTCCGCCTTGAGATTTTGCCCCCCTTTTTTTGGGTTTTTCTATATTTTTTTAATCAGGAAGTAGTGACGACGTTTCAAAAGTACAAATTAAGGGCGGAGTTGAAAACAAAATTAGGGTGGGGTTTGAATGTGTTGTGATTCATTTAATAAATGCATGGTAATGAAATGTAATATGAGTAGCCAAGTAAATGTATCTTGAGTTTGAATATTGGATAATAATATGTACTTTTACATGATATGCAGGTGGAGACTGCCAAGGTTCTATCAAAACTAAGCATTGAATTCCCTGATATTCACAAAGGTACATTGTTTTACTTGTTTCTACTTCGCTATATTGCATAGCAGTGCTTCTTTGAAGGTGGATAAGAACTTGTATCACTTGTGCAGTTTGTCACCGGAATTCTAGAAATGGGTCTCTCATGATAAGCTTTATTGCAAAGGTATTTTAAAATTTAATAAGCATACTTAGTTTGCTGTAACTGGTAGGTCATTACTTGGATGATCTTCTCTTGATGAGTTACCTTTATTTTTGTTCATTTTAGGATAAAGGGAGACTCAATGCCGCTACAGAGAAATTTTTTAACAGCTTCCCTGAAGGGTCCCTTTCAAAGGTCGTCTGAGAGACTGAGTCAGCCTTTTGTCCCTCCAGAATTTTGTGCACATTGATCAAAATAAAAGGGTTAGGGGGAGGGGGGTTGTTTGGGAATAAAGGCTTTGAAGAAGAAAGTTTTTTTCCTAAAAAATCGTGGTACAAGTGGCAACAATAGCTGAAATTAACAAGAGGGATGAATTGATAAGCAACCCTTTGGCTAAGCAGTCATACCTAACAAACATATTTATCCATTTGGAACAGATTATGTTACCATTCATGATTAAATTATGAAAAGGCCCTTGTGCAAGATGAATTGTACCCAGAATTGTGGTAGCATAATTTTTGTGCATTTGTAAACAGGTCTATGTTTGTGACTTTCTCCTAGTAGAGAGTTCGATTAATATATCAATTCAATTTTATTAAAGTAAATGCTCCATTTCCATTTGCCAATACATATATAGGACCTTCCTGAGCAACAAAGCCCAGCCCAGTCCAGCACACCCAAATAAGAAGAGGAGAAGAGAGGTTAAGTAGTGGACACTAGTCACACTACTGATTTCACTTCTCTGCCAATCTCTACTTAATTATGCTCTCTTTCAGGCAACATGGATAGGATAATACTAAGTTTCAGATTTTGTTTTCTACAATCGATATATGATTATAGGTGTAGGTACATTTTTCTTTTATACGAATATTGAAAGAGATAGGCGCATGTCATGTCCAAGTGCTGTATATAATAACAAAAATGCATGTCCAAATAGAGTCGTTTTTTTTCAAATAAGAACTGCATGTTGCATATTTGCAACTCACTAACCTGCTCTTCTGTCCACCTTGTCAATCTTTTGGGAAGAAGTAATAAACATTTCATCCTTTGATGTTTCTGATCTTTATCAGGGTTTAAGGCTGTAGGAGTATCCACAAAGCTGGTACCCAACCTAAACTCGTGTCTAAGTTGTCCTGAAGTAGCGAACTTTTTTTGAGTTGACTATACAATTTTGTATGATTTTACAAAACTGAAAATTGAACAATTTGGAAATCTAAGTTAAGAGAGATATTGCACCAAAAGTGTCCCCAAGGAGACGGATGCTTATGCTGGCTGCATGTATTATTACACTAATGAGTTTGACCTGTGTCGCTAAGAGCAGAAAGAATTTGAGGGAGCATTCCCATTTCCCAGTAGTCTCACCATACTGGCTCTGCCATCTGTCAGAATAAATTAGAAGAACACAATTCATGATTGCGCATGTTTGGTTTGCCATCTTGAGACTTATTTTGCTTTAGTATTCCCGACTTGCATGTTTTATTGTATTTGTCTGATGTTTACAACAAAAAAGAATGGTTCTCTAAAGAGATGAACTTGTGTTCTTTTTTTGTGTCATTTGACCAGGTCATGTCACCAAATCATACCTTCGCGTCTTGAATAAGCAGATGGCTTTACTTACGCTTCTTTCCTTGTGTTTTTGAGATAACATTTGGAGTTTACCAATATTTTTCTGTTGCTATTTGGGCATAAATAGCAATGATAATGCAAAGTGCCAAACTTTATTATAATCTGTTTATCCAGGGCTGGAACACAAATTTTGATGGACAATCTATGTGTGGTACCAATATTTCGAGTGCTTACGAGTTTTACATAAGTAATCTTGGCTCTAAGCTAATTCTAAGAATATAACTCCCAAGGCTGAAGCAAATAGTTTATCACGATTCACGAGTAGCCCAAATGTGCCTTGGATCTGATTAGCTCGTTGAAATAGAAATTGAAGGTAAAAATTGGAATAGTAAGCACTTGATAACAAGGAAGGACTAACCCGTTTGTCAATTTATGCGATTAAACAACAATCTCTATGGTGTCGTTCGGCAACAAAGAATTAAGAGCTTAAGGAGCACTAAAGAATCGATATTTGGTTGTCTTAATCCGTGAATAAAGACTAAGGAATCGATGTTTGGTTGTCTTAATTCGGTAGAATTAAATAGATAAGAAAGCTAAAGAAAGTGAATTAAGTCTTAAGGAGACTTAATTCTTTGTTGCCGAATGCCCCCGTAAGTTGTTTCTTTTTACACAATGATAAGAACATGGCACGTAAATTGGAGCGCCTAATATATTCAAAAGCCGAAGTGGTCCATTTGAGATGCATTCACATGCTCAGGTCTGATTTGTCGGGGCAACGACGAGAACTGGGCCATTATGTTTGGGCTCGGCCTCACTGGAACTGGATAGTGGATACTTGTGCTCTCCACGGGTGCAGCGCACCGTGAACTGTTTGATAATTTGATTTGCTTCAGATGGGCTGATGCGCTCAGCACAATCGCAACGAAGATCAAACGGCTAAAATGTGCACCGTTAATCTATCTGCCCCAAATTACAATATCTCCAGAGAGAGACATTTAGTTAATTAAAAAGGTAAGCCAGGAATTACAACTTCGCAAATGAACATAAATTCTTTTCTTTTTTTTAAATCTTTGCACATGTTGCAAAGTTGTGAGCGGGTCGACCGGAACTAGAAAATTTTAATAGAAATGACTGAAAATTAAAATGTATAATTGTGGTGAGTGAGATTTGAACTCAAGATCTCTCAACTACAAAATAAAAATTTAACCACTATATTACAACTAAATATTTGTCATTTATTAAGAGTGGCTAGAATATATAAAAAGTTAAAAAAAAATACAAAATCCAATTAAATTTCTATACGTATAATTAAAATGAGGAGGGATCAAGTTACTACAACCATGTTTTTCACTTTCAAAGTCCAAATTGTCAATTCAAACCGTTAGATGTGATCTTTACAATAAAATGTACTTGGAGACCAAATTTTAAATTTTTTGAAATTTTTTTACTATTTATTAAAATGGGTACAAAATTCAATGGTCTTAATTTGACTAGTTTTTGTACCAATCTCAATAAATAGTAAAAAAAATTCAAAAAATATAAAATTTGGACTCCAAGCACATTTTATTGTATATATCACATCTAACGGTTTGGATCAATGATTTGGACTTTGAAAATGTAGAAAATTGTTGTGGTAACTTGTTGCAACTCAAAAATTGTTGCAACTTAATCCCTCTTCAATTAAAATTTTGAAATCATAGGGATGGCTGACTAAGTCTTAGATCCGCCCCTGATTCTAAGGATGTTGTTCGGCAAGGGCCTCTTTAAACTCCTAAATGAGTCTCCTATAACTTCTTTAGCCACTTAATCTTGTCGAACATCAATTTCTTAATGTGGATTAAGACCACTTTTTTAGTTTTCTTTTACCTAGATCTTAATCCCCCGTCTCTTTCTTAAAGCACTTTATTCCTTCCTTTGTTTTTTTTTAGTCATCTTAATCTCTTGTTTCTTTCTTTAACTTACCAAATAACTTTTTCTTAATGCAGATTATTTAATTCTCCATGTGTTGCTGAATAATTTATTTCTCTAGTCAACTATGCTACCGTTCCAACTCAAGTAAGTGTAGGTGTAGTAGACTTTGTGTTGGTGGTCGTTCATTGTTTGTGGGCTAAAGCCAATCGGACAAGTGAATCTAGAATTAAAAGATATAAGACTAAGAATAACTATTAGCTATCTAGATTGATTGATTTGACGGGGACAATCCTGAGAGCGAAGTTAAGTGAAACTTCTACGTTATCATAGCTGCCCAACATTTAAATTCGCTCTTTTGTATTTTGAAAAATGCAGTGCCCGTTACAGCTGTTGTTCCCTGCAAGTTGGTCCATCCCAACCAAAATATTCAGTATCCCCTACAAGCAATGTCATTCTCGTTTTATCAACAGTATGAGAAATGGTCCAGTCCTCGCGAGTGAATTTTATTCTGGTACCTTGGAATATTTTCAAATTAAATATGGTATATAAAAGAAGAAAATGTTAAGAGGGTTGGAAAGAAAAGTTACTCTTTTGGGTGGTAGAATTACACAACTGAATTCTGTATTTATCAGCAATCCTTCTATACTGTTTATCCCTGCACAGAATACAACTTAACGAAAACTTAGAGGGAATGAATTTCGTCAAATTCGTCCCAAAATTTAATTATCTGTTCTTTGACCTCTTCGATAAAATAATTATGCTTATTGAAATATAGGGGTTAGCGAGGATAGATTCCAACTACTAATGTGGGACAAATATGGATTTTTAAAATCGGCCATCTATAACGGGGGACGCAGCAAGTGGGAGCACACAAAAAGAAGGATCTGCAGGAGATTAGACTGATAGGATTATATTAATTAATTTCTATCAAGACAACATACCATGGCCGACGGGAACACATGACAACATGCAACAGGAATATAAAGAAACAGCAAATGCATTGATAGAGTTCAATAAAAAACGATAAAACCAAATGAATGGAAGATGTAATCAAGTATTAACTGTAGCAACTTAATGCATCTAATAATGAGAGGTCAACAAAACAATCCTCAAAGACCTTGGGAAAATACCCAAAATGTAACATATGACATGTTACATGTCCATATTCATGTACTGAACTTTATCAGAGAAGCCGGAGTTTGGTCTGCAGTTCTCTATTTATGCGACAGTAGTCAAGAAACAGCTAATTTTTTCAGTGTTCGCTTTCCCACCTTTTTTCACATTCCAAAACGTATACCCATAGGAATCAATAGTATGATTCAATGCAAGAGTAATAAAGAGAAAGAGCTTGATGAACCGTCTCTTTCTCCTAAAATATACTTTGCTGTTCATATTATTATAAGAAGCTGCTTAGAAAGAATATCCATGATTTATATGAGCAACGGTGGCTAGAAAAATGCGCCAGAAAGAAAACGCTTCCACATTTACCCTTTCACTCTTTAAGAAAGAAGATAAACCCATTTAATAACAAGAAGCTAACAAAAGGGCGGACAAAAAAAAAAAATTGTACACAAGAGGCTGCCTCTATCTGATATTTTGCCTCTGTAAGATGCTAATAATTTCCGAAAATTGTGGCCGTCTTGCTGGATTGTTATTCCAGCACTTATTCATTAACGACCTCAAAAATTGAGGGCAGTCTTTGGGTATTTCTGGCCTTAGTCCGCATGCTGCAATTCCAACTGCAGCCTGAACTGGAGAGTAAGAGGAGTAGGCTTCCTCTCCAGTGGCCATCTCCCATAGAATCATGCCAAAGCTGTACACATTGCTCATCCATGTCTCTGTCACACTCTCCGGATCACCGGCTATGATCTGTTCGGTTCAAAGACCAAAAGTCAGTAGCAGTTTTTGAATGAAACTTTCATTATTGTTTTCTATTATGTAAAGTCCAAAGCAAGTTCGATAGGAGAGGAACTTGGATAAAAGTTTGTAATGGCATATGAAACAATCAAAATGAGGCTATTAGCAATCCCATTGGTAAACAAAGAAATCCACATTTGTTTCATCAAAGTGCTTCCAGCTGTCAAACCTATTGTTCTACAAAGATATTTTCATTATTTTCTAATCACTTGTTTGTGAATGACTCAGACAAAACTCAATCAAAGAGAAAAATAACTTTAGGCGTACTAATCAAATAGCAAGTTCATATAAAGCAACTAAAAAATTGAAGTGAGTGCCAACGCAAAATAAATATTATGCTAACGAAAGCAAACTAACCTCAGGGGCTAGCCAGCGGTACCCAGCTGTCTCATACTCTGTGACCTCTCCTGCATTGTTACAAGGTGTAACAACACCCATGTCTCCTAGATAAGCATTCCCCTGCCGATCCAACAAAATCCCCTGCGTGTTAAGGTCCCGATATGCAACCCCATGATTATTCATAAACATCAACCCCTCCGCCACATCCAAAGCAATCTTTACCAAACCCCATGTACTCAATCTTTTGCTCCTCT